>CM060632.1:18635148-19220148 GCA_030578275.1 Meda fulgida | reverse complement strand
TATTTTTCAAACATTGTGATAAGAACAGAGTTTGCTTATGCCAGTGACACAGGGAAAAAGGTGGAGGCTTTTGAATCAATTGAACTAATTGAACCGATCCTATTGAAGATGACAAACTAAAATCAGGAGTTAGGGGCGATGATTTTTGTTTTTATGTCATGTCTTTATCCTATAAAACCTGATGTATTCTTGTGTAGGCTACTGTGGGATTCTCGATGGGATTTGTCTGAGATCCTCCGGCCTTGCTCGGAAAGATCTCCCGGCCGTGATTAAAGCATTTGAAGGACATTTGCTGAAGTCTGTTTGTAATTGCAGCGCAGCAAAGTTAGTTAGTGAAACAGGTTATTTAGCGAAACACTAGTGACCTTACTACCAAATGATAGTGTGGGGCAAGTTAAGAACACTACATTCTTAAAAATAAAGGTTCCAAAATAGGGGTCATAGAACCATTTTTGGTTCCCAAAAAAAACTTTTAGTGAATCGTTCTAAAAATAACAATTTTTTTAGATGATTTGGCCGCTCATTCCACCTAGTGTCAGTTCAAAAATCCAAAAGTAAAATTTTTATTAACTTTGAGAAAGGTTTGTGTAAGATAAATAATCATTCTGCTAAATTTAATGTAATAGTTCTTTATCTGCATCACTGACTCCATAAAGAACCATTTTGTTCCACAAAAGTTTATTTATAGTGGAAAAAGGTTCTTTAGATTATTAATATGTTCAAAAAATTGTTCTTTTTAGAGCGATTCACTGAAAGGTTTTTTGGGAACCAAAATGGTTCTTCTATGACCCCTATTTTGGAACCTTTATTTTTAAGAGTGTAGAGACCTTATTCCCAAGTGATAGTGTACGATGGGGGCGAGATGTCGTTCGACTCTTTGTGAGACTCTTAGGCGGGGTTAGATTGTGTCAACTCAAGCGTTCAGAGGTAACTCAACTGAGTATAATATTTTCAGGTGTCAAGGACACCAGGTTTAACCTAAGTCAGGTGCGTAGGGGAAAAATCTACCACAAGTGTCACCAGGTTTTTTTTTTGTTTTTTTTACACAATTCTGGAAGTCTGTGGAAACAATTTGTGAGTTTCTAAATAATGTCTGGCAGATAATCCCTTCACTCACAAAGCTGGAGAGATACTCAAACAATCTGTTTTTCTTTATACTTATTATTAGTAATTATATAAATCTCACTATAAGAAATTGGTGTCATAAATAAATGAATAAAGAAAAAAGAAAAAATGTGCAATAAGAAAATTACATTTTTGTACATTTTGCACATTTGCAATATTATTGTAATGACAAAAAAGAGAAACATTTTACCCTAAATTCTCATTTCCACAAAACTTTAATTCCCATAAAAACAATAATGAAAATTTGCATTAATAGAGTTTAGTAAACTAAATACTAATATGATGTTTACCTACAACTGTACTTTGCAAATATATGTTAATTTACAATTATATAATATTATTTTTTTGCATTATAGCAGGATTTCCCAAACTGGGGTTCGTAAATGAACTGCAGGGGGTTTATGAGTTGAAAAAAAGCGAATAATTAATTATACATTTAAAATAAATCAATAATTTTTAATTTAATTATTTTTAAAATATAAAATATAATCAAAATAAAACATATTTATCTGTTTTCGTCATTTTTTCAAAATAACCACATTTTTCTTGATATTCACTCTCTTTAGCTTATGCCCTGCTAACTTAACATCAATGTACTAATACATAAAACATACTTTGGCTTTACTTGCTGTTGCTCTCTATTTGTCCATCTTTCATTGTAAATTATGACCTATTTTCCATCTTGCCAAAAGTAACAATTTCTTTGAAAGGACAGGAATTGAAGAAATGTGTAAGTGTGTACATTAACAAGAGGCAGATTCTCCAACCTAGCTGCCATTTCCTAGGACACATCGTCTCCATCATCCAGATGGGCAGAGCCGGCTCCAGCATAGCAATGGCCATGTTAGCAAAACAAATGGAACCTGAAAAAAAAATGAGGAGGGTAAGTGGATTCATCATCTGAAGAATTCTCTCTTTCTGTCCCCCCTCCATCAGAGCCCATTCTTGTCCTTTCTCAGATATAATAAACAGCATCATCCTGCCCCTGCACTCAGGCCACTGTTATTGGAGAAGAGGGAGGGCAGAGACAAACACAGATGTGTTTCTTGACCACTTCACTCTCTCTCTCTCTCTCTCTCTCTCTCTCTCTCTCACACACACACACACACTCTTATCCATCTCTCACAGAAAGAACATGTGGTCAAATAAATCTTTCTTTACATGTTTCCAAACATAGATACTAAGGTTTGCAATTTTTTAAATATTTCTAACAGTAGGAATTAACCGTTTATTTGTGTTTACTGACCTGCTGCGATGAGGATGTATGGGTCCTTCATGAGGGTAAATAGTGCAGTTCCTTTTTGGTTCTGGTAAAAATAAATAAAAACAAATATATTTTCATTAAAAAACAGTTTTTGAAAATTACTAAGAAATTTCCTTGAACATCAATGTTCCAATGGAAAACACCCATGGGGGAAAACAAATAGTGTCAACGTCAAACGTTCTGGTTTACATAGTAACCCATTTATTCCTATGGGGAAAATCAAAAGAAATGCTCCATAGATTTTTGCTATCCTGTATCTGAATTGCAGAATACCACACAAAACTTCCTACAATGTTTTTTGTTTTAATTAAAGCCAAATATGTGGTTTTAACAAGTTTACTTTCTTTATTAATTTATTAGGATATATATTATTTATTTATTTGGGGTTGATCTCATTCCATTAACAATCCATGCCTAAGGTCAGGCTTTTTTTAAATAAAGGGATGTACTTCAGTGCATATAATGCCATTTGAAAAATATCACCCTAGTCACCACAGAGGTTCCAATGGAAATGGGCTACTTGAGAACACAAAACACAAAACAATATATATAATTCCCTATACGCAGTCTGTTCCCTTTATGACACCTCTAAGCGATTAGTGAAAAGATCACAAATGACTTTGTGAGTGACAAAATATAACAGCCTTAACTCTCCATATTGATGTGGGAATTGTGGCATCTCTAGTGCAAAAGCCAATTCACTGAAGGGAGTGAAAGATTTCAGAAATAACTTTAGCTATGACTGTTTTGTCAAAAGAAAAATAAAGCTTATCAGTTGGACTTTTTTTTCAACATGTGATTAAAAGATGACGTGTATAATTTTCTTCAATGTTAAAATAGCTTCTTTCATCAGAGCATAATTCATAGAGACAATGAGTAAACTATTTGTAGGTTGATTTGAAACGTTGCTTTGTTTGTTTAAGCATCCTAACAGCGACACTGGTTAAAGCATTGGCATGAATTTGGCGGCGGGCGTTATTATTTGTTTGTTCAACCAATGGCAGATGGGGACCGTTAGCCAATCTATTTGAAAACGATCAGTCATTATGATGTTAGTGACACACTTCAGCTTTAAATGTGACAATATATTTAGGATATTTTTATCATAACAGTGATTTGGAACAAATGTCTGTAGTGACTTTTCCGGAGCAGTCACCAGGCAACGACTGACAAGTACTCCCCTCATTAAATCAGCACTTCTTTACTCCACTTCAGTGCACATATTGCTCCTCTGTGGACATGTCATCCCACTCAAAACACCCTGTCACATTCAGTTGCCCTGCGAATGGTCTCATTAATGATCACAGGCCCCAAACAATTAGTTGTCAGTCACTGCTATTCTTCCCCGTAATCCTGTTGGATATTGACACTCGAGGGGTCTACTGGTTTAATGATCTGTCTATTCATAAATATTACCTGATGTCCAAGCATTATTGATTTGATTGATTATTTGAGATGACAGGTCCATCACCTTAACTGTCCATCGTCCAGGCCATAACTGTGCTATGATGACAAAAGCAACTGACCTTTTAACAAATGTCACTCAGATGTTTTGAAAATATAAACATTAAGTCACATAATTGACCATGTGAGAGATTTTCTTTGTCAGTGTATATTCAATTAGTTAAGAGCCTGCAGAACCTTCAGAAGGACGTTTGTACTGTGTAATCTTTTTGTTCTTTTCCAGAGCAAAATGTGTAGCTTCACTTGACTTGACTACTCTTTTACATCACTAACTGACAGATATGTTAGCAACATTTGCCTTTAGTTTTCTGTTTAAACTTATTTATTGCTGAAAAACAATGGGTTAAATTCTTCATTCCTCATGAAAGAAAGATGACACACAAAAAACAAACAAAAAAACAGATCACCCAAAGAAAAATAGCTACGCAAACACACACACACACACACACACACACACACACTGTAGGGGCACTTGGGGTCTCCGTAGTAACTGATACCCATCAACACCACTGATCAAAGTCAGACATGCTTTGATTGGATCAGCCACTCCATTGTACAATTCCCATTACTGTGACGCAAACCAAGGCACACATACACATTACTCCTAATACACCGACCCTCTACACACATTGCTATCAACATGCAGTACAATCTACTCAGACATACACTGTAATCCATATAATCGATGATATTGAGGTTTAAAAATACCCAGCGAGAGAGACCCAAATCATTCTAGTCCTGTTTCTGATAAGAATAGGACAATCACAGTACGAAATGCCCATTATCCCCAAAGCTTCTCCCATTTTGCGCCCACAAGAGGAATACCATGTAAAGATTCAGTGGGCATCTTGTTGAGGTTACATTTCCCCATTAAGGTTATAAACATTAGCACTTATAAAACTAAACCCAAGTCATGATTAATAAATAGGCTGTGGTGATCTATTGCTAAGTCATAGTAAGTCTTTTGCTCCGGATATTAGCCCAAATAAAATACATTTTGAATCCCAAAATATCAATGTAGATAGTGTTTCAACAGTGGAATTTTAAATCCAAGAATTGACAACTAAACACACATTCTTAATTTTCTTTCCCACAAATCCTTCTAAATGCAGACCTTGACCTTTAGGTGATTGTTTACCTAATACTATACAGTACATCACTGCTTTACCCTCAAAAACTAGTGTTGAAAAACATGGTTAGATCAGATCAGGAAAGAAGGGACTGTACTCACCTCAGGTTCAACTTTCGAAGGTTGAAGCACAAATAGCTGCAGAGCTGCTCATGAAAATGAGGGGAAAACGCACACGTCAGGTATGAAGCAAATATTGTTGAGCATCAGAAAGTCTGTTACAATGAGTTTCTGTCACCAGCATTTAATTCCACATGTGTATCACAATAACCTGAAGGTTTGTGACTGATTCCGTCATTCCCATTGTTTTGAAATGTTGGAGAGATTGATTCACTCACCTCCATCAAGCACAGCCAGCACTGCCAGGATAAGGAAAGGTGCCGTCTTACCGACAAACTCATACATGACACTGCCAAACGGAGGGCCAACTACACAACATACACACATAGTATATATAAGTCAAGATTAATGGCTCACAGACTGCAAGCGCTGCACTTCAAATTTAGAATTCAATAGAATCTTTACTTTGAAAACTTTGACGTTGCCAGTATGCTTTGAATCATGCCACAAATCCAATACTAATAGCTCTGCAGAACAGGTTGCATAATCAAGGTTAGCAAACCACAGTAAGAAAAAATAAAGTGTTCTGCAGGAACACACCCATTTTGAGACTGAACTATCTGGATGAATATAGTTTTATAGGTTTTAATAAAAAATATTGTGCTCCATTTTTTTCTATTGCACTCCACTTGATTATGGGTACAATATGTGTGCACTTTAATGACGACAGACACATTTAATCACAGTTTTGCTCTTATCCAGTGGATCAAATACATTTTAGTGCTTTAATTGCCATTATGAATAAAACAATGATCTATCAAGGATTAAACATCCTGTAACAGTGGTTAAAGCATGACACCATCAACAGGAAGCACCAGGTTAAGGCCCCACTCAGGGCATTTCTTCTGACCACTGCTCCTTTAAAGAGGGCACTTAATGCATAACCCCCAACTTAACATCTCTCTTTTTTTCTCTGTATGTGCTCAAAGGAGTAAGATTAGAATTAGGACTCTATCACAATCTCCAGTGGTACCTGTGCAAACCAAGTATTGCAGAATATGGATCTAAACATACAGTACACACCCAAAACTCCCATGGCTAGTCCTCCCAGAGCAATTCCTATAGCATTTCCTCTTTCCTCATCATCTGTGTAAACACTTGCCAGCATCCCCATACCTGCACAACAACACAGATAAAGTTACAAAGGGTAAAGGTCAGCCACAAAGGGCAAAATGTCCTGTAGCTTACTTCAAGAGAGATGGAAACTTAAAGAGATTATATCAACAAACATTATTCTTGATATCTATTTATAGTATTTTTGTGCAATAAAATGTTTTTGATTTCTTTTGCTTTTCACATTTTTCTGCCAGGAAATTATCATTTTGGGTGTAAGACTTTTTTTTTAAAAGATTGAGGCAAAATTGATTCCTCACAATGTCAGCCCTATAAATTCATCAAATAAACTCAATAAATGAAAGAACTAATCAGGAGTTGCAAGAGTCGGTTATAGTGTAATCTAGATCCAAGGCTGTAAACATCTTTCAATGGAAGCGGGGTCCATTGTACACCGGCACCTGAACACCATTAACATTAACAGTGGCTTTATGCATGCAGAGCTCTGAGAACATCAAAGTCAAATGCAATTTAGTGCACTCAGGTTTACAAATTGTGCACTAAATAAGGTATCATAAGACATTACATCGTAGCTTTTGACAGCATCTTTTTGAAATCTAACGTAACGTTGCACAGAATCTATTACCTGCCACAGAAGAACAGGAAGAGCCGACACCTTGTAGAGATCTGGCCAGAAACAGCAACGTATAGCTCGAGGAAAACGCAAACACTTCACACAAAGTAAAACAGACAGAAGAAAGAGGGAAGAGAAGATTTATTATAGAAATATAACACACCGGATTTAAAATCATGCATTGCATAAATATATGGCATCTTCTCCACCCTTTTCATAAAGAGACTTAGATGTGATATTGATGTTAAAAACAACACTAGAAATTGTATGTACTCACTGAGGGTAGAAACAAACATGATGCAGAAACCAGCAAACATTGGGATCTGGTATCCTATTCTGCAATTACAGATAAGAAATGACATTTTAAGACATTTAAAAATAAATTGACCACAAACATTGAACTTGAAGTGAGGAAGCTGTGTTACATATTTTAGTGCTGTAAATTAAGATGTAATTATATTATCTTATAAATAATGTTTTTTGTCTCGTTTTTTTGCCTCTGCTTCACATCTTTTCAGTTAATTTAACACTTTGTGTATCACTAATAGTGTTGCACATTACAAAATATTACGGCTGACTGATCCCAGGAGTTTGCAAAGCTCTAGTGGGATCTGTTCAATGCAGTGGTGCTGAATTAAACTGGACTGGCCAAATCTGAGCATGTGGAGGGGTGACAGGGCATGCACGAGTGATCACAACTGCTGGTCGCTAAACAGCGGCAGAAAAAGAATTGCACTGCAATATTCACTTTACTTACACTCCATTTACACTCACTGCACACACAAATATCATGCAATCTCATGCTCCTTTTGAAATAAATGCTATTTGCTGTACTTTAAAAGTTAAATGTGTGATTTTCCATAACACACCTGTTAGTTAGGGGCCCTATGAAGGGGTTAGTGATTAGCTGTACTGTTGCTTTAGAGGCAAACAACAGACCCACTCTCACATTCTCGTTCAGAAGCTGGTCATCTGCTTTGGGGCAATCTGACCCATTTTGAGGGGGTGTCCCAAAAGTAGGAGCCGGGGTGATTGGGCCAGCATTGCTCATCTGCGGGGTGAAGCCTGTCAGGCGTGTTGTGTTATCGTACAAAGACACAATGCTCTGGAAGGTGCCAGATGGGGAAAGAGGGGACATGGAGTTATTCTGGACCACCTGAGCGGCTTCGTCATCCACGGTGTACAGGTAGCTTGGAATAATAGGCACTACAGAGAGAAAAGATAATACATAATAATAACAATCATAAGACAGAGATTAAACTGATTGGCATTACTGATTTGTTTAAACATGGTCTTCATTTATATCCTATAATACTTTGGAGGTTTCACAGTAGCCTAAGTAATCCAACTTTGTTGTAGGCTACTCTTAAAAACATAATATTCAGGAAATTACTAATCACTTTTAGACAGCTTGAAACGCTGTTTACCAACTATAGATAACCTACCATTTGCCTGAAAAAGTGAAGTGCAAAGATTTATCCAGTTGTGTTAGACCACATTTGACCTTTCAGGTGGGTCCGTTAAATGCGTTTGACATTATCCTGTGTAAATAAATAAGCCACAGGGACACCGTGTGCGATAACGCTCGAAAGACTCTTCATTCAACACTTGTGCCAAAGAACGACAGGTCAGTTTTCGCCTGGTTCCATCTGTATGTACACAAACATCATATTCAACGGTCCCGTTTCTTGGCTCGCGGACGTGAGAACAAACACAGACAGTTTATAGCGCGTCACTGTCACATCTAATGAGAGAGCGCGCGCGAATGGAGCATTGGCAGCGCTCGAGGACATGATACCTTAATTCAGAACTGCTGCCACTGATGCAGCCGACAATTTACACTTTACATAGGGAAACAAACGTTTAGTATAGATAAACGCATTTTATTTTCTATCATTAGCGTATTAGCAGATTTATCATTTTACTTTTGATGCATTTTTTCGAGCAAATAAAGTTTTTTAAAAAATAATTTAAATCACACAATTCATTTAAATTAGTACTGCAGAATTGCCTTCAAAATGAATTATTAAAGAAATGTATTTTATTTCTATAAAATATTTTATATTTTATTTATATTATATTTTATATTACATTTTATTTCTATCCACTGAGAATTATGAGTAGGTTTTTTAACCAGTTCTCTATTTTGACAAAGAAAAAGAAAAACAGACGTGCAGTATTTAACATTTGTAACGTATACGTTTGAGTTCCGTTTGAATTCACAATTTTACAATGTAAAATTTTACAATAACAATGCAGTATATATCAAATTAAATTGTGGGCACGTGAATAGCCTATCACAGATATTTTTTATTCATTGTGTCAGTAGACTAATAGGCCTATGTGCTCATATATTTTATCACAAAAAGCAGCGTTTGCCTAGAGTGGTCCCAGTGAGGGATGTTGACTTTGCATCATATGTGTGCCTTCACATGTAACAGGTGTGAGCAACAGTAGCACTTACCGACCACCGTCAACAGCATGTTGTCCAACAGCAAAGCAATGAAAACGATGAACAGAATCAGCCTCCGAGACTGCCTTTCTTCTCTTAGCCATGTTAATAAACTAAAATCTCTAAGAGCATCAAATAATCCCATTTTTATTAAATCCAGTTGCCAGAGAGCGAGAGAGAAACCCTGCAACAGCAAGAAAATGACTGTCAAAAATCATCAAAACATAGAAAAATAGGCTGTTTAGTGATACTGTGAAGATGTAACTTCAGGGGATGATTCTTAATATGAGAGAAATATGACAAACATCAAAGTAAAAATAAAACACGTTAAAAAATATCCACTGAAGCTTTGTGAAAACAATAAACAACCAACAATATTGTTTTCTTTCTTTGACATGCTTTTTCCAAGTCTAAATTTTGTAATGAATAACACATTCAGTATGGTTTTAATTCTTACCTTATAAGCACATTTGCATTGAGCTTTGCAGTCAGATCCCGGGTGAAAGGCACGCTGGATGGATGCGTTAGTTGCTCGACTGCTGTTTGACGTCACGACGCTGTTTCACAGAGAACTCAAGTAGGGTGTGCTGCTGTGACACGGACGAATAAACCGTCACACAAAAAGAAGAAAGGCGGGAGCACTTTATTTAGCCTATTGTAACTTCTACTTAATTTCATATCAACATAGCCTATGCTTGAAATCTTTTGAAAGTTCTATAGTTCTTTAAACAAGTGGTGCTCACCGCATCTGGTCGTCATGGGTTGAGCTTGACCTAGTCCAGCACCTCTGTGTGAATCTAATGGGTAGAGAGGAACATACAGAATTAGGGTGCGGTTGGACCTTCTAGCTCCACCTAATACATACGCCCAAATTACATCCAGAGACAGTATAGGAGCTGGAATTCAAGGCTATATTATGTTATTAATATGAGGCAAGAAGTCCCCACGGCTGAAGCCTATATGTGCTTTGATAATTGCGATGATGTTTTAGACAGCTTGACTAGCGTTAGGAAGCTATTTACAGAGGGAAATTTGCAAACAGTTGGTGAGTTTAACATTAGAATCGGTCGGATATCAAGTTGTTTCCACGCATTTGGGTGAAATTAGCAGCCTTCTCTTCTTTCAAGTTTTACAACAGCGTCATCTTGTGGCGTAGGATGATATGGGATGTTTTACATTTGAAAGATGTTTTTACCTAATTTGTCTTACAGAGGAAATGTGTATTTTCTATGATCATATGTGTTGATAGGACACATGATTGCTCAACCTAGCAATACCAAGTGTTCGATTCCTAAGGAATGCATAAACTGATCAAATTTGTACCTTGTACCTTTGGTCATTTGAAAAATTCATTTTGGATAAAAGCATATGCCAAATGCATACATGTAAATGTGTTTTTTTGCGAATACATCCTTAGACTTGGTGCAGTTAGCACCAGCTGAGGAAAATCACATCCTTTATTATGCTTCAAAGGAGATGGATATAGATAGGCCTATTTTTGCAAACAAGAATTGCAACTCATCAACTGGCACAGAAAGATTAATTTATTCACTTGGTTTCAATGTGACTGATCAGTGGATAAGATTAAATTTCACAGGTGATGTATTACATATGCTAAATCATTAGTTTACTAGATTTTGTATTAGTAAATAAATTAATTAGAGAAAGGTGATGCATTGATCAGAGGTGAAACAAATTACATTCTTTATTATTTGGCATTAAATAAACAAACAAACACTGGACTATCATCATATTTTTGTCAGATATATTATGGAAAGCCATATAGGGTTATAAATGTCAAGAATTAATGGATTTGTTAAGTGACTTACAAGTGCATTTCTGATAAGTTACATATCTAAACAAAAAATAAACAATATCTCATGCAATTTTCCTAATAATACAAGCATCGAAGTGACACTTAGAGGCCAGTCTCATCTTTTGGCTCAAACAGTAAACAGGAGTGCATTCATCATTCTGAGCCTATTTCTTACTTGTTTATCACAGTTTTATACTGCAACACGACTGTGGTCCATTCCTCTTCAACCCGCTATACCAAACTGGCAGTGAAAGACATTACCATCTTGCACTGAGAGTGGTTATGCTTTCCTGTAGTAATTTCATGTGCCATTAGCAAAGCCACAACAACCCATTGCCTTCAGTTACTCTTTAGGTCTTTTTGTATTCCTATCTTGCCCATACTAAGAAACTGTATGCACCGCCTGTAACATCTAATAATTTGTGATTGGCCAAGTTTGAAGGCCATACTCATGATGGCCATGCCCATGATAATGAACAAAAAGGTAACCATGAAGTACTTTGGGTGTTTAGGCACAATATCACCAAAGCCAATGGTGGTCAAGGTGATGAATGTAAAGTAAAAGGCATCAAAGTGGTTCATCTCTGTCTCCCAGTATCTCAAAATTTGACTGCAGACCACCATGTATGTGAACACCACCAGCAAGATGACCAGCAGAGGGACGTTAAAGCGATCCATCTTCTCTCCGATGCCGGTGAATAACTTGGAGCTGTTTATTGGGGAATCCATACGGTCAAGGTCTGGGCATGAGAAGGATTTTGTCATAGAGTCCCTGACCCTAAAGCTCTCCTTAACAATAATGCGGTCAAAGGTCTCTCTGTTGTTACGAAGCTGCAAGGATGTGCGTCTGAAGGAAGACTGGGTTCTTATCACCTGCTGAATTTTCATCGTCTCATGCACCACAACATGGTTGAACATATAGGTGCTCTCAGTATCAGCACCTTGCACTTGTTGGGGAGGTAATGACTTTTTATGCCTTTGAAGGCTCCATGAGCGATGTGCTATACATTGGCTGAGGAACAGGCTGAGGCGAGTGTACGCTTTAGAGAGTAAAACAGCTAAGATATCACCCACATCTGAGATGACCAGCAGCATGAGAGGAATACCCACCATCGCATACAGGATACAAGCCACCTTCCCTTCATGGGTCACTGGATACATGTGTCCATAACCTGTTATACAAGAAAACAGAGCAGGATTTAGAGGTAGAAATGATTTTTCTTCCATAATTTCACTCATTAGACGACACGTTTCAGTACTGCCACCTGCTGAAGGTCTTTATCAATGCATGAGTAATGCAATTGCAATGCAAATACTGTATAAGTTTAAGCAAAGGAACAGCTCTGTACATTTAACAACACAAATGATAGTAATATTATATTCTTAAGTACATATTATTATCACTATTATTGATAATAACATAATTAATATTATTATTATTATCAATAATATTAACTGTTATTATTATTATTGTTGATATTATTATTTACATTTTGTAAAATTACATAATTTTAATTAGTAATTATTTTATTATTAGATTATTAATTATATTATTATTATTTAAATAATATGATGGCCTAAAAAGAGGTTCTCATTAGATATGGCAATAAATAAGATTTGAATTAGTCATTTTCAGTATGTTACATGATTGCTATATTTTATTCTATCAAGTTTTCTTCTATGGAATAAAAAAAGTAAACCACTGTTGTTTAAGTTTCCCATTCTGCATGCAGCCACATAAATCCCTCTTCAAAGCATGGGACAAACAGTGTGTGCACCTCTTGCAAAAAATTATTTGGAAACTCTTCCCAAAGTTAAATAACCATGCACGTTTTGCTCTCCCTTTTTGTCCAAGTATCAAAGCCAAATATTTAAACAATTCAATCCAATTGAAAAGATTAAGTTGTTCAACCTGGAAAAGCATCTGTAATCATTTTGTCAGAGGACAAATAGGCCTTGTTGTTGCAGTTGACATCATCACCCCTTTTTCATCAGAACAAGTGTCAGAGCTGCTAATGTACAAAAATAGTAAGACAAAGAGAAAGAGAAACGAACCACTGAACTCATCAGTCTCAGCTGCTTCAAAAAAACACACAAAAAAAAAACAATATTCATTAAGGTTAGCTGCTGAGATAACCAAAGATACGCCCTTCCAAGATAACATAATGGACATCCACAGCAACA
Source organism: Meda fulgida (assembly GCA_030578275.1). Lineage (NCBI taxonomy): Eukaryota > Metazoa > Chordata > Actinopteri > Cypriniformes > Leuciscidae > Meda > Meda fulgida. Next base: position 19,206,907 of record CM060632.1, on the reverse strand, counting down.
GACTGCTGCGTTTGGCACTTTTACATAATGGTTTTCTGTAAGATGTCCTGAAAGATAGTTTACATTCAATTAATATCTGAGCTGTGGTTAGCTGTGATTTACAATTAGGGTTGAAAGGGAGAGAGATTTCTTCCACAGTCGTGAGTTTAACAACAAAAATTAGCCACTGATAAATAAAAAAAGTGCTGTTTCCATGTGATTCTATAAATCATGATTTTAAATAATGGTTTATATTGGACATGGTTTTACTTGTTTTGGATTAGCCTGTAAATCATTTGTGCGAAATGCAGGACTCGCAATATGCATGGTCACAATATTTTTAATAGGGACTTTATTATAGGAAAATGTAGATGATAAACTGTAGTATGTACTTGTTGATAAACTGTTCTCTTCATTTTTTCCTCAATAATATGCATCCTATGAACATGACTAAACTTACTGTACGGTGGCTACATTCCCACATTTAATAACTTAATGACAATTTAAAACTGAATTTTATATAGGTAAATATTTGTGTTTAAAATTCAATCTGTAACGGGATTGTGAGATCTTGATCATAAATTTCAATAAATGCTCGTCTAAGTGCATAATGGAAGAGGACCACAAATAACCTAATTATACAAAAACCTATGATCTATATCCTTTATGTTATTTGTCCATTGCATAAACATTGCACCACACACAAAATATATTTTTTAGTGTCTTAGAGCCTCAATTATAGGGGTCTCAATCACTGATTTTAATGGATATGGAAACACATTTCTTAATGAAAAGAGTAAAAAGTAAAGCATAATCCTTAACACATGTTGTAACAAATTTAATTTATGAATTTCAAATGTTCCCGCACTGAAAAAAAAAGTTGCTTCCTTAAATTTTCAGCTGAAAAATGAGTTGAATCTTGTAGCTGTAACTTAAAAAAAAAAAAAAAGTTAAGAGAGTTAAAGCAATTTTGCAATCCACATTGTAAAAACATTTGTTGTCATACAGTGCATTTGTTTACAGTGCATATTCTGCTCTTATTCGGCATATAATTCATTTAGGAAAATAACAATTTTCTTTCCATGGCGACACCTGTTTTCTGTCTTATCATGGTTAGGCTGGTAACTGTGGGCAACAGAGCATGTTCTGTGTGCTAGAAAGAGATACAGCCAAAGGTCAGAACTTCTCATGCAAATAACAAACTTAATGGTGCATTAAATTCAATGACAATTTTATACAAACATACAGACTTAAAATATCTTGGAAAATTTGACAAACTTTGTGAAGTCCCAGAAAAATAACTACTCACCTAAAGTTGTGAACACTGTACAGCAGAAGAAAAGAGAACTATAGAAGTTCCATTTCTGCCTCTTGTCATCATTGAAGTCATTGAAGTCCTTCAAAATATTTCTTATCGACTTATCCCGTGTTGAGGTATCTAATTCATAAAATGAAATGAAACAAGAAAAGAAATTAATCTTGAACTTAAAATAAGAGGCTACCTTAAAATTAATAGCCTACCTTATTTTAAAAAAAAAAAAAGTAATAGGCTAGCCAAGCCTGGCCTATTTAAATATTTAGATTGCAAGTGCGTATTATTCACATTTTATAATATCATCTATCATCAAAATACACATAAAAACATATATGCCTATATAGCCTAGGCCAAGGCTGAAATATGTTAAAAATATATCATTTCTATATAAGCTGAAGGAAAGACCTGAGTGAATCTGCAATGTCTCCAACACTTTTTGCACCAGTGCATCGATCGGTTCCGAGTCATTGTAAGTCCTCTCCTCAATCTGTTGAAAGATCTTCGCTCCTAAAACCGCATATAAAATGAGCGATAAAATAAGGAAAACGTGAGGGAAAAAACGCCAAAACTGTCTCGCGCATCTCCCTTTTGGGTCTGACTTTCGTTCCTCTTCCACGGACATGTCTCTCATACGCGGTAATGGCTGAGCCTGAGATTAATCTGTCCTCTCATGGCAGTGTGCTGAGGAGCCGTATGGTCACCACCCCGCTGCTGAAAGAAACTACAAACCTAAACTGCCTGTTCAACCGTATGTTTAATAGCTCAAACAATGACCGACCACCGCTGTATGCTAACAAACATGCCTTGTTAAACTTTTTTAACCGTTATAGCCTCACAATGCAGATTTAACAAGAGACAACAAACATGGGCTATTTCTGCTTGGAGGAGCAATGGGAGCGACAGTGGGGATGGGTGAAATTTTAGCCTGGATGCCAGGGCTCCACGGAACTTTTTTTGTACAAGAACATGTGTGTAAACATTGTTTTGGGGTTAACAGTTGTGAAGTGATGTGTAAATCTATATTTTCGTGTTGAATATGACAGTAAGCTAGGTGGCTATCTGTGTTTTGGGGAATTGCTCCTAAACAACGCTAACCAAAGCTAACAAATTAGTAATAATAATTTAATGAATGAATGAATTGCCACTCATAGCTAGGCTATTCAAATATATGAAAAAAAAAAAATTGTTGGCTTATAAATATATTAAAATGCTTGTCATCATTATTTTGCTAGCTGTATACCGTTCACGAGTTTACACTTACAAATAAGTCCGATAGATAAATGGTATCCATATTTGGCTTGCTGTCCGAGGAGAGGGCTCCGAGCTCGGTATTTGGCCCGAACCCAGAGTACTCCCCCGTATTCCTGGCAGTGGAAGGAACAAGCCAAGAGTGAGGTGTCAGCGGGGTGGAGGGATGCTGAAAAACTGTCAAGGAATATAGGTGAGTTGACTGAGTGCCTATGTATACTTCCTCTCATGCTGATGGGATAGTCATGATGATTGTTGATGACAAATTAATTGGATTGATTATTTGAACATGCTCCTCCCGAACTTTGTCGGAAAAGAAGAGATGATGCTACTGCGGTGTTGGAACCAAACTTGCTTTCCAAGCTATCCGAAAGGTGAGTTGGACGGAGAGCTGAGCTCCTGCAGGAGCGGAAGAGATGGTACTACTGTGGCAGTGGAGCAAGTTGTAAAACGTAGTCCTGGGGGAGCAGAGTAGATGACGTTGCAACAGAAGTGGAACCCAAACTGCTTTCGAGCGGCCTATGGGCGGGTTAGAAGAAAAATGTGAGGTCCTGAAGGAGCGGAAGAGATAGCACTGCTGTGGCAGTGGAGCAAGTTGTAAAACGTAGTCCTGGGGGAGCAGAGTAGATGACGTTGCAACAGAAGTGGAACCCAAACTGCTTTCCAGCGGCCTATGGGCGGGTTAGAAGGAAAATGTGAGGTCCTGCGGGAGCGGAAGAGATAGCACTGCTGTGGCAGTGAAGCGAGTTAGAATGGGGGACGGGGCTCCTGCGGGAGTGGTGGGCCTGTAGGGTTGGGTGGATGAGAAAGTTGAAACTAAAGAAATTTAGCTAATGAGGGTTCGTTAAGCTTCTTTGATATGGAAGCGATTTGAATGTATGTAACTCTTGTAGGCCTCTGACGACCAGCATCCAAGTTCTTGAATCTGCTGCTGGGAGAGGCCTTTTTGGGCAGCTGTGGTTGCTGCGCCTATACAAAATGAATGGCTGGAAAAGTGGTCTGCTGGGATGCCTGATTGGAGCAAAATGGATTTAAGGTGTTTTTGAAACCAGAATCGTCAGTGAAGAGTGGGTCAGAAGGGGATTTAGTCTGCAAATTTCTGAAATGTAAGTAGGTTAAGAGAGATTGGTACGGTTGGATTGGTGATGGGAGATTGAAGATGTATATGAAATGGCCTTTTTTCATTTGATCTGTCTTACTTTGCTTTATGAAGTAAGAGATGGTTTCGTTGTCTAGCACTGATAGATCTGTGATTGTGGGGTGGACTTTTGGGTTCTGAATAGTGAGGTACTGGGGTTGGGAATGGGTCTGCGTCTGGTGCCAGCAGCCTGAATTTCTGTGAGGATCTGTGCTCCGATGTTGCTGGCAACAGGGGGCGGTTCCATAGCTGGGATGGGCAGGATGGGCATCAGCATTGCGGAAAATAGAGTGAAAGGAGAACGATTTTGGGAAAAGGTGTTAGGAGGAAAAGGGGGGCGAGGCCGTTTGTGGAGGTAACCTCACACTTGGGTTGGCCCCTGAAGCGTGTGGAGGAACTGAAAAAGTGGGAAAGGAGGGGAGCTGGGGAGGTAGAAAGGGTGTCTGGGCCTGCGCTGCTTGCTGAAGCAGCCTCGCTAGAGTCTGATGGTTGGGCTGCAAGCCATGGACAGGAGAAAGAATTGGAAAAAGTGACAGGAAAAGTCTGAGGTAGCTGAGCCTGCGCCGTTGGCGGAGGCATACTCACAGAGAAAGGGCGGCCTGTTTTGATGGAAACTGGCATTGTGACGTCGAGAAAACTGCGGTCTGACTCGGCGGAGCAGAGAGATGAGTGGAAGTCTTGATGGTGGAGGTGAGGGCAAGCCACAGAACCTCGGGGTTCGGGAAGCGGCTCGGCTAGGCCGTCACCCGCGCTGTGTTGTTGGAGGTTTAGTTGCGGTGTCCTGTTGAGCATGGGAGCTTGTTGCAGCGTTGGGATGCTGCGATGGATCCTGGGCAACGTGCTCCTCCCGAACTTTGTTTAATGAAACACCATGTAGTGACGAGTTCAGTTTTTGTTCTCAGTGTCTTAGAATTAGGTGTGGCCTTTTAACAGTATCTTGACATGTCTGAATTATTTATGACCATGCTGCCATGCACTTATCCAAGGCACTTGACTCGTATGCATCCTCAGTGTTTCGCCTAGCTGGATCGTATGAAAACTTAACCGGATAATAAAGATGCACTTGACTGGTCACTTATAGCTAATCAACCCGCATGTGATGCTCTTGAGGGGAAGTGGCATCATTCAGGATACAAGACTACAAACATATCATGGACACCTCTACTCTCACTTTCACTTCACATCAAACTGAATCTTAAAATAAAAGCAGTGTAGCAGAAGACCACAGAACCCATATAAAGAAAACCATGCTACTGCATATCTTTGTATATACCCGACTTTGGAAGCAGTCAGAAGCTTTGAAAGCTCCTTTGTCTTGTTAATGTTCTAATTGAGTAAATATTTATGCAGAAAGCCATGTGTTTGCCACCTACAGATTCCAGATCAGCTACTGAACAAATGCCTTCCTTGTATCAATGGTTCAGGCTGGTTTGGTGGTGTAATGGTGTGGGGGGTATTTTCTTTGCCACAGCTAAGAAAAGCTGTATTGTTGCAGACAATGGCTATCCCTTTATGATCACAGTGTACACATCTTCTGATGGCTACTCCAGCAGGATAACGCACCATGTCACAAAACTCAAACTGGTTTCTTGAACATGACAATTAATTCACTGTACTCACTGTAAATTGCTTCCACAGTCACCAGATCTCAATCCAATAGAGCACCTTTGGGATGTGGTGGGACGGGAGATTTGCATCATAGATGTGCAGCCGACAAATCTATAGCAACTGCATGATGCCATCATGTCAATATGAACCAAAATGTCTGAGGAATGTGTCCAGCACCTTGTTAAATCATACATTAACATGCACCTGGACTAATGTTGTTACATTGAAAAGCATTAAACCGCATCAGAAATGGGACTGACCAAGGCATGGTTTAATCTGCATCTGATGGCTTTTACCATCTTCTTAGAACTTAAAATGATTTCATATTATCAGTTTATCTTGCAAATGTAATTTTATTAACAAGCATTGCATTATTTTGTATGTCAACTTGTATTTTCTCAAATAGTATTTTTAGTAAAAAAAACTTTTTTTAAAAAAGCAAAATTGAAATTCCATTTTTGAATATATTGCATATATTTCATTGGGATTAATGAGGATTAATGAGTTACTTCCACAGGCATATTCGAGTGCTGTACTGCTCCAAACACCCCTCTATGGAAGAACAAAATGACTGCAAGATAACAAGGTGACAAAATAAAGCATTAATAACCCTCAGTTTCACAGACAAGGCTTAAGCCTAATCCCAGACTAGAATGCATGTTTTAACTGAAAGCAACTTATCTTAAACATGTCACTACCATTGCTTTATCACCACCAGTAACGTTTTTTTCCCCAGGGCACGTTTATTAAAGCTACTTAAATGTCCTAATTGAATCTAGGCTTAATCTAAGCCGTCTTTGAAACCTTTTTTTTTTTTTGTCAGTGTCATGATACTAGCATTTAAAATAAGAGCCGATGCTTGTAGGAAGGTGATGGAAAATGAATGAAATTTAGACAATACAGAATATTAAATGTTTTATTCAATATCTGCTCCACTCCTTGATTCATATTAAGAGATTGTTTAGCACAAATAACCTGGTTTACATTAGACAAAAAAGTAATTTGACAATGCTGGATTTATGATTGACAATGAAAACCACAACAAAAACAACATGCATTTAGGGTTATCATTTTCTGTGACAAGTTTCAAGTGACATTTCTCAAGTCATTCAGTTGGCAGTGTAACACAAAGCAAATTAATGGTTGAACAATCTGAATTTCACCAGTTCTGGATTAAATAACAACTTCATTATTTAGAACTTAAAATCTTTTATAAGCCTACACTGTTTTGAATGACTTTTCTATGGTAAAAAAAAAGACAAAAAAAAAAACAATTAAAAGGCATACTGAAGCCATCCATTTCAACATGGTACATGCACTTTGGCCACATATGTCACACATTCACAGGTCTTATCCCACTGTCAGTTTCATATGAAAGACAGAGCATGAAACCATCATCAATCAGGCTGTTACTCGGGGGAATAATAAAATAGTGTTTTATCCTGCAGGGTTATCAGCGTGCAGGTCACTGAAGTGCAGTGTTCAGAAGAACTGTGTGGCTGGGCATCATTTTAAAGTGCTTCTGAATTTCCTTCCAGTTCTGAACAGAGGATTGCCACTTATTGTACATTCAAAGACTTAAGTCCTTTTATAGGCCCGTCTCACCTATCATTCAATCTACCACAAATACTTGGGTGTACCTTTAGTTTCTATTTGGTTCTTGCTCCAAAAGATTTACAACACTTCTGGCTTTTTAGTGAGAGACTTGATGATCCTCCCTTTGGCTATAGAGGAAGCACATTTTAAGCAAATTCACTCCTGTTAGCAAACAAACCACTTTTATGGTTTAAACCACACAAATAGGACATGACAGAAGAGCGTGTTATGTTGTACAGTGTACAACAATAATATATGTCATTTAAATGTACATATTACCCTATCTACACACACTTACATCGCTTAAATGTGGAATATTGTAAACATTCAGTCTGTATGAGTTAATCTTTTCTGTAAAAGGAAGACAATCTGACTTTCCTTAATATTACGATGGTTTCCAAAGCCTAGCAGTGATTCTCTATGATTTTTATTTTATTTTTTTAATCAGAGACTGAGCTCATGGTTAACAATTTAATTTAGTTAACAAAACACACACTGGGGCCATTCACACACGTTCTTGCATACATCTGCACCACTTTTAATTGTCTTGCTATGTAAACACGCACTACACAGACATCTCTGACCACACTGCTGCGTTTCGCAAGTTAAAACAGGTAAACTATTAAAACACCAAAAACACGTCCTGCGTGAACAGCCCTTAAGTCGTGACAAAACTTGAGCAGTGTTTTGTCAAACGAGCAACCTGATCGAAACACTTCATTTCAAGCTAGTCTCTCTATTTCTTCATTTCTCTTGAATCTGTTTGCTAGAACAATAGATGATATGGAGAAGAAAAAAGAAAATCATCAGTAATTAATAATTTAACACAACTATCCAATTGGAAGTGTGCTTTTGGGTTGATTTGAAGGATTGTTGTAATGTGAAAGGCAGAACTGAACTCCCACATTCATAACTTCTATAAAAACATACTAACCCAAGTCAAGCAAAACATTCGGACAGACAACATTGTGGGTTAACACATTATGTAAATGTACATTGTGAATGTATGGATGCATGTGTATGAGTATATTACATGTGTATGTATGTTGATTTATATATGTGTGTGTGTGTGTGTGTGTGTGGAAGAAAGGCACTATAAAACACTGTACGGGTTCCAGTTATCAGGAAGGTACAAATCTAAAAAAGATATTCTATTTGGATGACACTTTTTGTAAAATAACCCTGCAAAATATTTAGAAAAAATTCTTGCTCCAGATTTATTACAATTATTACAAAAAGATGCTTTTTAAAAAGAAAATCTGTTTCTATAAGTGTTCCAGTTTATTCAATACAGTTTTGGCAGGTAAATGAACCTTAAAATTACATATTCTGCGTGGCCAAGTCCATCGAGAAGACAACAGGAAGGCTCAGTTTTCTATGACACCAAGGTATGGCAATTTTTAACGATAAAGAGCAGCAAATAGAATCCAGTTGTTAGGTGCTCTGCTCTACATATACATACCTGCTAGGGACATTGAAATGCTTCGAATACTACAAAATGATCAGTGTATATGCGTCACAGTGCTCAACCAGTTTTGCAGGGCTTGATGGAAAGAACATTTTCTCTTTTAGAGTCTCACAGAGCTCCAGCCAATCAGGAGTCATGGGTCACGACTCACGGGAGTCCAGCTTACTGTACTTAACCCGGGTGCTCGTCATCGTTCGCAACAAGAATGGTAGCTGGTAGTTTCGAGGCACAATGCCACGGACGTTACTCTCAAAGTACTGGAATGGGCCGAACCACCACACACGAGAGAACAGGTTGCCAGTGAAATTTTCCTTTAGAGCCTATAGGACAGCGAGAGAGATTGTTAGATTTTGAAATACCACTGTTTTCCAGTTCTTCAGAAATTGATCAGATGCAGATGGAGGAAGAAAGATACCCATCAACTACAGCGACATTAATTTTTCAGCTGCACATCCACAGACTCCAAATACTGCCTTGGTCAATATAATCAAAGACCATCTCTGTATAGATCACAGAAATGTTTTCATAATGTCCTGATAAACAGCTATTACTATATGCAGTGTTGGGGGTTACATTACAAGTAATGCAAGTTAAGTAATCTGATTACTTTTTCGCAAGTAACTAGTGAAGTAATATATAACTTTTTAATTTATAACAACACATCTGATTTACTTTTTCAAATAAGTAATGGAAGTTTTCTTCTGCCTCTCCGGTCCACATGTTGAGAGAAATCGTTAGTAAAGGTGCAGAGGTGTTGTGTAAACATGATGACTAAATTTGAGTACGCATTTACTCATCTCACTGGCACAAAAACAGATGCAGTATTCCTCAAAAAATAATAAAAACAGTGAAATGCAAACTCAGAATAAATACACAAACCTGCAATAATTAAATATGTAAACACAAATATACTTTATGTATTTAATCTCACTTTATTAACCAATGTCTTTGATGCTGACCTTTGATGATCCAATTCAACCATGCAAATAAGCAAAATTGACTTGAGTTAAACATCACATTTGTGGGTTTTTTTAATGGCTGAAGTAAGAGAATGGCAGCACTAACTGAAAGATTTGTGGCGGCGCCATCTACTGTACAGCCGTGAATTTGCATTTCCTTCAGTCTGAGGCTTTTCAATTTCATTTTGTTGTGAAAGACCCTTTACATTTGCCAAAAATAGAACTTTTGTTTGTTGTTATTAAAAAACAAACAAGCAAGCCCGGCTCAGAATCATAACAATTTTTGATTTTGATGGCTGCAACACTCCAGAAAAGTTGGGACAGAGGCATGTTTACAACTGTGTCACATCACCTTTTCTTTTTAATCACACTTTTTAGTTTGGGAATTAAGGATACTATTTGTTGCAAGTGGATTTTTTGCCCAATCTCACCTGATACAAGACAACTGTGCAGTCGTCTGATTCTCCTTTTCATGATGGGCCATATAATTTCAATAAGAGATAGATCTGGACTGCAGGACCGTTTGCACTGATGCACCTTCATACCATGACAGATGTTTGCTTTTGTGCCTGTCACTGATGAAAGTCTGAATGGTCCCTTTCATTTTTGAGACTGAAAACTCGATGTCCAATTTTCCCAAAAAACAAGCTGAAACATGGACTCATCTGACCGCAGCACACATTTCCACTGTATTCTAGACCATCTGAGATCAGGCTCAAAAGAACCCTGAAAAGGTGTATAGCTCTCTCCTTGTGTAACAGATTTGAGATGTATTTCTTGATGCATTTCAAGTGACAGCGGTTTTCCAAAGTACTCCTGAGCCCATGTGGCTATATTTAACACAGTAACATGATGTTTTCTGAGGGCTCGAAGGTCACACACATTCAGTATGTGTTGAATATGTGCCTTGCTCTACACAGACTGAGATTTCTCTGGATTCCCTGAATCTTTTTACAATATTATGTATGGTAGAAGGTGAAAGATTCTTTGCAATATTGCATCGAGAAATTAGATTCTTGAATTGTTTGACAATTCTCCCATGATATTTGGCACAAAGTGATGAGAAATGAGCCATCTTTGCTTGCAAAGACTGAGATACTCCTTTTACACTCAAACACGGCACCCTCACCTATTACCAGTTCACCTACTTATTGTGGACTGTTTCAAAAGAGTTTAACTACATTCTATAAGCTTTTCACTTTTATTTTGCCTCTGTCCCAACTTTTTTGGAATGTATAGCAGCCATCAAAACTTGTTTATATTTATAAAATACAATTAAGTTGTTCAGTGAACACATTGGAAATCTTTTCTTTGTACTTTTGTCAGGTAAATAAAGTTGAAAGAGAATTAACAAATCATAGATTCTTGATTTCATTGCATTTTACAAAATGTCCCAACTTGATTTGGGGTTGTATTTTTATTCATTACTTAGCACCTTATTTTAATACTAATGTTTATTGTTATATTCAGGTACTGTTTTTGTTCCAGGGTGTATAATAAAAGTTGTGAAATAATTGCCCAACAATAACTGCACTTAGGAGTGCATAATACATCAATAAAAGCATTAAAGCTATGACTGAAATAAATATACCTCAAGATACCAGCTCTATCATATTTGAGAACATGATTTTTCAAAAATATTATTTGAAAAGTTAAGTGGGCACAAGATGTTTAAATCTGATAATTTCTCAGTTTCAACTCCAAATGTACCTGCTGATTGGCCATTGTATGGTACCACCAGAAGAGGCGTGTGGTCATGAAGTAGGCCACCACCACGTCGATGGTGTAGTGGTCATGAGCCAAAAGGATGCAGAAGATACCGACAGCACTCAGGCACCAGCAGAACCAGTGGTACCACCAGAACCTCCGTGGAGAATCTGTCACCCATAAAACAATGTTTAATTTTGTGTATTGGTTTCACAGTGTAGGCAGAAGTAACAAACTCACAGATGTTTCATTGGTTTTATGTAAGCTAGATGGTGTTATTGCTCTTCATGTCCACTAGATGGAGTTATCAACAAATCACAAAAACAACATTCAGACAGAGGCTAAGAATCTGAGTTTTTCCATGATTGTTTATTAATATGTGTACTCACACTCTTTAATAAAGAGGAATGTTAGTGTCAGCATCACTGTGTGCCCACTGTACAGGTAATCTCCACACAAAGAGTGAGAGCCAGTGATTGACAGGCCACCACCTGCCATCATTTTCATTACCCGCCGTGCCTGGGCCTCCCAGTCACCAAAGAGCTAGAACACACACACACAAACAAACACATAAGCATATACAAGCACAAAAACATGTATAGATAGACAAACAACTATTTTCTTGACTATATATTCGTTCTCTCTCACAAACTTTGATTTTAAGGACTACGGTAGTTCACAAGCATGAACCCATACACCAGACAGTGACCAAAGGTTACTTTCCTAGAAACATAAAAATGGTTATGTTATATCAAGTTATACAAGCTTTGTTATAGGTCATGATTCACGGTAAATCTCTGCTGTCACTCTTAAAGTGCGAATGAGAAGTGAGAGCTGTGGCAGAGGGCAAGATTTTCGATTTCACATCTATCATCCTCTTTAGATCAACAGTGTGCCTATTCTAGACCAGCATTAACCATCATGGTTCAGTTACAGTGTCTAGCTAAGAGAACTGTCATTCCTCAGCAGTTACCTTGGGGGAACACTTGAAGTGCATGCCTGGCACAGGTAATGTTGTAACGTACATGGTCACGCATCTGTACAGATAAAGAGTTCCCACAATAAAAAAGAACCGGCGACCGATTATGGCCCTGCAAACAAAGAGAAATCAGGTGTAGAGTCAGAGAAAACAACAGCCAGAGAAGGATCATAGGATAGGCCACATGGTTTAAGGATGTCAATGCTAAAGAAAACATTCTTGATTATTTAGTAGTCACAAGAGGAGTTAAATTATTGTGACTCAGCTGTTTAGGAGATGACGCCATGAACAAGATGGGATCAGCTATGAGGGATAAAGCAGTGGTTCTTAATAGGGGCCCACTAGGTAGTAGTTTTTTTTTAAATAACACAAAAGGCTAATATAAACAGTATAACATAGATTTCTCAGTTTCAAGTCCAGATTTACCTGCTTTTTACCTGCCAGTGTATATCACCAGAATAGTTCAAATTATTTAATTATTTAAAAAAACACAAAAGGCTAACATAAATAACATTACATAAAAATTCTTTAAAAGCCAAAACAACTAAATATCAAGATATTTTTCTTATTTTAATTCTATCTCTTGTAAATGTGAGTGTGTGTGCGCGCCTATAAAGTTAAGGCCCCAATACACTAAGCGAAATCGAAAAACAAACTGAAGCGATGTCATTTCGAACAAAATCAGGCCAAAATGAAGTTTGTTTTGAGAGTTCGAAACAGTTTGGTGTTCGCTTCAGCTGGTTAACACCTTACTAATTCCATTGGTCTGTGGCGATAACGTAATAGATATAAGTGTTCTGAGGCTCCACCTTCTTTTACATTGACATCTTCTCCAGTTTATTTCTTCTGTTCAGTCCGTCAAGGTCAGATGTCCGCGTGTAAAAACATTAACACTGGAGAACTGCTTTATAGTATAAAATGGAGTTGTACTTCTGTTGAAATGAGACACTGACACCGTTTTTCATGTTTAATACTGTAAAGCTGCTTGCTTTTAAGCCATAAACTTGAAGGTACTTTACTAGAGTGTTGAATTAAAGAGCTTGTGGAAACCAAGTTGCTATGATCAGATGATTTTCTTAGGCTTTCTTTAAAAAAATGCTTGGTTTTCTTATATTGTTTCTGTTTATTTTGTTATTGAAAGGATGCATAACCTGTTTACATATTCATCTAAACAATGCACTCACCAGTGGCTATGTTTCCATCCACCAATTTTTATGCACATTTTGAGATATTGCTGGATGAAAACGGCAAGATGCGCATAAATTCTAGTGGGTGGCGTTGGGATGTTCTCTAACAGTATACCACTGCTCATGTATTTCTAACTTCTTTTTACCCCTAAGCGAAGAACGAAAAAGAACTTCACATCAGAGTGAGGACAAAGTAAAGTGAGGACATTTTGGCCAGTCCTCACTTTCTGACACTTTTACATGGCTGTTTGAGGGTTAAGACTTGGTTATAGGTATAGGGTTAGAATTAGGTTAAGGTTAGGATTAGGCATTTAGTTTTGATGGTTAAGGTTAGGTTAAGGGGATAGGGGTTTCATTATATCAATGAATGTCCTTGCAAAGATAGCCATAAGATCTTTATTGTATAATTATTTTAACTGTAATTTTTCTTATAATTATTTTAGTTACTTTTTTATTTACATATACTAGAACTGTCCATAGATTAAAATACGTTTAAAAAAAAAAAAAAAAAAAAAATAGTGGGCCTCAGATTATTTATGTGGACGATGCTGCTCCTTGGAATCAAAGAGTTTGAAAACCACTGGTATAATGAGTAAGGAACCAACCTGTGTTTAAGCAGAAGCCACTGTGCAAACCACAGTCCCACAAGCAGCATGCCATTGATCTCACAGATGGAAAACGCCCACTCCACGCGATCAAACAGATCAAAGAATTTATCTGGCAGGGGCGGGGACTCTTCCTTGGGTGGGACACGTTCGTGCACCACTGAGATCACAACTGTTGTTGTGAGGAAACAACACAGAGCATACAGGAAGGCCACACCTGTTTTGAACCACTCTGTGGGATACGGTGTTCGCTCCTGCTCAGACAGAGGCGGAACCAAGATTCGAACTGCATCGGAGTGCAAGCTGTGCTTTGAAAAGCCGTTGAGGATCTTGCCGTTGCTAACACTGCCGTTGGCAAGGACGCCGCTGACGTGTCCGTTGGCGTGGTGACCGTTTATATGGTTGTTGCTCTTGTGTGCCTTCATGTGGCTGGTGAAGCGCAACGTCTCTATGCGCTCCAAAAGTTGTCGACCACTGTCCCCGGTGACCAGGGACAAAGGCGAGGCGTTAAAGTCTTCCTCAGAGAGTTGCAAGAGGGCAGGACCGTCCTTGTTCCGCAACGCATCCGTGTACTCCTGCATGCCCTCATCTGTCAGCCAATCGGAGACGTCACTGGCTGTCCACAGCTTCACCTCCTTCATGTCTGGGTGAGAGAGAGTAGGAGGGCCGTTTCAGGGGCTGGGGAGGGGAGTTGAGCCCACACTCAGCAGTTTGTTGCCCCTACAGCAGTTATAGCGTCTCTGGGACATTGGAAGAGAGTAGCTGGGAGGTCCAGTTTTTCACCCCCTCCACCTCTGCGGTGATAAACTCAGTAATGGCAAATTCTGATAAATTTCGTGGTCTCAAGGGTGCTGAATCCCTTAGTGTCAGTGTGCACCAATGTATGGCTCTGAAAAAGATGAGCACATTCAAGTTAGCTAACAGATTGTGATGTAAACCGAAAAAGCAATTATTTGCACTATAGCAGTAATAGAAAACAATAATATTTGCAGCCAATTATGTAGACGAGACCTTTGTGTATCAAGATCATGCATCCTGTTCACCAGTTTTGCCCAACAACAGTAACTGTGGCATAGCATGGCAAAAAAAAAAAAAAAAAAGTCCATTACTCCAGTCTTCGGTCACATGATCCTTTAAAAATCATTCAAAAATTGTGATCTGGAGCTCAAGAAACATTTTCTATTATTATCATTGTGGAAAACAGTTGAGCGGCTTAATATTATTGTGGAAACCTTGATAATTCTTTTCAGGATTCTTTGATAAACAGAAAGATCAAAATGACAGCATTTATTTGAAGTAGAAATATTTAGTAACATTATAAATGTCTTTACAGTAGCTTTTGGTCAATTTAATGCATCAATGCTAAATAAAAGTGATATTTTTTTATAAAGAAAGTCTTACTGAACCCACACTTTTGTATTCATAGGATGTGTCATTCCATGATTCATAAAATAACTCAAGCACACAGTTGAATTTTTCAAAAATGTATGTATGTACTGTATGTATTTATGTATGTATGTATGTATGTTGACGGAGCATACAGCTAGATATTATATTACTTGTTATGCAACAATACGCCACATACCCCCTTAATGTTCTGGAATGCGGATAATGACTTCAACTTGCCAAGATATAACTTGTATGTGTGCGTAATTGAGCATAAACAATACAAGGAGCAAACAAACTTAGAGAGAGAGAGAGAGAGAGAGAGAGAGAGAGAGAGAGAGAGAGAGAGAGAGAGAGAGAGAGAGAGAGAGAGAGAGAGAGAGAGAGAGAAAGAAAGAAAGAGAAAGAAAGAGAGACAGAGCGAGAGAGAGAGAGAGAGAGAGAGAGAGAAAGAAAGAGAAAGAGAGAGAGAAAGAAAGAGAGAGAGAAAGAAAGAGAGAGACAGAGCGAGAGAGAGAGAGAGAGAGAGAGAGAGAGAGAGAGAGAGAGAGAGAGAGAGAGAGAGAGAGAGAGAGAGAGAGAGAGAGAGAGAGAAAATGTACAATGTAAATGACAAGATGCCGTTAAATGCATGGTGTGCGAATCCATATACCTTGCATCGAAACTCAACATTATGTCTGGAAGACCTTTGGTTATTAAATCAGCTTAGGGGAAAAACACTGGTTACTGACATAACCAGTCAGCATTAAGAAACAACAAGTAAATAGCAACTTGGAAATTATGCCAAAATAACCACAGGACATTTTGTCAGATTACCTATTTTTCCAAGTTCTCTCAACCTTATGATGTCGCTAAACTGTTTCTGCCAGATTCATCAGCTCATCTTGTTTCCTTATTTTTTTGTGTTACATCACATCGCGTTCATTGGAAATACAATAAGTATTTGTGATGGGCATTAACAGTGCTGAAACACTTTCTTCCTTGAAATATCTTTTTGCATTTTAAAAGTTTCATTTTAAATTAGGCTGTTAAAGTTCAACACAAGGCCAATTTGCAGGCTTTTGTCAGATTTTTTTTACATTGAGAAGTTAGAGAACAAGGGTCACTTACTGTAAAAAATTATTGTAATTTTAACAGTAAAATACTGTAAAAACGCTACAGTGAAAAGCTGTTAATTGGTTAACAGAAAGTTTCCTTACTATATACGGTAAATAACTGTGATATATCTAATGGTACATTTAATGTAATTTTACTGTAAAATACCACTAAATTTACAATTTTTGAAAGTGAAAAAGAATAACTCATTGGATAATTTACAGTGAAAAAAAGTAAATAGACATTCCCACAATTCCCTGCATGACACTTCACATTTGATGTATTTTTGTTGAATAACTGTTTTTTCATAGTTTTCTTTGTTTTTTTCTAATCAGTTATGTACATTAGGCTTTTGTGTTACATATAATGTTGTTAAATTCATGTTTATTGCATTTTTAAAATTTCATTATGGTGTTTAATGTTTGTGTGAATGACACTGTGCAGCTTCTATATATTAGTATAAACTTTCTTGTGAAAGAGCTGTTTGTGATGAGCTTTGATTGATCATGTGACTCATCACTGCTGTAATTGTTGGTTGTCAGTGTATTACAAAAAAACAATGTGGTACAAAACAGATATTAATACTTCAATAGATCAGTAAATTAACATTATATCAGAAAATGAAATACGGTTTATTACTGTACATTTTAAGTTAAGTCTGTAAAACCTAATATGTTGCTACCATTGTATACAGTAAATTTCTGGCAACCACAGCTGCCGGTATTTTACCGTAAATTGAACATATATTTTTTTTTTACAGTCAACTCTGTTACATAAACATTCTTAAAATTCCATATATATGGCTCGATCTGTTTCGCCAACTCACTCACACTAATATATATTATTCAACAACAAACTTGTAAATGTCTTTATAGCCTCTCTGGTAACACTTTACAATAAAGTCTCATTTGTTCATGCATTAACTAACATGAACTAACAATGAACAATATATTCTTACAGCATTTATTAACCTTTGTTTATGTTAGCTAATAAAAATGTTCATGTTAGTTTACAGTGCATTAACTAATTGTTAACAGATACAACAGTTTTGACAGTTGAGATTAACAACTAAGATGAATACAGAAGTATTGTTTACTGTTAGTTCATGTTAACTAATGATAACAAATTAAAGTGTAAGGTAACAAATTAAGTGTTACTGCCTCTGTACTTGACATTTTCCATTCAATAGTCCAAAAACAATGCATTTATATTCAATACAATTAATTATTAACGAGTGTTCAGCTGTTAATTATACTAATTAGTGTTTATCAGTTTTCTAGTAAGTTATCAGCAGTAAACAGGGTATATGTTTATGATTATGCATTAGTTAGTTAATAAGAAAAGCTTCAAATGAACCGTGGACTGAACAAACTGCAACTTGAATAAACAAATCTCACCTTGACTAAAATAAAACCTACTTAATAAGATTTTCTATCAATCATAATTAAACACTGCTGCTGATCCTTTGTACACAAACCAAATGCATAGCCTTTTCCCCAAAAATGTTCCAAAGTGGTGACTCCCAAAACAGCAATGGATGGAAAAGCGACAGCGTCTGATACAGAAAAAACAAAACAAGCGGATGTTGGCCAGCTTGTGCGAGAACACCCACGTAGATAAACACAGACAGCTATTAGCAACACAAAACAAAACACAATATTCAAGAAAACCTTCGCAAATGCATGGCTTTCACTTCTCACCTTTCTAGACCTATGGTCTTCCTCTTTTTTATCAGACATTTCCGATTGCTCATCACAAAATTCTGTGAAATTGAATAACATTCAATTCCAAAACATAAAATGTATTTTATGAAATTTTTATATCATATCGAAACAGAAACATTAAAAAAATAAAAAATAAATGAGAAAAAATAATTTTAAAGACACAATGCTAAAGTTTGAGCTATTATATCCTCCTCATCATTATCCTTTAAAACTGAAGCATTTCAAACATGAAACATTTCATTAAGTGCGCAACTTGGAAATTATGCCAAAATAACCACAGGACATTTTGTCAGATTACCTATTTTTCCAAGTTCTCTCAACCTTATGATGTCGCTAAACTGTTTCTGCCAGATTCATCAGCTCATCTTGTTTCCTTATTTTTTTGTGTTACATCACATCGCGTTCATTGGAAATACAATAAGTATTTGTGATGGGCATTAACAGTGCTGAAACACTTTCTTCCTTGAAATATCTTTTTGCATTTTAAAAGTTTCATTTTAAATTAGGCTGTTAAAGTTCAACACAAGGCCAATTTGCAGGCTTTTGTCAGATTTTTTTTACATTGAGAAGTTAGAGAACAAGGGTCACTTACTGTAAAAAATTATTGTAACTTTAACAGTAAAATACTGTAAAAACGCTACAGTGAAAAGCTGTTAATTGGTTAACAGAAAGTTTCCTTACTATATACGGTAAATAACTGTGATATATCTAATGGTACATTTAATGTAATTTTACTGTAAAATACCACTTAATTTACAATTTTTGAAAGTGAAAAAGAATAACTCATTGGATAATTTACAGTGAAAAAAAGTAAATAGACATTCCCACAATTCCCTGCATGACACTTCACATTTGATGTATTTTTGTTGAATAACTGTTTTTTCATAGTTTTCTTTGTTTTTTTCTAATCAGTTATGTACATTAGGCTTTTGTGTTACATATAATGTTGTTAAATTCATGTTTATTGCATTTTTAAAATTTCATTATGGTGTTTAATGTTTGTGTGAATGACACTGTGCAGCTTCTATATATTAGTATAAACTTTCTTGTGAAAGAGCTGTTTGTGATGAGCTTTGATTGATCATGTGACTCATCACTGCTGTAATTGTTGGTTGTCAGTGTATTACAAAAAAACAATGTGGTACAAAACAGATATTAATACTTCAATAGATCAGTAAATTAACATTATATCAGAAAATGAAATACGGTTTATTACTGTACATTTTAAGTTAAGTCTGTAAAACCTAATATGTTGCTACCATTGTATACAGTAAATTTCTGGCAACCACAGCTGCCGGTATTTTACCGTAAATTGAACATATATATTTTTTTTACAGTCAACTCTGTTACATAAACATTCTTAAAATTCCATATATATGGCTCGATCTGTTTCGCCAACTCACTCACACTAATATATATTATTCAACAACAAACTTGTAAATGTCTTTATAGCCTCTCTGGTAACACTTTACAATAAAGTCTCATTTGTTCATGCATTAACTAACATGAACTAACAATGAACAATATATTCTTACAGCATTTATTAACCTTTGTTTATGTTAGCTAATAAAAATGTTCATGTTAGTTTACAGTGCATTAACTAATTGTTAACAGATACAACAGTTTTGACAGTTGAGATTAACAACTAAGATGAATACAGAAGTATTGTTTACTGTTAGTTCATGTTAACTAATGATAACAAATTAAAGTGTAAGGTAACAAATTAAGTGTTACTGCCTCTGTACTTGACATTTTCCATTCAATAGTCCAAAAACAATGCATTTATATTCAATACAATTAATTATTAACGAGTGTTCAGCTGTTAATTATACTAATTAGTGTTTATCAGTTTTCTAGTAAGTTATCAGCAGTAAACAGGGTATATGTTTATGATTATGCATTAGTTAGTTAATAAGAAAAGCTTCAAATGAACCGTGGACTGAACAAACTGCAACTTGAATAAACAAATCTCACCTTGACTAAAATAAAACCTACTTAATAAGATTTTCTATCAATCATAATTAAACACTGCTGCTGATCCTTTGTACACAAACCAAATGCATAGCCTTTTCCCCAAAAATGTTCCAAAGTGGTGATTCCCAAGCGACAACGTCTGATACAGAAAAAACAAAACAAGCGGATATTGGCCAGCTTGTGCGAGAACACCCACGTAGATAAACACAGACAGCTATTAGCAACACAAAACAAAACACAATATTCAAGAAAACCTTCGCAAATGCATGGCTTTCACTTCTCACCTTTCTAGACCTATGGTCTTCCTCTTTTTTATCAGACATTTCCGATTGCTCATCACAAAATTCTGTGAAATTGAATAACATTCAATTCCAAAACATAAAATGTATTTTATGAAATTTTTATATCATATCGAAACAGAAACATTAAAAAAATAAAAAATAAATGAGAAAAAATAATTTTAAAGACACAATGCTAAAGTTTGAGCTATTATATCCTCCTCATCATTATCCTTTAAAACTGAAGCATTTCAAACATGAAACATTTCATTAAGTGCGTTTTAGAAAACATTCAACAATACCAGCATTTATATCAGCAGCAGAACAAATCAAATGAGCTTTTGCATGACTGAATAAACATCATAGTAGAAACGTACAGACTTTTCATTTGTGTATAGCTGCAAAGTTTTAATCACCTCTCATTTTACATCATCTTGAAACAAACATGGCCTCTTAACACACCTGGCTCAGTTCCTATTCACAAAAGGTGGCAAATAATTACAGAACACACACATACAAGGACACAACTCCTTTCATATGCATCCAAGCAAAAGAAAAAGACTGAAAGCTAGAAACAGAAGAGTCATCTGGCCATTGAAATCTACGTCATTACAATATTGTTCGTTCTTTATTATGCAGTCCAGCTGATGGCTTGGTGGAAACAGTCATGCATGTCATTAGTGAAACTTTTGTTTAACACATGATGACAGATGAATTTTTAAGAAAAAAAACACACCTGCTATCACAAAAGAATACCTATAGGAATAGTTTTCCTAGAGGAATCACTTTATTCACAGTAAGTGCACTAGCTGGATATAAAGATTTGCTTACAACTGGACAATTTGGTTAATATTTAAATGTTACAAGCAGTTAAACGCACATCTAAAAGTCATTTTTTTGGCAACCCATACAATTCTCTGTAATTTCTGTCAATCGGTCATTCTAGTTCATATGACCATTAAAATTGCAGATATGTACGTGCAGTTATCAGCAAAAGTATCTCAAGAAGTCTTATGCATTTTAATCCTTTAGGAACTGTTTTACATTTTACTTGTTATCTGAAAACACTATTGTTTTTGTATCTGAACAATGACATTTAAAAATTCTAATTTAACAGATGACATAAAATGCTTATCTAATTATCTTTCAATTTTGCCAGAGGGTTCAGTCAAGCCCAAAATGTGAATATTCAACGTCTTAAGACGCCAAATCAAAGGTCATGCTGTTAAGGAGTAATTTATGGAAGACGCAGGTGTATGAACCATTTGTGCAACCATAATCACTGAGAGATACCATCCTTGAGAGCTGCAGTTTCTCTACTTTCCCACAAGCTCTAGCTCATGGCTGTGGGAAAGCAAATGTTTCTTTAGAGAAGAAAAGCAAACCATCTTCTAGAATCTCTGACTGTGCTCTGCAAGTGTGTACGTCTTTGGATTTTTCCATTAGGAGACGTTTTCAGTGTCCATCTCCGTGACTCCATATTGCACAAATTAATTAATCAGTGCTACCTTTACAACCTACATCTAGAACCCACATCCTCCTCACAGACATGTACCTTAACATAGCATCTGAGGCAGATTCAGGTTTACAGTGCTATTTTTGTTGTGTTTATTTCCATTTCTGCATTAGGCCAGGGGCGCTCAGTTCCTGTAGGGTGAGAGATCTGCAGAGTTTAGTTCAATGCTAATTTTAACTCACCTGATCCAGCTAATCAAGTTATTCAGGCTTATTTGAAAACTAATGCTGCCTTTACATGCTGTCAGAATTATCACAAATAAGAGTTTCCTAGTTCAAAACTGATCATGAACACCCTCTCAAGTCGTATTTACCACTGGGAAGCTCGGGGATTCATTTTGGGAATCCAAGTTCCTTAGTTGGACAGGCCATTAACTTTAAACTTGGAGGAGGGGAGAGCGATTGCTGCTGTGACTGCAATGGTTTTCTCCAACAGTGTCATAGAATTGTCTGTCTTGTCATCAAAGTAATGCATATTTACTTATATGAATCATTTAAAGCATATTGTATATTTTATACACAGCAAAAATGGCATATATTTGACAGAAACTCCAGAATTGTCAGCAAGCTGACTTTCTAGCATGCTGAATGTTTAGGCCTATAGTTGTTGAAGAATGGGAAGCTAAATATCATTTGGGCTTTAATAAGATTTTCCCAATCATTAGGCAAGAATAAATCTGGTGTCCTCCATGATTCCTGGTCGTTTCGACAAAAAAGCAGTTGAATGCAGGAAGTAGGAAGTAATAAATTTCTGATAGCATGTTGGAACTAAACTCTACAGGGCTGTTTTCCCTTGGAATCAAACCCATGGCCTTAGCACCATGCTCATATAGGCTACAGGAATGCAACTTAAACAGCTGATGCCAGTGGTACTTTTGTTTTCTACTCTATTTATGAAGAGAGAAAGCTATTTATTTGTGAGGGCAGTTTAAGGGACCCTTTTACCCAGAAATTATTATTTTGTCATAATTTGTAATCATCACTCATCCTCATGTCATTCCAAACCTGGTGAGAGAGAGAGAGAGAGAGAGAGAGAGAGAGAGAGAGAGAGAGAGAGAGAGAGAGAGAGAGAGAGATGCACCGATATGAAATTCTCAGCCGATACCGATAGCCGATTATTTAGAATGATATCGTCCGATACCGATCATTTGTTTTTTTCTTATGAATAAAAAAAATCTCTCCCGAATAATGCTGCAAACTAAAGAACCCTCTCCTTTGGTACACTATAATATTAGAGGTCAAAATTAACAACAGAGCTGTTACATTCAACAGCTATTTTTTCCAGATATAATTTACACTCAAATAAAAGCTGAAATGTTTGTATACAACTCAGTTACACATAAGGTAGGTTTCATAAGCATTTGTCTTCATGGTAAATTTATTCAAACATATATAATTAACAGTAAATACGTTTTGTTTTTTAAAGCTAACTAACAAACGGATGACTTTCCTGAGGTAAATGCAACATTAAGTGATATTGTTCACAAGCAAGTTTTATTGACATCTTTCCACGGTTGAAACACTGATTGAGTGATTACATGAGACATGATACGGATTTGGGTAAGTTGTACTGTAACTTTCACAATGATTCGATTACAACTCCAAAAACGTGTTAAAAAAACGACAAACATAGCGAATGTATGAGTCCGACGGTTAAGTAAAGAGGTTTAGATAAAGAGGTTTGAGAGTGATTAATATCCTGTATACCCTGATGAAAAGATATGTATTCAATGTATCCACATTATATTTCATCTCCCACAGAATTGTGCACTTTTATAAAGACACATTTGGTCAATAACCTTTCAATGCATCATTATGCAAACACATGAGGAGAGTCTCCGCATGAAAGACCCACGACTGGCAGATCAACGTGCTACTACATTTCTCTCCGATAAGGTAGAAAATTAAATTGAATGTGGAGGATATTAACTGTGACAAGATGATTGACAGGGCAGTTACGGTGACAGGATGCATGTAACTAAGCAACAGAGCTGATGTCCGTTAAATAAAAGAGACAATTATGAAGAAGTAGAAGGCCTATGTCCCAAAGCTGTATACTCTTCTGCTACACACTCAAAAGTAAGTACGTTTTCTTCACAAACAGTACATACAATTTATGGCATAGTACAAGTAGGCGAATTGGGGGTATAGCAATAGAGTTATTCATTCATTCAATAACTTTCAAAAGGTTGATTCAGGAATAAATGGCTCTCGTTATGAATGGGCCATTGAATCATTGGTTCACCCTATTGATTGGCTTAAAATGCAGATCCATTCAGAAACTAAACACCACTGTGTGTTGTTCGGAGACAGACAACAGTTCTGCTCTGGTTTTGTGTGTAAGCTAATATTAAAATTGAACGCATTATTTTTCCGCCTAAAACTGATTAATTAAATGAAATCTTTATACGAACAGTATTACTCCTGTCCTGACCCAGCAATATAGATTACTATGCGTGGTGGACAATGCGTACACATAATCTTTGGTACTTCCTCAAAGAAAAAAGTTTTATAAATCTCCTTAAAGGATTAGTTCACTTTTAAAAAAAAAACTTTTGCTGATAATTTACTCACCCCCTATGTCATCCAAGATGTCCATGTCTTTCTTTCTTCAGTCGAAAAGGAAATTAAGGTTTTTGATGAAAATATTTTAGGATTTTTCTCCATATAATGGACTTCAAAGGGACCCAAACGGTTCAAGGTCCAAATGACAGTTTCAGTGCAGCTTCAAAGGGCTTTAAACGATACCAGACAATGAATAAGGATCTTATCTAGCGAAACGATCTGTCATTTCAAGTTTTCTAGGCACAAACGCTCGCCTTGCTCTGTTCTGTGATGCGCGTTCGCGTCGTCACGTAATAACGTTGAAAAAGTCACGCTTGACGTATGTGTATTCCGGTTCAAAAAGGTAGGGCAGGGCGAAAAACTCCATCTCATCTTCTCCTCAAAATCGTCTGACATTGCTGTTTTACCTTTTAACTTCCTTTTTTTTTGTAAACGGCGTTTGACTTTGTTTGCACGTTCAACTTGTAAACACTAACTCGCACATGCGTCAAGCGGGACCTTTTCAACGTAATTGCGTATTCGTGCGTATTACGTGACGTCACGAACGCGCATCACAGAACAGCGCAAGGCGAGCGTTTGTGCTTATAAAACTTTAACTTTTTTATTTATTTTTTAAATGTCCGATCGTTTTGCTAGATAAGACCCTTATTCATCGTCTGGTATCATTTAAAGCCATTTGAGGCTGCACTGAAACTGTCATTTGGAGTCCTTTGAAGTCCATTATATGGAGAAAAATCCTGGAATGTTTTCATGAAAAACCTTAATTTCTTTTCGACTGAAGAAAGAAAGAAAGACATGGACATCTTGGATGACATGGGGGTGAGTAAATTATCAGCAAAAGTTTTTTTAAAAGTGAATTAATCCTTTAAGTTGTCTATTGATATTCTCCAGAAGACTGTTGACGGCACAAGGGCGGTGGCGTGATTACTGATCAGCAACACCTGCGCGACACACAGGTCTCATATCTCTCACGGAAGCATAAAAGGAAGTGCGACGACAATGGAGAAGGAGAGAGAAACAGGCCTGATTTTATGTTTTTTTTTTTTTTTTTAATTAAATGTGACAGCAGTCGTCCGCGAGGGGCTGCTGTCTTTTACTTTACTTTCGTTTTGTATTTGTTTTATTTTATGTTATTAAAATCTTTGAATGTTTGCGGTTCCCACCTCCTTCTTCCAGTAACATCTGAACCGCGTTATATTGGTGCCGAAACCCAGGAAGAAGGAGGAACACGCTATCAAAGAGTACTCGCCACTGTGGGGAATCTGCAGTGCCATCGAGCATGGTAGGCAGATTCCATCACCATGGACGCTCGAGGCGGTGCGCTGGAGTGAGTTGCCTGGGGGACGGTCGAGCTTGCTGCCGGCCGCCTGGGTGCCTGAGGGGCGGCTGCTGTCCGTGAGGGAGCGGAGCAGGGAACGGGGGGCTCTTGCCTTCTGCCCGAATCCGGAGGAGCCGTCGTCGTCCACTAGGCGGCGGATGAGTGTCGAGCCGTCAACCGAGGGCTATCCAACGCCACCGCGGAGAAAGATCGCCCAGTTGGTGGAGGACCAGATGGCAGTGCGTTGTGGGAAGTGTGTTTTTTCTCCCCTCTCTCGTCTCTGTCGCTCCTCATGCTTCCGTCTCCTTTTCTCTCGCTTCGTCTATCCATACCCCCAGATGCCGCTGCCACCATGACCGGTCCCCCGGAGAGGGGGAGGGTGGAGTAGGCGCAGTCTCGTGGGTACGGCCCGGCCTGCGAGGGGCGATTACACTTTTTATTCCCACACCCCATCTGTGTGTGTGGATAATGAGAAGGAGCATCTGCTACTTCAAA
This sequence comes from Meda fulgida, assembly GCA_030578275.1. NCBI lineage: Eukaryota > Metazoa > Chordata > Actinopteri > Cypriniformes > Leuciscidae > Meda > Meda fulgida. The sequence continues at coordinate 19,180,768 of CM060632.1, read as the reverse complement.
ATACAGTCCCTTATTTTCTTGTAATGAAATACAATGTGACTTCTGTTGTACAAAACATGTACTCCTCCTTTCATGCAACCTTGACCATGTCCTCATCCACTCCAGCTCCTCTAAAACCTGCGGCTCTAGGAACAAACTCCTATAACCTCAGCTCTACCCAGGGTCCGAAATTAACTTTTTGGCTCACCTGCGACGGGTACTGATGAAAAAAATCCACCAGCCAAGCATATTTTTTACAGGCCAAAATAATAAACAGCCTTTTTGTGTCTACACATTCACAATATACATGTACATTAATTTATATATATATTTAAACATTTTTGTCATTATATTTCTGGGGCCGTATTCACAAATAATTTTATCTTACCACTAGGAGTACTCCTAAATCACACTAAAATATTTTAGCTAGGAGTTTTCTCTTAAAAGTTATTCACAACGCCTTTCAGACCTCTTAGTAAGGAAAAATGACAACTCCTAAACTAAGAGTGAGTCTTCGTTGCTATGGATGACGTCAATTCTCATGCATGAGCGTCCTCGCAATGATCACGGTGATTGGTTGTTAGATGACAGGGCCATCATGTGGAACATAACACAGACACAACAAATCATGGAATTACGACATCTAAATATGTCTGTGTCCTACATAAAATAATAATAGTAATGTCATCAACATGCCTATATAATGCACAGTTTGTGCAGGCCCCAGTGTATTTATAAAAAGGCAGAGAGAGAGAGAGAAAAGTCATGAATTAAATTAAAATAAATCAAGGTAGCCTAATACCCTAATGAAAACCGCCCCTTGCTTAATAATGAAAAACGACACTTGTATTAACACTTGCTTGGTTAATTGACATAGTATTAGCATAAATAGACTTAAAGCAAGGAAATGTTGCTCCTATTGAAGTAATGTAATAGTTGAATGACGGTGGATTATGAACTCGCCAAAACGGAAAAGAAAGCCCAACTGGACGCAGGATCAGTTACTGCTGCTGGCCCAGTTGGTGCTGGAAAAAAAAAACATAATAAAAGGGAAATTCGGCACTGGGATATCAAGCAAAACTAAGCGTGAGACATGGGAGAGGATTTGTTTGCAGATCAATGCAGTATTCCCGCTTGTGTCACGGACCCTGGATGACTGCGAGAGGCGGTGGCATGCACAAATAGGTCTTACTCATAGTGAGTTAGGAGTCCTCTCGACTTCTTTTAAGCTGTCCCAGACTTAGTGCTACTTTTAGAGCTAAAATGCTTTGTGAATTACTCTTAGTGAAAAAAATTAGGAGTCCTAAAGTTAGGAGTGGCACGCCCATTATTTTTAGGAGTTGCTCCTAAATTCGCCAGTTAGGAGCTACTTTTAACCTTAAAATTCTTTGTGAATACGGCCCCAGGTCTATTATTTTCCATTTTTACTTTTATTTACACACATATTACAAAATTTACACACATTAAAATAATATTTTTGTTGTGGTGCCACATATTATTGCATATATTAATAAAATACATGCAATAATAATATATTATAATTATATTTTTTTAGATTAGTTTTACTCTGCCTATTTGTTTTTACTCCATTTACTCTGACTGATACGATCAGTAACTGAAGGACTGCTATATTTACTTGACCTGTGGAGGGCGCTCTGTTCAAAAGTTTACCACGTCACGTTATTTTTGGAGCTCTGAAAAATCTGCCCTGCTTTTTGTGCATTTGTTTGTTTGCGCGTGTGAGCAATAATGACAGAAAGTTTGTCTTTTCTCTTGTTTTTTTTTAAATGTAATTCGTCCCCTTTTTGGTCAGTGGGTTTTCATTTTAAAGGTTGGATCACTCATATGCGTCAGTTTGGTTTGAAATGTGCTGGGGACAGAAACGCATTCGGAAGTGCATTTTCAGAAGTGCTGGGTACAATGATGCACTATAAGTAAATATACAGTTAGTAAAAATATTCTAATGTCATAGAACGGATGTACCTAATATAAATAAATAAAATATCTCCAGGTAACTAACAGAGCATTCATTTAGTTCGCTATTAAATAAGAGATCTAGCGCTTAAATCTGTTGCTTTTTAAATCAAGCTGAGTGCTCGTTGTCGCTGCGATCAGTGTCATGGATACAGTTGTTCTCATGTGGCTCGCGCACAGTCTTCACCCGGACACACTCTTCAATCTATCGCGGTTGCGAGACTCTCCGCATTTCATTACATTACTATTTTGGTATGAACATTCACCCGCCAGTGTGGCGGATAGCCTTTTGAGATTTACTCACCAAATGGAAAATCTACCCGCATTTGGCGGGTGTTAATTTCGGACCCTGGCTCTACCTGCTTTGCATTTTTAAAAGTTTCAATCAATTAATCTTATTAGTATGCATGTTTTCATAACCATCCCCTATGTAGGAACTATCTGACCTCCACATAACTTGGATGTTTATGCCTAAGAAAGCGAATCCTCCCCTGAGGAACGCACTTTCTCAAATTTTCCCTGCCACACATTTATAAATTTCTGTCCCTTATTTTCTTTTTCAATCCCGCTTTTTTCCTCATATGTTTTATTTCTCTTAATCTTGTTTGTAATACCACTAAATTAATTTACATACAAATACTACCAGGAACAGTAATGTATAGTAAACCCTGGACAGTTTATTGTAAATACATTTTTTGGCTTACACTATTTACTCTTTGTTCTTTGCCCGCAGCATAATGAACCACTGAACACACAAACACACACATCCATAAACACTGGCACACTGAAACCAAGTAGCCATTAGTGTGTAAAGAGTGAAATGTCTTATAATCTTACAAATTACAAGAACACTGTGCTACAAACAGAGTGGTTTTGAGGGCATTTGGGTCTCCCAAAACATGCTTTAAAGTTGTTATTACCTCATTATACTCTGTGCCTTCACGTTTTGTTAATAAGATTAAATTCGGATATTTAACCTCCTTAATATGCATTGAGTGCAGTAATCGTGTATTTTTATACATGTGATGAAGTGAAGTGTGTTATCAGTGCATTAACTGGTTGAAAACACAGCTGGAATACTCCAGAGTCTTGCATTAAAACCACATCAAAACACCACCTGCCACCTAAATGCACTTATAGAAGCTTGTCTAACATTCATACAAACATGATTGCAAGGTATTGCAAACCGCAGTAGGTTTGCATAGCTTTCGAAGAGTAAATGGGTGTTCACACTTGGTAAGTTTGGTTTGATTAAAATGAACTCTTGGTGATGTTCATTTGATTTAGTGTGAACGACCTCAAATATGGCTTATCATTTGAAACATGTAAGTATCAGCAACTTAACATGGCCGCTTGCTCTAACGTTAACCTAGATAAATGTGGGCTGTTAGGCGCATATCGAAGTGTTCGTGCGGTGTGTAAGCTAAAGTATAGTGCGCATACAGTGTGACATGGAGGGACCGGCACGGCACATAACTTGCATTTTTCCCTGTTCATTTATGGTCATACAGACAGGGGTAATACATCAATTGAAACTGTAAAGGTACTTTTATTTGTATAAACTCAAATTCACAAAAAAACTTAGAAAATACAAAAAGAATATGTGCTTTCTGACTCGGTCTCTGTAAATTGGAGCACGTCACGAAAATGAATGGAAACTCAGCATATAGGCTACTTGTTTTGCAGACATGAGAAATATATCCATAGAAAGCTTGAAAGGTCTACTTTTAAATGAACCAATTCAAATAGTCAAAACTCTCCGATTATGTAATCCGTATGAAAAATGCATTTCTCTCAATAGGTGCATTCACTATAGGCTACTACGGAGATGGTGAGTGAGCATCAACAACCTCATCTGTGCACCCAACACTGAATCAGAAAACACTAATAATTAAAATCACACCTTGCTATTTTTTCTGACACACCTACACTTAACAGATAGAAAAAGAGAAACAAATACATGACTACAAGACAAGTAGTCTCAACCCCCCCCCCCACCACCACACACACACACACACACACACACACACACACACACACACACACACATACACACTCTTACTTGTGATATGTGACAAAGAGGACCTACAATGTCTCCTATGATTAGGTGTCTCCTCATTGTGCCCACCCATAAAAAATAAATTAAAAAACTGTCCCGGGCCAAATGATTTTAAGAGGGGAGCACTGCTCATGAATGTTGTTATTAACCTCCTTGGGATATTGATGATAAAAATATAGACCTCTTCCTATAATTAGACTTTATGACACTTCACTTTAAGTAGGACACGTTGTATGAAAGTAACACAGGAACAAGAGAATGTGTGAGAGTAAAAAATGAAAAACAGAGAGAAAAGAAATCACTGGAAACACTGAAAGAGAAAGGGTGGAGTATGAAAGAAACTGAAGAGACATGACACTCCACATAATACTCCACATCCTCATACATACATTGCAAAACCAGATTAATCATTGGTTTTAATCTTACATCACATCTAACTTGTTTAAGATTACATGGATACGTGGAATAACATCTCACCAGCAGAGGTGCAAGTAAAAGTCCTCCTGTGACCAGTGATTTATATCTCCCTTTATGCATATAGGCATATGTGTAAAACACGGCCAAATGAGCATGTTGCAATCTCCCTCTTTTCTGCTCTCCTTTCCAGTATTTAGAAACAGATTTTTCTCACTATGGCTTCCATGATTTGGCCCAGTTTCAAGTCATTCCTGAGTCTCTTTAGACTGAAACAATCTGTAACATTGGGTCTCAATTCAAACTACAGAACTATGGCCAACTCAACAACATGGAAAACAGCTGACTCTAGATTTTATTCAGCTTTCCCTGCATGCCCTAAAAAAGATCAGGCAATTTTCTATGTGGCTTAAGACCAACTGTTTTAACTCTTCTCTCCTATTAAGGTCATGTGATTTTACAGCATTTTGACAGGTCAATACTCTCTTCCGAGATATTCTCCATATACTGTAAAGCAGAAAGAACAAGGTCAAAGTCCTCACTGCTTTCAGTACATTAAGTATCAACTGTGAGGACGCAGCAGTAGTTTTACAGCTCTAGTGGACAAATATGAATCAATCAGTGAGAAATATCAAGAGAGAGCCTCAGGCATCACTCAGGTGTATCTGAATGGATTCAGAGACTCAGAGAGATTTAAAAAAAATCACATGAAATCCGAAATCCAGTTCAAGCAACATTTATATGTAGTTTGAAATCATATTAAAATAATTTCTGGAAATCCCAGTCTGACAGCATGCGCGGTTTCGCAAACGCATTTGCTTGAGGATGTAAGAGCTGTCGTTATTTATCGCGTTATTACAGACTCGCAGTTAACCATACATCTCGAAAATGGTTAGTGTTTTGTATAAAAACGTGTTTAAGACGGTTGACATCACATTAGTAACAAAAACAATGTGACTTGAGCGAGGTGAGGCGAAAATAACAGACTGAAAGTCACTGGATACTTCTCACAGTGAATTTTATTTTTGAGTAAACGATACCTTAATCGTTTGGTGGCATAGTTGGGAAAGTTTTTAATTAGGACATGTTAAATCGGGCTAAGTGGCGTAAACAACAACCACCACAGAGAGCAACATGTGGGCCACTCATCCTTAACAATTATATCACCCAGTTTTTCGCACCAGACTCGGAAGCATGTCACTGAGTCATTGTGGTTATTTTTGAGTTTTACGTTAACTAATACTTCGGGCGCGTTATGCTTGATTACTACACTACGAAATCACCAACAAATGCTCTCCACTGACATTGCGAGGCAAATTCTGCCATTGCCTGCCGCTGTGTCGTGTCATAACGCCTCTTTACCTTCGGAAACGGTAACGTTAGAGCTGGTCCAGATGACTAGGCAAGCGATTAAAGAGAGATTACACAGCAAAGGATCACTCGACCCTAGTGGAGAATATATCCCCCCTAGTCCACAGTGGGCGGTTATTATTACATATAGAGGACTAGTTGACGTCAAAATACAATAAACGTTTTCTTAGAAAGGCCCTGGAGAAGTAACGTTAGAGATCAACAGCTCCGTTGAGTCGAACTCACCGTGTTGGTTTTTCTTTTCTTTTCCAAAGGAGACTTGTAGCTGGTCCGATCCTGAGCGAACCAGGCCAAAACAAGACGCCTCCTGACAACCCCGCTTTCGCGAAATATATCCCCGTCAGAAGTGGGTAGCTGTGTTGTGATGAGGCTGCTGGTGGTTTTGGCCGCGTAGCATATTGAGCTGGAGACGTGCGCGTCAGTGGGCGGATTGCTAAAAATCGGTCGGTGCTGCGTGAAGAAGAAAAAGGAGGAGGGAGGGGGGATCCCGTCTTCTTCCACTGCTTGTGACGTGTACTCAACGCCCCGCCCCCTCCCCGAGGTCCAACCAGAATGTAACACTGGATTTCTAGTGCTTACAGTGAAGTCGATATTTTAGCCAAATATAATATGAAGCGGTTAATTTAAACGAATTCATTCAATGAAAGTATTTTCCCAAAATAAGTGTCACATTTTTTACAGCTATAAGAACATATTTTCACAAAAGTAAAGATCACTAAAAAAAATAAATTCTAACCAGCATACATTTCTGACAGTAGCCTATGCATATTCCCTGACTTTTAAGAATTTATGGATTGGCCATGGCTTTTCCACTATTGGAAATAAAACTTTTAAAAGTTTCATATTTCCAGGGGTTTCATGAAGGAATCCCGTAAAGCAGGGGTTCTCAACCTTTTGCAAGCTGGGCCCCCCCAAAGCTGGTTCATTGCAGTTGGGCACCACCTTGGATAGATGGATGGATGGATGGATGGATGGATGGATGGATGGATGGATGGATGGATGGATGGATGGATGGATGGATGGATGGATGGATGGATGGATGGATGGATGGATGGATGGATGGATGGATGGATGGATGGATGGATGGATGGATGGATGGATGGATGGATGGATGGATGGATGGATGGATGGATGGATGGATGGATGGATGGATGGATGGATGGATGGATGGATGGATGGATGGATGGATGGATGGATGGATGGATGGATGGATGGATGGATGGATGGATGGATGGATGGATGGATGGATGGATGGATGGATGGATGGATGGATGGATGGATGGATGGATGGATGGATGGATGGATGGATGGATGGATAGATAGATAGCCCTAGGCTATTATTTTTAGGCCCACATTATTATTATTATTATTATCAATAGTGGTAGGTAGGCCTATTATCATTACTAGGCCATTGTTATAATTGACAGTAGCACCAGACTTCTAATGTGAGCTTGCAGGCATTATTTTTATTATTATTATTATTATTATGAGTAGTAGTAGGCCTATCGTCATTACTAGGCTATTGCTATATAATTATATGAGGTTACATGCTTTATTGTTGTTGTTATTATCATTATTATTATTATTATCATCATCAGTAGGCCTATTATCATTACTAGGCTATTGCTATAATTGGGAATTTGCACCAGACCTCTGATATTAATTTATGCTTTATTATTGTTAATTTATGCTTTATTATTGTTATTATTACTAGGCCTAATAGTAGGCATCATCTGCATTTTTTACAGAAGCTTGCAGGTAGGTTATGTTAATGTGAGACCTGAGCCTGCTTTGTCTTGCAAGGATCCTCAGTTCTTAGCTCAATGCTTCATAAACATAGCCTCAAATCATCCTCGATTTGTGTACGATTGTGGTATTTCGTTTTGAGTGCTGTCATTTTTGAGAATCCTGCTTCACACAAATATGTCGACGCAAAAGGAAGGAGAATCTTCAAGGCGACGTCACAGAGTTCAGGGTATTCCTGCATCAATTCTGAGACTGACTGCCTGTGAGTGTTTTTGTACGGGAGAGGGGCTCACGGCAGCACCCGCTGCTCATTGAGCACAGTAGGCCTAACTGCAGAGTGATTTGTGCTTTCGAGTCCTTTTGACCAAAAAAAAGTCGCCAGGATGATTTGTTAGTGTTATAATCAGGGCCGGATTAACAATTTGATGTGCCCTGCATGGGCAACAAGACTCAAGGCCACCCCAGCAACAATCGCAAAGTCGCTATCAGCAAGAGCATAGCCTATACTTCTATATTAACAAATCAGGCTTCTGCATGGAAGTGGAGATGCATGCATGTAGCCTCAGCATAAAGTGCATTCAAGAGACAGAACAGATGCAAAAATGTTAAACATAACTTTTTACAATGAATCGTTCAATGGCTACAGAGTAATTGGGCTATTAAATGTTTCAATATAGCCAATCAATTATATTTTGACTGTAACAGTGTAATAAAGCAGACAGTTAACTGGAAATTATTTCAAAAATGCTCTGAAATCTGAAATTAGCCTGCCACCAGTTAAAATAAAATATATATTCTTATTTTATTTGATCAAATGGGCCTCATAATTGGCCTCATTTCAAGACTGAACTCATACAAACTTTTTAATTATTATCAATTAATTATTATCTTTGGGTGAAAGGTGAGCCTAACAACACACATTCCAGATTATGTGAATAACTCAGTCTTTCCACTGTTACATCGCACCCGCGCCTCACACACACACACACACACACACACACACACACACACACACACACACACACACACACACACACACACACACACAAACACATCAGCATTGCAATCTTGACATCGCAGCCTGCTCATTATAGCCGTAATAAAATATAATCATAAAATAGTCAACTTAATATATAAAAATTGCACTGCTCTGTTTAAATAGTCACTTACAATTTATACCATTCAGCGTTAGCACTGTATAGCCTATTAGGACCAACCAGTGCAGGTGCAGAAAAACAGGGAAAGCTACTATTTGGCCAACATTTCTAGGTCCTCAGTCAGTGTAAACATCAGCTTGCTAGTAGCATAAAGTCTAGTGAAATGAGTCACTTTTTAGTGGCACAAAAGACTACGGAGAGGAGACGCACCCTAAAACACAAACATGGCCAAACAAGTGGTAACAACAATATGTTTTGTTATTTTTCACTGGATTATAAATTACTGGGCGTTTATGTCATCTTGTAGCATCCACTCATCCACAAAAACCAGCATACCAGAGATCGCCAGATATTTTGGCACCAAAGGTCGCTATGAGGAGGTTAACACGTACTTAATCGACGATATTTTGGACATAAACAACTCCCTCGTGACACTGCCTTCCTCGACATGCCGCGAAATTCATTTGACAGCTATAATCCGGCATGGGACGAGGTTCCCGACCGCTAAAAACATTCAAAAGATGCGCGACTTTTATGATCTCGTCGTGAGTAATGCGACCGACAACTTAAGCTGTTTGTCAGAGATAAAGTCACGGTGGGAGATGTGGTACAATGATGATATGGACGGGCGACTGGTGAACAAGGGCCGTGAGGATCACAGGCACCTGGCGCAGAGACTCATTAGATGGTTCCCATCTTTGCTGACCGAGGACAATGTGCGTCAAGGACGCGTGAAACTGATCACCAGCTCCAAGCACAGGTGTGTGAACAGTACCATCGCTTTCAGAGAGGGACTAATGACAGGACTCAGCATAGACGAAGAAGGTAATGCATGAGGACGCAGCCCTGCTCTTGACGCAAGCACTGAATCATCTGCATGCCATAATGCCATATCATTGTTTTCCAGTATGAATATGTTCATCTGGCTCTTCATACATGATAGTGCTCACTTGTTTCACCTCAACAACAGTGATATTCAGTGGAGAGAAAATGGAGACTTGCTAAATTGTGGTGTAATTAACCAAACAATTCATGCCAGTTGCATTTCTACATGCTTATATATATATATATATATATATATATATATATATATATATATTTATATATAATCTCTCTTTATTATCTTTATTAGTTGTTCCTTTACGGCAATGAGATTCAGTGAAGAACAAATTGAGATTTGCTTTAGTCTTTTCCTCAGATGTTTATCCTGGCTGATATATCAATATCATATATCAAAATTGGCTGATATCATTACTGTTCTATCACCTAAATTTTGCTCTTTAGTATATGTTTATGTATGACACATCAAAAGTCTTATGGATGCCAAGCAATCTTGGACCTTCCGCAATCTGCCTTATTGGTTGTGTTTGTTGCCTTTATAACCACATACAAATAAAGCCTAGTGTGCTTACAATTCACACACAAACAAAGAGACTGCCTGCAGGGTAGCTATAATGGGCAGACGAACACATAAAAATCCATTTTGAACAATCCATTTTTTTGATTGACCTAGTTTTATTAGAAATCTATATTACTTTCTTGATTAGCTTCCCCCACTGATTAAATAAGTTTACAAAGTAACATATTGTAATTCCAGTTTTAAGAGTCAAAGTGCCATGGTTATAAACCCATAATGTTCATTCTGCTAAATTGTTTTGTTTTGTTCCATTGCTCAGTTGAGTTGGAACCTGCTGTGAATGACGCTTTGATGCGTTACTTTGACAAGTGCGAACGGTTCGTGAAAGAAGTGGAGAACAACAAGATTGCCTTGGAGGAAGTGAAACGTTTCAGTGAAGGCCCTGAGATGAAAAGAGTAATGGAGAAAATGGCTGACAGGCTGAAGGTCCCTTACACCAGCGTCACCGATGGTCAGTGATTGCATAACATGATCATGACACTATTACACAGTACCTGCTGAAGTGCTGTAATAAAGAAACATCCAAGATGCTTTTGTGCAGTTTAAAAGTGTGGTAATGTTGTGATCATTTTTATGTTATGTTTTATGGAAAGAGCTGTTTCGATTTAAGAGCACATGCTTCAAATTCACTTCACTTTCAATGTTACGCTCTTCTTGCAACCATAACCACAAAACTTTGCACATGAGTAGATTATTGCACACGCTTCCTTCCCGAATGCACGTCAAGCTGACCTCAGTTCACATGTCAAATAAACTTAAGATGAGTACCTAAAGATAGAAAGTTCATTTTTCCAATAAGGTGTTTTGAGGTGATTTATAAATGTTAAAAATCAATAAACAAAACTGTGGAGTCCAGAACTCCAATTGATTGAGAGGGCTGGGCTTTCAAAGTTCAAAATTGTACATGGTTTGCAACAACATCACTAATCTGTACCATCATTTAGATAGTAAAATGTAGCCATAGAAAAATATCTGGACGCAAAGTTTGCCTTTTCAGCCAACAGTCACAACTTTTGGTGAAATTAAAAGTATTTTTTTAAAAAAGAAAGAAAGATTATTAACCTTATGAGACGCAATTGAATTCCAGCACATTTGCTGTTACAAGCTGAAATATTTATGTTTACTAAATCCCTCTCCTATCTCAATTTGCACTTTTTTTTACCTTTTCTTACTTGAAATGTTAAAACAGTATCCATATCATTAAAGTTTTTTTCTTGGTGAAATGGATTGAGGCACTGAGTGTCCATATGAAATAGTGTAGTTAAATTCTATAGATGACAGGCCACGTTTGCTGCAGCTTTTTCTCTGGCGAACAGAAGAAAGATGGAAAGAGTTGGGAATGAGAATCACAAAAGCAAGAAAACAACCAACAGTTGATGAAGCAAGTTTTACTTACTCAGAGAGTTTAGAGGTCAGTGCTCAATTGATCTGCTGCTGTCAGCAGTTGTTTATCAATGCACAAACAGAGAGTGAGAGATATGAGAGAGGGAAAGAATGTTGAATAGTGTTGCTACTGCAGTCTTTACTACGACCGTTAGATGGCAGTGTTGATCCTTATTTCTTAGCCCCAAAAATTGCCCTGTACACCAGCACATGCTTTTATCAAAGATTTTACAGTTTATTAATTAATTAATTAATTTGACAAAGATATGAACAATTTACTGTCTAATTTGTTCTACCGTCTAATGCTTTAGCAAATGACACATTGTCTTAATATTTATTTTTCTTTGTAGATTCAGTAGAAGCAGCATTCTACCTGTGTTCATACGAGTTTACTATCCTCACAGTGAACTCACCCTGGTGCCAGTTGTTTGATGAGATTGATGCACAGGTACTGGAACAGAGCAGTTTTTCCTGTTTACCCTTATTTACTTATCTTAACCTAAGTTATATTTTAATTTTACCTGGATTATTTCTTCCTCAGATGGAAAATGAAACAAATAAAATCTGTACTGTCAATACATTCTGATAGCTGTGGTTGTTTTTAATGTATATAGGAGGAGATTGCTCTTTTTTTTCCCAATCATAGCTGATCATGATACAAAAATGTAATAGCACACTGCTTTGGAACGGCATGAGTTTTAAAAATGGGAGGAAAAAAATAGTTATATATATATACACACACAAACAGACATATACATACACACTACTATTCAAAAGGTTTAACTTTTATTCAGCAAGAATGCATACATGTATCAAAATTGACAATAAAGCCTTTTACATTGTTACAAAAAAATCCTACTCCTAAAAAAGAAAAAAGAAATTGAGCGAATAAATGAAGTCTGTGAATAAATGAATTAATGTATTCCTGTGATGGCAAAACTGAAAAATCAGCAGCCATTTCTCCAGTCTTCAGTGTCAAATAATCCTTCAGAAATTCTCCTAATATGCTCATTTGCTGCTCAAGAAACATTTATTATTATTATCGATGGTGAAAACAGTTCTGTTGCAAATTGTTTATGGAAACCGTGACAACGTGAGGATGCTTCGATGAACAGAAACTTTGAAAGAATAGCATTTATTTTGAAATAGAAATCTTTTGTAATATTATAAATTACGTCATGTAAAACGTCACCTTTGATCAATTTAATGTGCCCTTTCTGAATAAAAGTATTAATTTCTTTAAGAAATAATAAGTAAATGTAGCCTTGGTGAACATAAGAGCCTTTTCAAACACATTTTAAGAATCTTACTGACCTTGAGCTGTTGAACGGTAGTGTATGTTTTAAGATACAACTTTCTTTCAATGTGAGAGGTCATATGCTCCTGCAGATGTTTGAAGACACTGTGTTGTGTCTCTTAAGGTGATGGAGTATGCTGGTGACCTGAAACAGTACTGGAAGCGGAGCTATGGACATGATATCAACAGCAAGTCCAGCTGTATTCTTTTCCATGATCTTTTCTATCGTCTTGACCAAGTTGTAACCCATATCAAGTAAGAGCACTGTGACATGTCTTTTTTATATAATGCAAATAAGAAAGAATTTATGCTATTTCCACTTTATTCAAAAGTCCATCTATATTTACCATTGTGCTGTTTTTCTTAAGTTAAAACCTTTTTACTTTTGTGTTACAAATGGCCTTGGCGGGAAAACCTTGAAGTTTTACTCCCACAAAAGAGTCGAGGACCAGCTCTCCTTTCTTAGGAAGAATAAAGTATCTGGTACATGCTTTCACAGCAGTATCAGTTATTATGCCTGAGAAGAAATTGAATAAGTTCAGCAGGTACAGACAGACGGCTGGGAAAGACCTATAGTTTTCTTAGCTAGTTGTGTCTTAGTTTAGCTTTGAAGGTCACAGCCTAACTCGACATCAGTTTCACCCTGTCTATTTTTTTACTTCAGTGTCTTTTATTTTTACGAATCCAATTCACATGAGCAAAAGAGAAGAAGTTGAATACAGATTTCTTTCTGTTTGTGAGAGTATCGGTCGTAAAAGGGATACATTTGCTTTTGTTCATACATGGCTCGTTGAAACCATTGACTGTAAAAAAGAAGGTTGAAACCCACATTTTATTACTGAAGTGACTCTTATAAAGAATTTTGAGAATGAGTTCAACCATAGACTGTAAAAAGGTCCAACAGCCTATTATCTAAATGTTCCGGGTCAACGCAAATAAAATGCATAAATCAAATTTCGTAAAAAAGTTTGTCAATTATTTGATTTTCAATTAAACCTAAAACATGACATGGCGTTGTCCAGGTAGCAATTTCACTGGATCTAAACAAATCAATTTAACCATAGACTGTTAGTAGTATATATTTTTTAGCAAATTTTGGCCGAGGGCCGGTGGTCTAAACTCCCGGTAGATTTTTTGGTCCCACTCCGCCCCTGTCAATACAGATATCTACAATTCAGTTACAGATATCCACTATGTGAATTACAGATATCTGCAACTGAATTGTAGATATCTGTAATTTCCAGACTGATATAGACAAGATATATTTAATTTACCTCAATTCAAGATATCTACATGTTCCTTTCCAGATATCTTAAATTAAGTTTTGACTAGGCGAAATTACTTTGTAGATATCTGTAACTGGAATTATGACTAGTCAAAATGGTGTTGTAGATATCTCAGTATGGAATTAGGGATAGTCATAATTTAATTGTAGATATCTATTGTCAAGTTATAGATATCTTGAAATGAATTTTGATTAGAGAAATCTGAAATTTGAGATATCTGTAACTTTCATTCTGCCTAGTCAAATTGTAATTACAGATATCTTGAATTAGAGTTCTGACTAGGCGAAATGACGTTGCAGATATCTGTATGCAAATTAGGCTCGCATCCCACTTTAGGCGGGAGCAGAGCGTGTTGTACAAATCATCAAATCACATAGCACCAGTTAACTGTTAACCTGTAATTAGCACCGATTAGCACCATGTCGGAGCAGGCGAATGAGTTTTTAATCGTCTTTTTAAAGCTGTTAGCTATTATTTCAACCTTAAATCAATACCTACAGGCTATCATGGCTTTTTACTGTGGGGGAAAAAAAGAACTAATCTGAACTAAGAACTTTTTTTTCTCATCTAAGAAAGTTACTTGTATTGCACTTCCAAGAATAACATGCATGTAAGCATCTTTATTAAAGTGAATTAGTGTGAATCTCTCTCACACATAAATCTTAGCCAGCAATAACCTACAGTAATTTTAAGCATGATCATAAACATAGAAATGCATGGCAAACATTGCATGTTGCCAATATTTTTGAGACCCCCAGGCTAATGTGAATGAATACAATTTGTGTCATGCTGGAAACATGGAAACGTTTTCTGGTGCGTTTCTCGATTACAGCCAACTGACTGCTTCTTTCTTCTTCCATTCATAGAAATAAGGAAATTAACCCACTTCTTTGATTATGGCGGGGAGGGGAAAATTATATATTTATGGATATCTAAAATAGAGCAATGTCATGCACAATGATTTGCACTAGTCAATGATGTTTGAGATATCTTTAACTTTCATTCTGCCTAGTCAAAACTGAATTACAGATATCTGCAATTGTCATTTAAGATGTGTGATGAGTTGAATGTCGTTTTCAATGACGTCATTAATTCAGTTTTGCCTAGTCAGTCAGTCGTTTCGACTAGTCACAATTACGTTACATATATCTTGAAGGACAATTACTATCCAAACTATCCAAAATGTAATTACGACTAGTCAGAAAGACGTTGTTGATATCTACTGTTAATTTCGGATAGTAAAACTTAGCTTTTAAATGTTAAAAGGGCTTGCCATAAGCGAGGACTTTAGACTTCTTGGTTTTTTGGGCCGGTCTGGCCGTCGGTGAAAGAGGCAACTCTGATTGGCTGTTCAGCTTAGTGAACGAGTCAGTGCACGAGACTAATAGCAAAACAGCAATCGAAGAATTCAAAACGGTAGAGATAGAAGGCTGTTCTAATATTACGTCATCTTACCTGAGTGTTCCCTGGCGAATATTTCAATATTAACATGAGCGGACTGGAATAAAGAAAGTGTTTAGCAGGATTGATATTCAAAACGGTAAGCACGCACTTCATTTTTTATGGTTTGTGTATCTGCAGCCTGTAGTTTACCTTTTTGAATAACAAAATTAAATAAATATACCTGCAGAAATAGACAATTGTCTCATACATGCAGGCGCAGAACGCGCATTCTAGCTGACAATCGCCACATTTCAGATACCAGTACAATAGTTTATTTTAGAGATGTTCCAATACCCTTTTTCCCTTCCCGATACCGATTCCGATACCTGGACTCAGGGTATCGGCCGATACCGAGTACTGATCCGATACTTGGATGTGTACAGTATCTATACAGCTGCAATTCATACTAGCACTGTATGAATTGATATAATTATTTTATGGTGTGTTTCAGACTTATCCCTTAATTAAACATGTACAAATACATACAGTGAACTAGAGTATTTTTATTATCTGACATACATTTCACAGCAATATATTATTTATCTTTCTTAAGTGAAAAAGAACTTAAAATGCAACCACACATCTAATACTGTAAACTGAAAAAGGTATTTTAGTTTTACATTATAACTGCATAATAAAAGTGCAACAAATAAATCTAGGAATCTAAAAAAATGCTATATGAATAATATAAGAAAATAATCTCTTTAATTTAAAGTCCATAAACAATTTTGTTAAATAAGCGGCATTTCAGTTTTGACCGCGGCTGGCCATCCAGAAAAATAAACTCAATACATGTTGTCGGTTGTATTTATCGCTCGTTGGCTGTCTTTTGAAAACATTTCTCTTTGTTTGAATGAAGCTTTTAGAGATTGTTGATTCTGGTGCGGCTCATTCTTCTCTGCCCTTGCCTTTGTGTAATCGTGTTCTGCGGGGTAACGCGTCTTCAAATGCTTTAAGTTACTCGTGTTGAAGTTGCTAATCTTGTTCCACCCCTCGAAATTGCAGTATGGCATACGGGACATGTCGCCGTTTTACTGTCTGGTTGGTCCAGTCTGAAATACTGCTAAACAGCGGACATACTGGTAGCGCGCACGCATTTTCTTCTTCGCTGCTCTAAACAGTGGTTGCTTGTGGCAACAGCACAACTTCCTGTGTCGCCACAAGCAACCACTGTTTAGAGCAGCGAAGAAGAATTGATCTCCGATTTGCAGCGTTATGCAAAGCTAGCGTGCATAACTAGATATTGTTTAAGAAAATGGTATCGGATCGGTGCATGGGTAGAAGTACTCGCCGATACCGATGCCAGCATTTTTATTGGTATCGGCGGCATTTCCGATACTAGTATCGGAATCGGAGCAACTCTAGTTTTATTTAATAAATAAAAAAATGATTCATATTGAATTATAGAATTATTTACCACCTTATTTTTAACATTTTCTTGACTTTCTTGAAAATACACAATTTGAATTCCTTATCTAAATTATTCCATAGATTTACCCCTTTGACAGATATAGGCCTACATCTATTTTTTTTGTATTGGTTCTTGCCCTTATCTTTTTTAAACATATGCATTCCTCTTAGTTTACTGTCTTTCTCTTATTTCAAACACTTTCTGACCCCAAGACTCAACCAATCTCTGCAATTCTCCATCTGTGATCCTTGGAGAGTCTTTGGCCACTCAAACTCTCCTCCTCACTGTGCATTAGGACAAGTCCTCTTCCTTCAAGCAGATTCGTAACATCTTTAGTTGATTGGAATTTCTTAATTATTGCCCTGGTGGTGTAAATGGGGATTTTCAATGCTTTAGCTGTTTTCTTTGCCACTTTCTATTGTGTGAAGATCAACAAACTTTTGCTGCACATCGGAACTCTATTCTTTGGTTTTACTCATTGTGATGATGGATGATTAAGGGAATTTGGTCTTTGTGTTTCATCATATTTATAGTCCTGTTGAACAGGAAGTCATAGCTAGACAATTGCATGTGCCTAGTCAACCTGGTGTGCAAAAATTATTAAACTAATTGTCGCCAATGAGTTTTGGAGAATTTTTTTAATTTCATAATGTGATTTCTCCCCCACTTTCAATTCTATTACTTCAATGAAAGGTTCGATTTTTGCATTTAAAACAAAATGAAAGATCGAAAGGATAAACAATGCCGATTTATTTTTTACAGCCATCTTTGATCATATTTACCAGGGGTGCCAATAATTCTGACCACAACTGTATGTCTCTTATGCTCATTAAGGCTACATTTATTTGACAAAAATACAGTAAAAACAGCAATATTGTAAAATATTATTACAATTTAAAACTGTTTTCTTTTTTAATATATTGAAAATGCAGTTTATTCCTGTGATACCACATGATTCTTCTGGAATCATTCTAATATACTGATTTGGTGCTCAAGAAACATTTATTAACCTTATCGATGTTGAAAACAGTTCTGTTACTATTTTTGTATTTTATTTGCTGAAACCGTGAGGATTCTTTGATGTACAGAAACTTCAAAAGAACAGCATTTATTTGAAATAGAAATCTTTTATATCCTTATGAATGACTTTCATGTCACTTTTGATCAATTTAATGTTGTTAGTTAGTTTCATTTAGCTTTTTCCCTGTGATCCAGTTTTCTCAGTGTGTCTAATTAGTCATTTAGTTCACCTGGTGTTTTTCTATTATCTCATTAGTTAGTTTTGGTATCCCTGTTTTCTTCTGTCCTATCTCGTCTGTTAAGTGGATGTGTTCGCCATGTTTATACCCCATCTTCTGTGGAATATTGATTTAAAGACTATTCCTTTGTACTCTTCGTCTTTGTGAGCTACTTTATCCAGCCACTTGTGACAAATGTGTCCTTGCCGAATTGCAAGTATTCATTTCTTTAAAAAAAAAAAGACTCTTACTATCCCCAAACTCGGAAAAAAAAAACATTGTAGGAAAATTTGGCATTGTGCGATCGAAAAAGCGTCTGATATGAGAAAAAAGAAAAAAAACTCATCAAACCAGATAGAACAGAGACAATGATATTTGCTGCTACAATTATGTCACCCATAGGCTTTACTCAAGGCTGTCATGAGAAGGACATTGACTTTGGTTACCTGCCCATTGTTTGATCTGTTCCTGTCTGCTACTAAGCATCAATCCTCTTAGTAAACATTGTTTTCTACCCTAAATACAATGTGTGAACATAGCCAGAGAGTGAGTGTTTGCCTAACCAGTAATATTGCTATTTGAGAGCTGTTGATGATTCATAAAAACCCTAGTTAGATTTATTGCCTAACTAGCATCATAACACAAATACGCCTCACACCCACTGCCCACACGGAGCCCCACACAACACATTGCACAAAATACACAACATCTGAACAGGAACTAGAGGGATATAAA
This sequence comes from Meda fulgida, assembly GCA_030578275.1. Lineage (NCBI taxonomy): Eukaryota > Metazoa > Chordata > Actinopteri > Cypriniformes > Leuciscidae > Meda > Meda fulgida. Next base: position 19,161,858 of record CM060632.1, on the reverse strand, counting down.
TATTTTGTGCAATAATCATCAATCCTCCTATTCAATCTCTTTGGTCTCTCACACATCCTTACTGAATGACATACTGAAAGTTAAGCAAACTTGGGTGTGGGGGATGTGTGTCATACATGAGGGTATCCACAAATAAGGATATGCATCCTTATATTTACATGTATGCATTTGGCATATGTGTTTATCCAAACCATTTTCCTTTTGCGTTGCTAGGGCCATGATCTGCTGTTTGAATGAGAAAACTGGGTTACACTTTATTTTAAGGTGATGTAGTAACTTTGTACTTACTCAAATAAGTAGTGAGTAATTTTATTTAACGACATGTACTTACTATAACGTTAGTTACTTCTTATTGCATAATTTAGCCTACTGTCATTACTATAGTTAGTACATGTAGTAACGTTTAATTATGTCACCTTAAACTAAAGTGTTACCAAAAACTGTCATCATTTACTACTCACCCTCCTGTCGTTCCAAACTGAATGTCTTGACTGCTGTTGTCTATTAAGAATGTGGATGATGATTTATATTTACGAAATTGAACTTTATTTAATGATATGCTTTTGAATGTGTGCCTCACTGTACATTTAAGTTTGTATTTCGCACAAAGCTACTGCATGGTTCATAATTACACAACTATTCAAATATTGGGGTTGGTAGGATTTTTTTTAAATGTTTTTGAAAGAAGACTCACCAAGGATACATGTATTTGTTTTCTATTTTAATATATTTAAAAGTTCAATTTATCAACCTTCAAATACTGGTCAGCATTTTCTGTAGCAGTTGCAGCACGCTTTCAGAAACCCTCCACCTTCCCCAGCTCCACCTTTATAGATCTGCTACGTGTAATTCATGTATGCTATATTGTACAGCAGCAGCGTGTCGTGTATGTTTTGGCAGTAGCTAGTCCCATACTTGCTCTGCAGCAGCAGCGTAGCAGATTTTTTCCGCCAAGACCAAACATCAACATTGTCATACCCATTACCATGCCAAACACTGTCTTGTCATGACAGAAATTTATAATATTTGGAGCTTAATAAATATTTCTTATCATAAATGTTGACACACCTGCTGTACGGTTTTCCAGATTCTTTGATGAATAGATTTTTTTTTTTTTTTAAATAGAAATCTTTTGTGAAAGCCTTTATTGTCACTTTTGATGAGCTTAATTTATTCTTGGTGATGACGTGTTTGACAGGGGAAAGAGTCATATGAGTTTGGAATTGCATGTCAATGAGTAATGATGGAACTTTAATTTTTTTTATTCAACTATTCCTTTAATAGTTCCAGAAATCCAAACAAACAGGTTTTTCTTTCGCTTCTCGATACTTATCTGGCTGTGTTTTTTTAAACGATCATAACTAAGCAAATGTAAAAGTAGGTAATAGCACCAGACAAGAAGCAAATCAGATGATTATACTCCATTAGGTGGTAAAATATTGTACACTGATGTGAATGTCCCTGAGAGAAACTACATTATTTTGGCTATGATATTTATACAGATGTTGTCTAGTATGTTTGATTATTCCCACAGTCATTTTAAAATCTGTTTTTAATGCTAAAGAAGTGGTTTCAGTTCCCTGAACCCTGTTGAACCCTGGCAATATTGGATTTTGGTTACCATGTGTGAGAAACGTTTATTGCTTAGGTTACCTGTTATTCAGAAACCCACTGCTTGATGTCAGAAGAAGGATGTTGTAACATTAGATCAAGTGATTGAGTAACTGTTAATTTTTGACCAACAAGACCCTGAGATATGGTATCCTTGCCAACCAAGAAAATTACCATCTCTGACATCTTTAGGTTTACAGCTTAAAGAATTTTATTTGCAGCAGTTTTTGTAAAAAGAAAACTTCAAAACAGTCATGTGTTGTATTGTGTTGGGCAACAGAAAAAAAGAACCTCAATTGTTAACCAATTTTTTAACACTCAGAATTCTCAAAGTACATTAAGGGGTGATTCACACAGAGTACTTTTGTGCATTTAAAATTGGAAGTGGAATGGGGGAAAAAAGAGATGCGTTTTCTAAAAGTTAAACTACTTTTAACTTAGTGTCACTAGTCACTTTACAGTGGAATCCAAAGTACATTCTGAACACTCCCTGAAACTCTTATACTTTATATTGTCATTATCACTGACAAATCTTCCTTCCTTTGTCAATTGATCAGCCTAGTTGCAGTGACATTTTTTGATGCCCAGCTTTTAATTGGCCCTCTATCAAATGTGTTATTTACGAAATTATGGCTTTGACCTACATATTCAGAAATCCATTAAATCAATGTATATTATGAATGATTGTGTGGCAGGTGGGGATTCTCTTCTGCAATGTGTTGGGTTTTAGCGGTGAACTGCCGTTCACATTCTCTTTGTGTTTGTTTCGATGTTCTCAGTACGAGGACATGGGTATATATAAATATATTACCCCTTTGACAGATATTTTTTGTTTTCAAAGATCACCTTTGTTCATGTTCAAAGGTTGCGGAGCACTCCTCTACAATCAGTGGTAGCAAACAGAAGGGAGAAACCCACAGTACCAAGGCTGACTCTCATGTCAGCTAAATATCCAAACCATGATTTGTAATTCAAGTTGTTGTGGTTTTGTAATGAAAGGGCAATGTGAGATAACTCTTTCTTTAAAACTTGAAAGATATGCATTCCTGACTATTTAAGGTTTTTAGAGGCAGGATTAACCATCGTATTAGGTTGCAGGTCAATTTAGTTTATTTGAGTTGTCTGGAATACTGGATAAATTATAGTTTTTTGCTTGAATTTTTGTTACTTTTCTCATTTAGGGTCATGAATATGCCTGTAAAGTGTCGACACACTGATGTGTTGTGGAATGTGCTTACAAAATGTTTAATACAATTACGATGTTTGCGGGTCAATTTGTAGGCAAATTGTAGGCAAAAATGTAAAAAAAACAAAACAAAAAAAAACTATGAAATAGTTTTAAATATATTCGTTTATTTTTTTGTAAAGAGTGAGAACTATTAAAAAGAAAGGTTTACTGATTTTATCTGCTCTCTCTCTCTCTCTCTCACTTTCTCTCTCAGCTCGGGTGTTACTGTACCAGAGGCTGTAACAGTGCAAGTTGGCCACGCTGAGACACTGATACCCCTCCTCACCCTGCTGGATCTCTTCAAGGATGACGTCCCTCTCAAATCAATTAACTTTGCAACCCAACAGAATAGAATATTTCGTAGTGGGCGCATTGTACCATACGCTGCCAATCTGCTGGTAGTGCTCTATAAATGCCCGGAGGGTATAAGAATGGGCGTTCGACTCAATGAGAAATCTTTGACCTTGCCTGGATTTACCGACCCTGTCCCTGTGTATGAGGATGTGAAGAAACACTACAGCGCTCTACTGGGGGGTTGTGACCAAGAGACTGTGTGTAAAATGAACTATTCATGAACATAAAAGAGCAATACAACTCATAACAGCCAGCTTACTGACACTGTGAATAACAACTGGCAAAAAGATCATTTCAAACAACATTTTACTGTTGGCAGAACAGTATATGGTAGAAAAAGAAATCGCCAGTATACATTATATCTGTTATTAGTATAACCAAATTTACCCCCACACTATTACTTACTGATGTTATGGACTGAATTACTGGACTAATAAGAGACAGAAAATTCCAAAATAGAGTACTTTAAGAAAAGGACATATTAGAGACAGAAAGAAAGCAGAGAAATCACTTCTGACCAACCAATTAAACAAATAAGCACATTTGACATTTCACATAAAATCTTTCAGCACTACAATGCCACTTTAGTAAAGGTCTTTACATGTGTTTGTTTTTTAATTTACGTGCTTGAATTGTGTTTACATGCTTGAAATCCTGAGTCTTTTGTTCTGCTTACTGCTAAAGTATTTCTGTCAATGCTTTAGTCAATTGTATGTAATATGATCTATTCAAACCAAAGACTATTTTGACAATTATGTACTGCCTGTTTGATTTTATTTCCAGACCACATTTATAAAATAAATAATTTGTGTATAAAAATGTATAACTTAGTGGATTGAATTTGCAAGCAATATTGTTCCTATGAGATGAAGGCCAATAAAAGGTAGCCTACACTTTGTTTCAAACATCTCAGCATAATTTTTTTTTCATATCAGTAAGGAAGTTAATAAAATAAAAAAAGTAATGTAAATGTCTATCGTGAATATGACTAAAACATTTAGACTTGAAATTACTATTAGTGAGTGCAATTAAAATAGTAAATTATATATATTTTATTTAAAGTAATTTCAAATGTTTTTACATTTTTATCAGGAAGGCCTGGAAATGTCAGGGAAACTCACTGGGAGCTTTGAAATGATTTTATGTAATTTGTCAATTTGTTACAGAAATACAATAACCTGCACATTGACAGCAAATTTGTATTGTATTTGTATTGAGAAGTTTTCGTAACACTACAATAAGTTCTCATATGTTAACATTAGTTAGTGCATTAACTCGCAATGGGCAATTTATTTTGGTAACACTTTACAGTGTTTCAGACTAACATTAGTTAATGCTTTAACTACAATGGTGATATATTAATAGGCTAAATGTTGTGATGAACATTTACAAAGTTAAATAAATGTTGTATAAGTGTTGTTCATTGTTAATTAATGTAATGCGTAAGAAATTTAATTTAATTTTATTTTTATATCATTAAAACGTTTTGTTTCAAATGTATTTTAGGCAATTGACGACAATTTCAAAAAAGTCGATTACATAAATCATTTGCACTTTTCCCAAAATCATTTTCATTTTACACATGAACGCAGAACAAGGGGTTCTTTTCTCTTCACATCCTTCTCCCCGCCCCTTCTATCCCGTAGCTCTTGGTCCCTCCTCCTCCGTGCCTTACAGTCTCATACCGGTACAGTGCTCTCCATTCAGCCGTATGCAGATTGTGGGTCCCGGGAGGCTGGACGAAAGCTGGGCCGTTGGAATGCGAGGTGTCACGGAACGCTCTTAAAAACAGCTCTCTGTCTGCATCTCCACAAACTACCTCCTAAAAGTTCACCTGCGAGTTCAGTCCGCCCCGCCTCCGAGCGAAAGCCCAGACCAGAGCGCACTTCACCGGCGCGAGATGCCTGGAAACACAACACTAAAACCGGTGAGATTCGACAGAGAGAGCCGTAGCTGGCAAAACTTCTCTGTCGTCGATTGTTTATTTTGTCAGGGCTGCTTTTTTCTGCCTTGGCGTTCTTTATGAATTTGGTGTGTTTAGCAAGGGTTGTCTGAGATGCGTGAACATGGGGTTCGTCGAAATGACAGCCAACTTAAAAAAAAAGTTATATAATTATATAATCATTTGGGGAGATATTGGGCAAGCACTCTGCTTCAAATCTGTTAGGCTAGACATACTGGCTTGACAAAATAATTGAATAATTGGCTATAATTGAAATAATACTGTAAACAAAATGATTATTAAACAGAAATGTGAGAGCATGGCTGAATTAAGAGAGAATAAATGTTGAAATTAAGTGTTATTTTATGTGTTTTTGAGAAAATGAGAAAAGGGGAAGACTTGATATAGTGCGTAATTGTGTTTAATGTTCAATTACATTGCAATTATTAGAACCATTTAAATTACAGTGGGTTACCATTGTGGAGAAGAGTGGCATTTGGTTAAGGTTAAGACTGATTCAGCAATGCTTTCAGAAAAAGCTTATCATTTAAGATGCTACAAAGGGGTTTTGGTAGCCAATAGCTGGTTATAGTCTAGAAATTGAGTACTAAAATAAATTGAATGGCATTGGATGAATGAATATATTAATTTGAATACCTGAATCATATCAGGGAGCCTTTTAAAATTCTCTTTGAGACTATTTAATTGGAACACTTAAAGTGACATAATTGCAAGATGTTGAAGTTACATGAATAAGTTATGTTTGATTAACTTAATTGGTTCATGTGGGACTGATGTACACTATCAAATCATGTAAATCCAACTGTAACAATGAGGCAAGGACGAAGCGGAGAGAGAATCCACATGCAAGCACTACTTTAATGAAACAAACAGGTAATCCAGGGCAAACAACAGAACTCAGGACAGGAACAGCAAACAGCTACAAGGAACAAGGACCGACACACAACAACTGACAGAGGTTTAAATGCACAGGCAAACAAGCTAAACATTATAACAAGGGGGCGTGGCTAATCATCATAACGGGGAACTGCTAACATGGGACAAGACGGGAACACTGAAGTGAATCATGACGCCAACACACTTTTTTTTCAGTGCAGTAACGTTCACCTTGTAGTTAAATTTAAAGAGTAAAACGATGATGAATTTTCATGTCGTGAAAAAAAAAGTAAAATGTAGGCTAATATGAAATATAACGCCATTGTGTTGGTCAATAAGTAGGCCTGCTGAAATTAATATATTGTCTAGGCCTACATTTATTCCATTTAAAAAATGTGACACCCTGCCATTTATGAAAAAGTACTTTTGTTAAATTACATTTTTTAGAAAATCTACCTTTATTTAATGCTTGTCTAAATATGCCAGTGTAATTTGATTGTTCACTTGTTTATCGAACTACTGTATCACTTAAGTATATAAAACTGGATATAGTTTCTTAATTTAAGAATGTTTTGGGATGGTTGAAACCAATGTAGAAAACCATTGCTAGAGAAAATAAACAGTATTCCTGTAATTTGCTATTTCTATAATAATTCCTATCCAAATCATAATATTCTCTTAATGTGTAAATTAAATATACATTTATTCTTATTAAAGTTACAAAAGTGATTCAGTCAAGAGCAGTGAGAGATTTTCTCTTTTTGAACGACTGTATTTTTCTTTTTTTTGTTGATTAGCATTAATAATGACAGCAGTTACATTTGGATGCTGTCACTTTAAGACCAGCTGCACATTCCACTGTGCTCGCAATCACCACGCGCAAACGCAAGGACAGCATAGATACAGTCGGTTGTCTGGGAACGCCCCCGGTAACGCCCCGTCACGTGATGTGAATTTACCCCGTGGGGGAAAACATTGCCTTGGCGCTCATTGAAATACACGCTACAATCATGCCGAAGAGTTGTTTTGTCGTTTTCTGTACTGCAAATATAAACTAAAATTATAAATTGGAGTTCTACATTCAACAAATCCGTTGGTGAAAAACGTGTGAGCCTCCAGGAATTTGTAATTTTTGAGATTACTGTCTGAGTAGATCCCTGTGTGATATAGTAGTGGGTGTTAAACTCGTATTAGGCAGTGACAGATTTGTCTACTTCTCTTAAGAAAAATAATTATAGTAATCCTATAACATTTGTATTATAATACTTAATAATTCCTATAAGATTTGTATTATAATACTTCTGTGATGTTCTGTAATACCTCTACTTCTAGTTTGTCCCAAAATACTATAGTATTCCTATAGGATTGCTATAATATTTTATCCTAAAATACTACAATCCAATGGTTGTTTTTCATAAGGTATGTCTCATTCACATTAGTGTTATCAGCTGAAGATTGGCTTCATAGGCCAATCGCTAATGACCATAGACAGTAAAAGAAATATTGACGCCAGCCGAACCTGTCAGTACTACTGATCATCACCGTTTTACAAAAGCATTATAGTTTGGAGTGAAGCATACGTATTGGTAAGTGACAAGGTTTTATGGAGTTATAGTGTGCAACATATGATTGAGTTATAGGCTAATGTTACCGGTAGCTACCGCGATGCCTTACCTGGAGATTCAACCAACAGAATAGGCCTGTTTGAGATGCGCCTTGCCTCGCCTGAAATGTAGTCGAGAGTAGGCGGCTGCAGTGAGAGGAGGAGTGAAAAAAGCGCAGGCAAGACGGACAGATCGCTCTTCTCGCAGTGGATCTAACACCTGTGAGATCAAAGGCGGATATCGCGGGATTCACACTCGTGCACGGTGTTACTAATAAACTGGATGTAATTTAAGTTTTGTTGCTTGAATATGTTTTTTGTTGCTTTGGGGATATCCACACATAATTTATACACATAAAACATGATATCAGAGTTTTAAAATCAAACATTTTAAAAGAGAACAATACATCACGGTTGTTTAAACCAATGAGCATTAAGCTGTGCCGTCAGCAAGTCGTTTCCCATCATGCTTTTGATCAGCGCAGTCGGTAGAGAGCAACTGCGCGCGACTGCAGAATCCGACACGTGCGCCTTGCAGTCGCGAGAGTTTTTTGACACACGTCAGCATGACATCAGAGCAAGGCGGACCGTACTCGGACACATTTCTAACCGGTATGCATCTCGCGCTGATCACCGGTGATCAGTTCTGCGCAGATTTTGCTCATCTCAAACAAGCCTAATATCTCGAAATGACACCTCCGGCCATTTGGTCGGGTCATTGACCCAGTTTTTAATTAAATAAGGGCAATCATATCATATTGCAGTTCATTTTGCAAATGTATCGTTGGCGGTCGGCTGGCGTCAATGCCTCACAATAAGACATTTTTGTCATTCAAATATACACGATGCTCACGGCGTTTTCCCCCACGCCGACCACGCCCCCAACTATGACGCGTTGCCGACTGTATCTATGCTCTTTTCCCAAACAAACAAAACAGCATTGGTGTGTGTGGAGGCACCTGTGGCTCATCATTGGCTCGTGTCACGGGTGCACCCTGGTGACGTCACCGACCGAGGCTATAATCGTGACGTGTTACTTACACATAATATTCACAGCTGGGGCCAGTTGCATAAACTTAGCCACTATGTTAAGACTGTGTCTTAAGAACTAATTTGAACAACTAGAAATTAGTCTTGAGGTAATCGCTCTACCTAGACTGATCTACCTTTTTATGTAGGCTAACTGACTTTAAAAAGTTAGCACCAGTCTTGAAGAAAAAAATGTGATGACCAACTTTTAAGACTAGTCTGACCAGTTTATGCAACCGGCCCCTGGTCACAAAGACATTCCTAGTGCGCTAAGCAGCGCAGCATCTGTTTTTCAAGGAACAGGGTTACAGTCAAGTAAGTTAAACCGGATCGTTTTCAAACCGCAATAGATTATAGTCCAACATTTCTACCGGTTAATCGTGTCTACCGGTATATCGCCCAGAATATATTATTATGAATATATGATTGACCTGAAGAATGAAAGCTATAGCCTATCATATTTGGACATAGGGGTGCTATGTCCAAGTATATGATACATTCTTCAGGTCAATCATATATATAAAAACATTTGTTTAAATGAGGAAAGCGAAATCTTTGTCATATCACTACCCTGTATATCCCAATAAATGGTACAGCGCTGGTCAATGGATTGATCTCTTAAAAGTATTCAGCTTGACCCCGGAGCCACTTTGCTTGTCAGTTGCGCCTTAGTTGTTCAAAGTTAAAATAATTTCCTTGTGTACAACCTTGCTTCTCAATAGCAAGTACGCCAACATTATAATATAAAATGTTATTTATTGAACAATAATAGCCATCATAAACTTTGTATTTCATTTAAATAAGTTCTAACAAATAAACAAACCCATAAAAAATGTATATTATAGTGCAATCAAGTCATTAGATTGTTACAATGAAATACTTTACATTTTACAAATTAGATCCTTATTATTCTGTTATTACGTCTTTTAATAAGAATCGAATAAGAAGTTTATAAACTTTCTATTTGGTCTTTTATACACTGAAAGTTCTAGGTTTTTTTTAATGGCCCAATAAAAGTTTAGCCAATTAAAGTTGCCACAGTCATTAGGCTACTTTGCATGTACTGCACTTTATTTGTACCATTCTGTTCTATATTTTTTATTTATCTATTTAGCAATTTCTATTTTAGAATTTAAAAGATAAGGATATTGTTTGATAAGTGACATCTCAGATGATACCAAAATAAAAATTGATTTCAAAATCATTGAAAACCAAAAAAGTAGTGCTTGAAAAATCCTTTAAAGTCATGGAATTTAATTTACATTATCACGAACCCTGTACTCAGGAAAGAATAAATTAATGGAAGAAGTGATAGAAGCAGTTTTTATTAAATACTAGAACCAAACAGCCTGTAAATGCACTGTAAAAGGCATTCAAAATCTGTATAAATGTACCTTTTGTTTGAATAATTTTTTTGTTGTTTTTTTGTAAATATGTATTCCTTTAAGGTGTACGGTAATTGTTAATGGAACTGTTAAAGAAGCAGGATAATTAAATTCTTTATAATTCCCATTCTTATTTATTGAATTATAATGCATTTGAATCTAACATATACTGTATAGCATAATAAATAATGCTTTATATATATATATATATATATATATATATATATATATATATATATATATATACACGGAAAAATAATAAAAAATAATAATATAATAAAAAGTTTTTTTTCATATATTATATACATATAAATGAAAAAAACTTTTTATTATATTATTATTTTTTATTATTTTTCTGTGGGTCTGTTTATGGGACTTAAACTGCAGTGAGTAAATTAGTGTATTAGAATAAAGTGCAGGAAGAGTTACAGCATTTCTGTGGTTTAAACAGCAGCGCATGGCACTATTAATGCCAATATAGGGTTTGATTCCCAGGGATTGCATATATCCCTTGAATGCAATGTGGCTACAAGCTCTGGAGGTACATAAGCCAAAAAAACTTCCCTGATGTCAAAAAGCAATTGTACAAAAGCATCTGCCAAATGTGTAAATGTGGATGTACTGTAAACGGAAAATGTAACTGGAGTATTAAAGCCCATTGTGTATTCCTGTGCTCAGATATAGTATATAACATACTAATACTACACTAAAAATGGCTCTAAATGTTAGTGTGTTTCCATGTGTGTTTGTAGGATCTGCAAAAGTCCACTAATGTGACATTCCAAGCTCATCATGTCACCCGCAGCAAGAGGGGGCAGATCGTAGGAACCAGAGGAGGTTTCAGAGGATGTACAGTCTGGCTCACAGGTAATGCATTTCTTCACTTTAAAAACAGTAGAAATCACTCAAGATGTCAGGCAAATCAAATTTAAATAGGGAAATAAATTCACAAACCTTTGATGCCTGTAAAAAAAGTTGGTCTGAACTTTAAACAACAGACGCCAACTTATAAGAAACACACTAAGTTTTTAACAGTTGTTTTTTGCCCTAATGTACCTCCACTGCCCCATCAGTTTGGATCAAGAACACCAAAACAGAAATGTGTTCCTTAAAACTCATATTACATTTATTATTTACTTAAAAAGAAGTGAATAAATCATGGGATTAATCACAATTTCCTTATTTTGACTAATTTTACTGTTTTATAAACTACCATTCAAAAGATTGGGGTTCAGTAAGATTTCTCTCTTTTGCTTACCAAGGCTGCATTTATTTGATCAAAATACAGTAAAAACAGTAATATTGTGAAATGCTGTTACAATTTAAAAAAATCTTATATTTTAAAATGTTGTTTATTCCTTGATGGCAAAGCTTTATTTTCAGCAGACATTACTCCAGTCTTCTTTACATGATCCTTCAGATATCATTCCAATATGCTGATTTAGTGATCATGAAACATTTCTTATTATCAATGTTGAAAACAGTTGTGCTGTTTAATATCTTTGTAGAAACCATTACATTATTAGGCCCGGTTTCACAGATGGGGCTTGAATCAAGCCAGGATTAGCCTTAGTTCAATTATGATATTTAAGTAGCTTCAATTAGCATCTTGAGACAAAACAATGACAGTGTGTGACTGTGTGTGTGTGTGTGTGTGTGTGTGTGTTTGTATGCAGGTCTATCAGGGGCTGGTAAGACAACATTGGGATTCGCTTTAGAGGAGTACCTGGTCTCTCACGGCATTCCCTGCTACTCTTTGGATGGTGATAACATCCGCCACGGCCTGAATAAGAACCTGGGCTTTACTTCTGTGGATCGAGAGGAGAATATTCGGCGTATTGCTGAGGTGGCCAAACTGTTTGCAGATGCTGGGCTTGTTTGTATTACAAGCTTCATCTCGCCGTTTACCAAAGTGAGCAACCACACCAGCGACTGATTATTTTATCACTAATCCAGTGAAATTGGTTGAATTAGGTTTTGATTTGAATCAAAAGATCAAAACAAAATCACAACATTATTTGAAAGTTTTGAAAGTTTATTCAAGTTTTCACTGCAGTACAAAAGGTCTTGACATTTACATTTATTGATTTAGATGACATTTTATATTCAAAGCGACATACTAATGAGAATAAGCCGAACAAACAAATGAACATGTAACACAAAGAGCAACATATTCTTTGTTTTTCCTTTTACCATTTTTAATAAAACGGTTCATAAAATACATAATGCTCAACTTCTTTATTCTGCAGGACCGTGCAGAGGCCCGAAGCATCCATGAGAAAGCGGGATTGCCATTTTTTGAGGTGTTTGTAAACGCTTCTCTGGAGGTATGCGAGAGCAGAGACGTTAAAGGACTCTACAAAAAAGCAAGAGCCGGGGAGATTAAAGGTAACATAAAAAATTTAAACTTTTAAACTCTGCTGTTCCAAAATTTAAGTTAAAAACATACAAAACTTAACCGAAAACCATAGACATATCCTGCAAAAAGAGCAGACTAAACAAATACACTCAACTTTCTTCTTCCATTCCCATCTTCTCCTGCTTTCCATGCTTCATTTCTCGACCAGGCTTCACCGGTATAGATTCTATGTATGAGTGTCCAGTGACTTCTGAGCTGATTCTGAAGACCGGAGAGCTCACAGTGAACGAATGCATACAGCAGGTGGTGAAGCTGTTGAAGGAGCAGGTTAGTCAGGAGCTGAACATAGGCTTGGGAATACATTTTATTTACCATTTCCCCAATTGGTGCACGTAGCCTACCGTTATCTTTAGAGTACCTCATGGTCAGAAGTCCAAGCCATTGTCAGATATTACCACAAGCCACAACATTAATAGATAGGGCAGAATGTTTTACTCTAGTTTCCTGGTAGTAAAATTGAATCTGGTTCTTTCTTTAAGGGATTGTTTTGAAAAAAAGGATCACGGTTTCCACAAAAATATTTATATATAACTCTTTTCAACATTGATAATACAAAGAAATGTTCCTTTAGCACAAAATCTATGAAAATATAAAACCTTTTGAACACGTCAAGGAATTACTGGAGAAAGAAGACTTTAATCATCGAACACAACATTACATGGAGAAACACTGCCTTTGTCGGTTGATGTTGATGATGGGTAGAGCTAACTAGACTAATTAACAAGACACAGCTGGACTAAATTAACTAATGAAGACATAAACCTGTGAACAAGGTGTGGCAGGAAACTGACCAACATGAAAAGAAATACAAAAACAGACATGACATTAGACTACAGAAGTGTTTGGTTGTTTGCAAATAGTCTACATCTTATTCCATACAGTATTGGCCAAAGATGTTTTTAATAACTAGTATTAAACCATAAAAATACAGGTCCTTCTCAAAAAATTAGCATATTGTGATAAAGTTCATTATTTTCCATAATGTAATGATAAAAATTAAACTTTCATATATTTTAGATTCATTGCACACCAACTGAAATATTTCAGGTCTTTTATTGTTTTAATACGGATGATTTTGACATACAGCTCATGAACACCCAAAATTCCTGTCTCAAAAAATTAGCATATTTCATCCGACCAATAAAAGAAGTGTTTTTAATACAAAAAAAAAGTCAACCTTCAAATAATTATGTTCAGTTATGCACGCAATACTTGGTCGGGAATCCTTTTGCAGAAATGACTGCTTCAATGCGGCGTGGCATGGAGGCAATCAGCCTGTGGCACTGCTGAGGTGTTCTGGAGGCCCAGGATGCTTCGAGAGCGGCCTTAAGCTCATCCAGAGTGTTGGGTCTTGCGTCTCTCAACTTTCTCTTCACAATATCCCACAGATTCTCTATGGGGTTCAGGTCAGGAGAGTTGGCAGGCCAATTGAGCACAGTAAAACCATGGTCAGTAAACCATTTACCAGTGGTTTTGGCACTGTGAGCAGGTGCCAGGTCGTGCTGAAAAATGAAATCTTCATCTCCATAAAGCTTTTCAGCAGATGGAAGCATGAAGTGCTCCAAAATCTCCTGATAGCTAGCTGCATTGACCCTGCCCTTGATAAAACACAGTGGACCAACACCAGCAGCTGACATGGCACCCCAGACCATCACTGACTGTGGGTACTTGACACTGGACTTGAGGCATTTTGGCATTTCCTTCTCCCCAGTCTTCCTCCAGACTCTGGCACCTTGATTTCCGAATGACATGCAACCACTGAGCAACAGTCCAGTGCTGCTTCTCTGTAGCCCAGCTCAGGCGCTTCTGCCGCTGTTTCTGGTTCAAAAGTGCCTTGACCTGGGGAATGCGGCACCTGTAGCCCATTTCCTGCAAACGCCTGTGCATGGTGGCTCTGGATGTTTCTACTACAGACTCAGTCCACTGCTTCCGCAGGTCCCCCAAGGTCTGGAATCGGTCCTTCTCCACAATCTTCCTCAAGGTCCGGTCACCACTTCTCGTTGTGCAGCGTTTTTTGCCACACTTTTTCCTTCCCACAGACTTCCCACTGAGGTGCCTTGATACAGCACTCTGGGAACAGCCTATTTGTTCAGAAATGTCTTACCCTCTTGCTTGAGGGTGTCAATGATGGCCTTCTGGACAGCAGTCAGGTCGGCAGTCTTACCCATGATTGTGGTTTTGAGTAATGAAACAGGCTGGGAGTTTTTAAAAGCCTCAGGAATCTTTTGCAGGTGTTTAGAGTTAATTAGTTGATTCAGATGATTAGGTTAATAGCTCGTTTAGAGAACCTTTTCATGATATGCTAATTTTTTGAGACAGGAATTTTGGGTTTTCATGAGCTGTATGCCAAAATCATCAGTATTAAAACAATAAAACACCTGAAATATTTCAGTTGGTGTGCAATGAATCTAAAATATATGAAAGTTTAATTTTTATCATTACATTATGGAAAATAATGAACTTTATCACAATATGCTAATTTTTTGAGAAGGACCTGTACTTACTGATATAAATATAATTAAACTTTATTTGGAGTTCTTCTTTATTGCACAATGCACATTTCTTAATATTAAGCCTTAAACTGTGTTTAATATCACTATTAGTAAGGATAGTAGGATCTCTGTATAATATGAAGATATTTAAAGTGTACCTAGAGTATACTTGCAATAGTTCCACTTTAGCACAATCAAAGATACTCAAGTATATATTTAGTTGAACTTCAGCACTATTTCCGGATAACTAAAGTACATTAAGTACAACATTACTTGTTCCAACTTTAAGTTGACTTTAAGTACATCAATTTAGTATACCAAAAGTACAATTGTAGGGTATTTATATTAAGTACATAAATATGTAAATGTATTTGTAGTATACGTAGCATAAAATAAATGTATTTCAAATACATTTTAGTATATTTCTTTTTCATTATGTGTAAACTTGGTTAAGGAATTTATGTGACAAAATTATTTGGCAAAGTACAGCTACTTTGACTATAACTTAACCAGTTATTAATAATTTTTTAGCTTTCTCTTGTTTGGCAGTGCATGTGTTAATAGTTTCTTCGTATGATAGCCTGGCAAAAAATGACTTCTGCACAGTTTGGCACAGTTTAATATTTTAACAAAGGGTGACGATGTCAACTTTCCTTGGCCGAACATTAGAAAAATTATAGTAGCAGTAGAGTAGTCTCTAAAGAACTTTAAAGTCCAAACTTTTATATACTTATAATCTTCACCACATTAATAACGGTAAAAAATAAGTAAAGACTGATGTACTTCATGTCATAAAATTTAAATTAAGTACTTTCATTCACATGAAGGAAGTTATCTACTATTACTGAACAAACCTGACTTCATTGCAATTTCAGCAATGAAAGTATTTTCAAGGGTCAGATCAGGTAGAAATAGCTCAAGGTAACATTTGCACATGCCATTAGATGAATAAGATGGAAGATACAGTTTTTTTTTCTTCTTTGATCTCTCTTTCTCTGTCTTTCTCAGAGCATTGTTCCCAGTGGAGTTGTAGAGGAGATTAATGAACTGTTTGTGCCTGAGAACAGACTCAAGCTGGCACAGGCAGACGCAAACACCCTGCCCTCTATCAGCATCACCAAGGTAACAGCATTAGTCCTTGAGGCCAGGGACCACTCATGTTCAAGTGTTCATAAATATGAGTGAATGATATATAGCAGCTTTATCAGCCTGTGAACAGTGTTCCCTTATTACAATTCAAATTTATTCCAGAATCCCACAACAATAATGATTTAAATTTTGTTCCTTAAAGACCCCCTGTGGTGAAAATCAAGTTTTTAATGTTGTTTATATGTCTATGTGGCATTTTTAATATGCATATGCTTTAAGACAAACCATGTGCAAATTTATAAGTCAACACCATTGATGAGTATTTTCTTCTTAAAACTCTAAAAACGCGGTTTGAAATCGTCAGTGTTTCTTACGTCATAAACTACCTTGTGAGTGGGCATTAGCATATTAACTATTCTCTCAAAAGAAGCCAGGTTATCCCACTATATTTTTCTGTTGATTTGAAAAATCAGGTACATTTAGCAATATAGCGGGTGAATTATGCATATGATGTATTTTATGATGTTATGATGAATTATATGCCTTTCTCCGCTGACGTTCTGAGTTGTTCGAAGCGTTTCTAAGGATGCTAATTTTTAGAAGGCAGCTTTCTGATGGCGAACGGGAACATAGTTTTGTGTAACATTAGCAACACATTATTAGCTGTTTGATAACTTAGTCAAGCAAAACGCTAATCATATTAATTATCTTTATGTGTCCAACATTGTAGAGAGCGATACATAAAATGCATTACCATTCGGATACATCGACTTGTAAACAACCCTGCATAAGTGAGTGGAGGCGGGGACTAATATGCATATTCATGAGTCCGCTTATACTAAATGAAGCAAGGGTGTAGAGTTACATTCAAGCTATTTTAAGGCATGAATAAATATTTTTCACAGGAAAAGTTTTAAGGGTTAAAACTATTGATTACAGGGGGACGTATTTTCACTTATTATTGCACAGTTGTTACATAATCCTTCCTACAGACAATCAATCATAACAGACATTTTGAAGAATATGATATTAGCTAACTGTTCCGTTTGTAAACCGCTTTCTGTGTTTGTGTGTGTAGTTGGACTTACAGTGGGTGCAGGTGTTGGCTGAAGGATGGGCCAGTCCTCTAAAGGGCTTCATGAAGGAGAGAGAATACCTACAAGTCATTCACTTCAACACTCTCCTGGATGGTAACATACAAACACACACTTTTAAAAAGGTGTCTCAAATGTTTTAGCCATCGGCAGTCTCTTGTTGCAGTACTAGACATCTCCTTCCAATTATTAGTACAACTCGTTTTTATTCCACACACAAGTAATCACACTTAGTCAGGATAATCCTCTTAATGTTGGCGATGGCACCAGCAGCAGAAGGCTAAAAAGAAGATGTTTCATGCATATAATAGCAGGTGCCAGTGCTACTTGCAGGAGACAGAATGATGCAATGATCTGGCTTTCTGTGAAACTCACACGCTTTGCTTGCTTTGCATCGGTCAGGGGAGGGGGCAGTATTTTCAAAGTATTTGCAATTGCATGCAAGCGAATAATATTCAGTGTACTGACAAACATTGTTAGCAGCATTTAACTGAGCAAGTAGCTAATGATAATGCTAATGAGCATGTCACACCACTCTTCACCATTTTGCACTGGTTACCAACAGCCTCTCGCATCAAATTCAAGTCACTAAAGTTTGCCTAATAGAGAACAATCAGTTGCTCTGCTCCCCTATACCTAATTGCACTACTTTAGACTTATGTGCTGGCCTTCTGGTGCTGTCTCACAGGCACAAAATCACTTTCACAGATTTTTACTTTACTGTTCCTTTTGCTTTTGGAATGATCTGTTTAACTCAAACTAAGCTCCTGAGTCTTTAGCCATTTCTTGTAAATGGCTTGATCCATTAATACTTACACTTTCTATTTTATTTGTATTATATCTATTTTTTCTATTTTGAAAAAATGTGCTAGACTAACTGGGACTTGTCACAGCATTTATTGTTGCCCTTTTGTTGGTTTAATTGATTGAATTGTTCTCCTCATTTGCTCTGGATAACCCCGTCTGCTAAATGATTAAATGTGAATTCAGATGTTTTTTCCTTAATTATTGAATAAATAAATAAATAAAGGGATCTCTTCAAAATTATTTATAATATGTGTTGATTAACTTACCTATCCCTAAATACAGGTGGTACCATCAATCTCTCAGTACCCATTGTCCTTCCTGTCGCCAGCGAGATTAAAGAACGTCTACAAGGCAGTGCAGCTGTGGCTCTGGAGTACCAGGGAAAACGCGTCGCCATCTTACGCAGCCCCGAGTTCTTTGAACATCGAAAGGAAGAGCGATGTGCTCACCAGTGGGGGACAACCTGTCCCAAACACCCTTACATAAAGGTATTAAATATTTTTTAACCAATGCCATGATAATGAATGCATAAAAAATACTAAAGTATTGAGGAAACCTTTAAGAAGTCTCAGCTGAATAGAGGTAACTTATTTGTACAAGAAAAAGGGCTCAGAAATGGCACAAATTGTTTCTTAAATAATACTACTAACTAACTGAAATTCATTCAACTGTTGCAATGAATGATTGTTATAACTCACAAATGCACAT
The DNA here is from genome assembly GCA_030578275.1 of Meda fulgida. Lineage (NCBI taxonomy): Eukaryota > Metazoa > Chordata > Actinopteri > Cypriniformes > Leuciscidae > Meda > Meda fulgida. The sequence goes on along the minus strand of CM060632.1, from coordinate 19,143,200 downwards.
TAACTACATTCATTCTAGATGGTTTTGGAAAGCGGTGACTGGCTGGTAGGGGGTGAGCTAGAGGTATTGGAGCGAATCAAATGGAATGATGGACTGGATCAGTACCGTCTCACTCCAAGGGAGCTGAAGCAGAGATTTAAAGAGATGAAAGCAGGTATAAGCAAATGGGTTAAAGAGGACAGTTAAATGGATGGTTCACCAAAATCATTTACTCACCCTCAAGTTGTTCCAAACCTATATGAATTTCTTTCTTCTGCTGAACACAAATTAAGATATTTTGAAGAATGTTGGTAACTAAACAGTTGATGGACCCCATTGACTTCCATTGTATGGAAAAAATTCTATGGAAGTCAATGGGGCCCATCAACTGTTTGGTTACCCATATTCTTCAAAATATCTTCTTTTGAACTTGAGGGTGAGTAAATGATGACAGAATTTTCATTGTTGGGCGAACTATCCCTCTAAGAGATAAGTAACTGCATATACAGAGTGATTTTCTGGAGACACTTTAAACTGAATTATGTTTTAAAGCACCCTTGCATCTGCAAAAAAAATATTGTGATTCTGGATCTAGGGTGTAATTTTTTCAAAACCATGAGGCCAAACAAGTTCTTAGCACCATGAACTTTTGACAGTAAGATTTTGCTTCACAGTTGTTGAAGCAGTATATGAAGCAAGGAATCAAAAGCACTCATTAAACTCTTAAAAATCGTATAATATTAATACATTAAAAGTAATTATTCACGACCACTAAAAAAGTATGTTCTATAAAGTATGACTGTCGGAAGTATGAATGTAATCCGGACATACTACAGTCGCCATGTTGTCATTATCATGTGATCTACCAGCGTCAGAAACGCCGCTTCACTTCCATTCATAAATCCTCTCCCGTGGCCTCATGGGATATTAAAGTGTTCATCATATGCACACTTCAGAATCTCGCCGGAAGTAGTACTCCGGGTACTTTCTGCCTACTCTTTTGTACTGTGAATTTTGAGTACTGTGAATTCGGACATACTTCTTTTGTCACATACTGTTTTTTGCCTACTATATAGTAGGGAAGTATGCGATTTCTTATGCAGCCTTGGATTTCTGGCTTAGTAGGTTCTTAACGCCCTCTTGAGAAATGAATGATATTCTGGACTTGGTCCACCATGGTTAAGTAACAACTTATTAAAGCACTAACTGGAATTGACAATTTCATTTTTTTCCCAGACGCAGTGTTTGCTTTTCAGTTGAGGAACCCGGTGCACAATGGCCACGCCCTTTTAATGACCGACACACGTCGACAATTGGAGGAAAATGGGTATCGTAGGCCAGTGCTACTTTTGCATCCTTTGGGTGGCTGGACCAAAGACGATGACGTGCCTCTAGACTGGAGAATGAAACAGCATGCTGCCGTGCTGGACGACTGCATTCTAGACCCTCAGTCCACCATTGTGGCCATCTTTCCCTCCCCTATGATGTACGCTGGGCCTACAGAGGTACGTACTAGGTGTTCTTTCATACATGCCTATGAACAATGGCATATAGAGCCCTTTTAGGAAGTTCTAGCCTTACACACACAGATTTTAGTAATGATAAGCATTTTTTAAGCACTTTTTTAGTTTACACTACCATCCAATATTTTGGGGGGTATCATATATATTTTATTTGAAGAAATTAATACTTTAAGCAAGGATATATTAAATTGATCAAGTGAGAGTAAAGACATTTATAATGTAACAAATATATATTTATTTAAAATAAATTATGTTCTTTTGAACTTTCTATTTATCAAAGAATCCTGTATCACTGTTTTAAGCATTGATAATAAAAAGAAATGTTTTTTTTAGCATCAAATCAGCATATTAGAATTTCTAAAGGATCATTTAAAAAATGTCAACTTAATAATATTTCAAAATATTACTTTTTTTACTGTATTTTACTTTTAAAAATGTAAAAAAAAAAATCTTTTGATTTTTAAGAAATTTATCTAAAATTATAACCGGTTCATAGTCTAAGATTTTCATGAATTAATTTAACTTTACACATAACATATAAGTGCCACCCTTACAAATACTAACCTTTTCCGTGTGTCTGTCAGGTCCAGTGGCATTGTCGTGCAAGGATGGTAGCAGGTTCTAATTTCTACATTGTGGGTCGTGACCCTGCTGGGATGCCCCACCCAGAGTCAGGGAAGGACCTTTATGAACCAACTCATGGAGGTAAAGTTCTGTCCATGGCACCTGGACTCACCTCTGTGGAGATTATCCCTTTCAGAGTGGCTGCATACAATAAGACCAAGAAAGCGATGGACTTCTATGACAAAGAGAGGTGAGACTGAAGTACATCGAGTGCAAAAGTCTAACAGTACTTGAAATATTTTAAAATATACTGGTTATAAATCTCTATTATTGGTTTCCATTAATTGACTGTGGCAATGGTTATGACACACATTGACAATATTTACATGTACATAAAAATCAATCAAAAATAGTATAAACACATTTGAGAAAAGAAAATACAGAGTTGTTTTTACATATATCTAAAGAAATTAAGAAATGTAAATTATTATTATACAGACCAGTAAAAGCACTGTAAGCAAAGTCTTATGACTCATGTTTCTTGACATTTCAATTAATTGTGTTCATCGATTATGTCACTGTGCAAAAGTAATAAAAATGACCAAAATGGAAAGACCAAGCATTTCCAATACTTCAAAAGGCATTAACAGGAACAGATGAATGTGCATTTAAATAATTGAAAATATGCTGATTGCATGCATTCCATGGAAAATTCCAATTCATAGTTTTCAGTTAAGTGACTGACACGGAGACATGGAGGGTAAATTTTCCACAGAACTGCAGCACAGGCCTTTCAATTTTCTATGTGAACAAAATTCTTTGCAAGTTTTGGTCACTTGTGATCCATACACATCACCTGCTGCAGTATTTCAATCACTAAAAGCAGCAGGACATTCTAAAACGCTTAAATCGGAAAACACTTAATGCTGCAATGTACTAAAATAGGATAGTTCCAATAAGTGTGTGATGCCACATGAGAACTATGAATAGATGTGAGGTATGTTAATGTATTTTCGATAACCAGGAACTTAAGGAAAAATTATTTCCATGTAAATTGGGTGCTTAGTGGTTCTGAAGCATGAAAGTCAGACTGATTTTACCTCTATTTTTTAATTCAGACATGCTGAGTTTGAGTTCATCTCCGGGACCAAGATGCGCAAGATGGCTCGTAGTGGAGAGAACCCTCCTGAGGGCTTCATGGCCCCTAAAGCCTGGAAAGTCCTCACAGAGTATTACAATTCCCTACAGAAAGACCAGTGATGACACATACAAGAAAGTTCCAACACAGAAAACCTCAAAGGATCACAGAGCATGTGGTTCACACTGCCTCTAGAACTATTCAGGCATCGGAAAATGAAGATGCGCACTTACAATGAGCTGGTGGGAAAGGTGGTCAAGATTTCCTTTGAATAATTATATTACTACAGCATTGTTTTTAAAGGGAAATATGAACATTCTTTCTCAACTGTGAAATTTAAACTGATGTGCCTTGTTTAATAGATTGCCAGTCCCAAAGAGATTATGAGATCTTGTTCTTAAATTGTATTTAGAAATATGCATTTAAATGAAAATGTATAGCGATTGTAATCTAAATTAAGCAATTACTCCACTCTTCAAAAGATTGGGGACGGGAAAAAAAAAAGATTGGGAAAAAAAATTAGAATGCTCACTAAGGCTGTATTTATTTGATTAAATAGTACAGTAAATAAATCAATAAAAAATAAGTCATTTATTAGTCTGATCTGCAAAGCTGAATTTTCAGCATCATTACTCCAGTCTTCAGTGTCACATGATCCTTCAGAAATCATTATAATATGCTGGTTCGGTGACAAAGAAACATTTCTTATTATTTTCTTTGATGAATAGATACAATATAAGTTAAACAGAGTATTTATGTGAAATATAAATTTTCTCTAACAATGTAAAAGTCTTTACTGTCACTTTTGATTAATTTTTAAAAAAATCTTACTGACCCCAAACTATGTATATCAAAGCAGTCTTCATGTGGCCCAAATTGCAGTCAGATTGTACATTGTAACCTGAATAATTTTGTTTACATGTTACAATAAAGGGGTTGTTCTCTGGGGACCATATTGGGGAAAGCATACTAGGGAAAAATTTATTTTGTTCTTTCAAAAACAATAATGAATAACACTGTTTTATTAAAGATTTAACAGCAAATGAAATACAATGTCAAGTAGATGTCTGTATTTTATCTGTTTTAATTAAACCTTTGTACTGTGATTACATACTGTGACCATGTGGCTGCTTTTTCAGATGCACAGTGTGACTGTATGTACAGCTTGCTTCCTGTTCTTTGAATCAAGGGCAAAAGTTATGCAGCTCATCCACAGAAATATTGATGCCCCTCTGCCATCTGGTGGTCATCAGTATACAGCATACAGAAACCACACGGTACCATGGGAAAAATAGCTGGTTATGCAAAGAGCAATTCATAATCAGATTATATGAGGTCATGGCCTGAACATGCACCTAGAATATAGGTCCCAAAATCTGTTACGGGTGAATCATCCTAAGTTGATGGATCGATTTAGGGAGCAGCTGTGAGTGTGTTCCACTTGACCCTTGGCATTCCCAAATGGATTTAGGGGATTCTCAATTAGACTTAGTGCGGATGAGAGCATTAGATCTAATATGTTCTAGGTAACCCTATTTAAATATGATAAAGGCAGTTGCAGTGCTATGCAATCCTGAAAAGGTTACGGTGAGTATGTACAGGATGTGTGGCATGGATTTTCCCAGGGAATAAGCATCTATAAAATAAGCCGCTGGAGGCAGGGAGACCTACTTTGGGTTAAGGACAAGACACACTCACCCATTTCCCTTAATCTAGTGCCTTGTGTTAAAGTGTTTTTCAAACCTTAGTTCCTGAAGCCCCCTTACCCATATTACTTATAAGTAGCTGAGTTGAATTAGGAAAACTATGTACAGTCGGAGGTTTTCAGGTTTGTGAAACACTGTTATAAAGGGTTTTTATCATCCGAGAGCTGCTGAGTAGTCCCCATGGGAGAATTATACACCAAATTAGTACACCCCTGCTCTTGATGTATTGTTTGTCCTTCTGGAACATCAGTGAATGTTTTCACCTTTTGTAATAGTTGTGTTTGAGTCCCTCTGTTGTCATCAGTGTGAAAAGATGGATCTCAAAACCATACAGTCACTGCTGGTAAGTGTTTAAATATGCAAAAGAGGCTCGAAAACCAAAGAATTTGCGGGACCTGGAGGATTTTTCTTAAGAACACTGGGCAGTTTAACTGTTCAGGACAACAAGGGACTTGTGAACAACCATCACATAAAAACAAACGTGTGGATCATCAAGGTGATGACACACAGTATTAAGAATCAAGCGTATGTAAACTTTTGAATGGTCATTTTTATAACTTTTATTTTGTCTTGTGAATTATATGTAAACACCTTTTATGTAAAATATCTTAATCGGGACAGTACTATATAAAAATATAACATATTGCATTTTGCATGATGCCTCTTATTTTGTAAAAAATAATTAACCTGATTCTGTCTTTATGAGTAAATCAGTCAGTAGAGGAAACTTTTATATTGAAAGGACTGAAACTTAACTGTTGTAAGAAGCAGACGCAACTGACAAATGACGCGAATGACGCGGACATTCAAACTGATTTTTTTGGGATATAATATTATGGACATTGACCTGAAGAATGAATGCTATACTTTTTGACATTGTTTTATGTTCTAAAAACAAAAAGAGGACAGTATGTCCTAACTGCACACATTTCTATGTGGTTATATACATTATACTCATGTGTATGATGTAGATAATATAACGATGTGAATATGTGCTCTAATAAAAATATTTCAAACCAAAAGTACATTTCTTAAGTTAATTTTTCATCTCTATTTTTTTTTTTTAGTTTATTTAAAATGAGACACAACCTGATATTATTTTAATCCCCAATATGTTATTTAACGGTTGATATAGTTCTTCAATGCTTCGCTAACTAGCTAGCAGAAGACACTCGCAGGGTCGTGCAGTTGGGGCATGTTGACATTGCATTACATGAATGAACCCCTATTAGAAATATGTTATTCTATTCTATACTTTTATGAATTCTATTGAGAAAACATGAGAAGCAGGTGAATAAAGACTGAGAGTCAATGTTCAGAAATTACTTATTAATATGTTTTGAACTTTGTTACAATTGTATAGCTGTGGTTTCCTGTGTTCGTTGTCAAACTCAAAAATTAGTTCATTTTTTATTCTTTTTTTGTCAAAAAGGTTTTTTATTCAAACATCAAATAGCCTTGAAATAATTAGGTTACAGGATTAATTTTCTTATATGCACAAAAATAATTAAACAATCAAATCGGAAAAATAATAATAAACATTTAATAAAAAACATTTACTATAACCAACATATTTTTAATTATTAAAAATGCCATTATTTTACATGAAAAAGTTATTGTATTTTATTGAGAAATATTTTAGTTTGTCTTGTATATTTGTTTGATTAGATCACATAACATTTTAATCTGCCATATGATCATGTTACAATGTACCCCATGGGGCATGTTGTCACATTTCACTTCCATTCTTTCAGGGTATATCAAGAAAAAAGTATATACTGTATTAATAAAACAAAACCACATAATTGCACTAGACATATGAAATCAATGTGGGAAAAAAATAATACTCTGAACCCCAAGTATTTACACAAACTGAGAAAGTCAAACAGCGTTACTTTGTGCCCCGCTCTCCCCTAAATGTGAAGTAGGAAGATGAGTGAATAAGTGACATTACTAATTAAACATCAAGGAATATAGTTCTTGTGTTTATGGTCTATAGGTGGCGCAATGTCAGTTATTACTGTGTCAATGCTTTAACCAGCTCTTATGACCTGACCCTGTGCCTAAAAAATCTCCATCAAAAACAAAGTTATATGGGAAACTTAGTGTTTTCCACCTCCCTCAGGTTATTTTTTACTATAAATATGCATACATTCACTATATTACGAATTTAAATATTATAAGTAGGTCAACACACACCTAAAACGACAAAGTTTAAATCTTAAATATAATTTGCAAAGTATCAAAAATCAAAAAGTTGATCAAGTTCTTTGTATTTCTGAAAATGCTGCTGAAGATGTTTCATGGGGTAGTTTTTGTTGTAAGTATAGACTAACTCTAATGCACTAAACCAGGGGTCTTATGCAGGAAACCCCACCCAGACTCTGTCAGCACATCGGGGACCCACCAAATAAAACGCTAGATCTTATCAATAACAATTTTTAATACTAGGACCATTAACATCACTACATTAGGCCTATATGTTGCAGCAGCAATTCCAGCAGCAATTATTAAGCAATAATTACTTTTAACAGATCATTAGTGGAGTGGTTCTGCCAGGTGTCCTCAGCAAATTTCCAAGGGGCCTCAAGATCACTAAAATGCTGTTTTACTTCATTAATTAGTGTGATTTCTAAGTAAAGTTATATAAATTAATAAAATCAAAAAACGCCATAATCAATGATGAATAAAACATAAAAAAGTCAAACTGATAACCAATGCATTAGTTATGAATTCATAGTTACAAATGCAATGAGAATATAGAAATATATATATATATATATGTGTATGTATATCACTATATCATGGGGCCCCTGGAGTACTTTTAGGGATCATCGATCCCCACAGACTCCGCTGTAAAAATCATCCACGAAAATATAGGTTACCCACTCTATTGCATGGGGGTGAGACCAGTGCTCTGCAAGGAACGAAACAATGTACCGACACCGTGCGCGCACGTGACCTCTCTGACAGGGAGAAGCACTGCGTACATCCTCACATTCATATCTTTCCGCCCTTCAACGTGAATGTCGCTTTATCACCATCGCGTTTTAGAAATCATCTAATTTCCCCTCCACACAGTGTGTTGTACATGTTTTATTTTTTCCTTGGCTGATATTTTTTAAAACGACTGTTCGGGTCGCTTTTTTAAAACATTAAACGGCAGGCGTCTGCGCACTATTTCTGCTCGTGGCGGTAAGATATGTTTTTTTTTCTATGGGTAAACGTGCCGGATCTACGTTCTTTTTTCCTCCGTGGGAAGCCATGATGGCAGTTTGAGAGCGGAGCTGCTGAGCGCCCTGAGGAGAGATGAGTCCCGCCGATAAACCGCACATCTTCACGCTTCTCCAACGGCTACCGTCGCATATCTAACACACACTTCAGGTGGAGACTGTCAGTTGTCATTTTTCACGGAACCAACTTGGCCATCCAGCGACGACGATGATCATTCGTTAGGAGGGTTTTGGGGAGGGGGGGTTTAGCTGTGGTGGCTAGCGGGCGATGCTAGTCGGGAAAGGCTCGCCTGTGTGTTTTCTTCTTCGCGCGGAGATGGAGAGGATTCGCTCCTCTCTCTGGACCTGATCACGGCGCGAGCGCCGGACACACAGACTTCTGATTTATCGTTGTTGTTGTTATATCGGATGCGTTCCGGCTTGACCGGGCCGCGGGATCGCAGGACCTTTTCAGCAGCTCGGAGGACTGAGCGATCGGGACCGGGAGAGTCGGGCCTGCTGCGCCGGATCGGATAGAGGCCCGCCTGCGAGAAGCTCTAATCCGGCCCGCTGCGCGAGACCCACCGAAACAGCCCGCGATCACATACACAGTCAAGGGTGAGAGAGGCACAGAATAATCCCGAACAAACATAACCCCCTTTCTAACAATAAACCGGAATAAAACTGAAGTGTTTTGAACTGCTGTCATGGCAATGACTGCAAAAATTAAAGAAATAGTCAGTCGGAATAAGAGGAGGTACCAGGAGGATGGGTTCGATTTGGATTTAACCTGTATCCTTACTCATATTTACTGTGTCTAAACTACCTTTTGTATTATTTTTCTTTTCATATTGTGTTGTGTGTGTTCGTTATGTCTTGTAAACGTCAAGTTTTAGTGAAAATAATATGAATGCTTTCTCTATATGGCTTCCTTTTTAACGTCTTTTTATATTTTAGGCAAATCCTTTTAAAAATGCTTGGTCATGACGCTCTTGCTGTTTTAATCATGAAGTATTGTTTTAACCTCTCCTGTAGGATACCCACAGTCAGATCTCTGGTTTGACAGCTAACTTACATGGCTGTAATGGCACAGTCTCTTTCCAGACTGCCAATATTACATTCATTATAGGATGCTCTATTATTTCGTTTTATAGCAGTGTATGTTGCAGTTTGACAGCTCCTATATGTGCTTGGCACAATTATGACAACAGTTTGCTGAAGAGATTGCACAAATCAGTGTGTATTGACACATTTGATTTCTTCTACTGGCTAATGACAGTACTATTGATCATGTAAAGACATGAGAGGTCTATTCAGTGAGCATAATCAGTGTGTTCTAACCTTGCTATTCTTAGCTATCTTTGAATCAATTGATTTCCAAACATACTTGTGGAGAGAAGTTTGGATTCCTGGGACACCCTGTGACTCAATGGAAGGTCCGGCTTCATTTGACAAGAAAATATCAAACATCTTTTAGCCTGTCAAAAAGGTAATGACATATGTTAAGGGCAGCATGTAACGCTTTATCATCAAGTTCAAATGCTCTGGGCATTGATAAACGACAGTCATGATTCTGATGATTCTGACATTTTGTTTATTGTATAATAGTGGCATTATATTTCTAGACCCATGTCTAGAAAGCACATTATCCAGTGGCTGATGTATATCAATGAGATGTTTTATCAATGTACTAACTTTACATAAAATTCATTAACTTTGAAAACAAATCTATTATCAATTGACAAAGCTGTCAGTTCAATTAGGAACTGATAAAACTGAACGGACTCAATTTCCAGATACCTGCTGATTAATCAGCTTGGTCAATATGTTATAGATTAATACACAACATAATGTTTTATTTTCCAATAAATAAAAACAGAAGGTGGAAATTCCCTTTTGGTTGCAAACTCATTACTGTTAAAGGAATTATGATAGATCTCCATTTGCTTTTAGCATTTAGAGACCTCTTCCTCATTTTCATCTGGCTGATATCATGCGGCCTCTTGTTTTAACTTTAGCCCCTGTTGGTGCAGGGGAATTAAGGTAAAATGTGTGAGTTCTTCCTAACTTTCACGTTCTGCAGAGAAAAGCAGATGTGATTGTTCTTGTGCAGTTTTTTGCACCAGCAAGTGGTTGGAGTTTACAGCCGCTAAGCCTCGTAGATTTGAGGAAGTGTGGCAGGTCAGGTGTTTGACAGTAAATGGCCTGTTGTCATTTTGGAATGGAACTAGATGTTAAGTATAAAGAGTAGCCTATCAGATCCATAAATGAGGTTGAATCTTTTTAGTGTTTTCTAAATAATCAAGAACTTCAGCTTGTCATTATTAAACTCAGTGATGCTCTTGGTATTTCGTTTTATTGCTGCAGTAAATCTCACCTCTGATTCTGAAAAGCTACACCACTGGAGTACTGAGCATGCTGGGAAAGGTCAAATGTCATAAAAGCTGTCTGAGCTGCAGAGTTACCGCTTTAGTCTGCTCATCAGAGACATTAAATTAGTGTATTCTATGTTGCTGTTTTAAACATTTGTGTTTTGAAAAAACAGCCTCACTTCATTTGTTTTTGCTTGATTTCTGAGATTTTTTTAAGTCTATGTGTGTGGTTGAAGTGTCATGTCAGAATTCTTGCATGCTGCTATGTTCAGAAGGGGTGGTGGAAATGGTTTACATGTCAAAACCACTTTTGGCTGACATTGAGATATTGCTTAGCAGCTGATGAGGGAGAGGGATGCAATGCAGATGCCTTGTTCTTCTGCCTGTGGTCTGCTACACATAATACCTACACATGAGGAATATGCCTGGCTTGATAGATGTTTCATTCACATTCATGTTCCATCTTTTCACAAGATGTGCATTTGTCATAATAGTGCCATTGCCAAAATGCATGACCCTGACCTGATTAATGAAGATGGTGTAGATTTCATATGTGTGTGTATTGCGTTGGTTGATATTGGATATTCGTTTGTTTGTTTTTGCATTTTAAATGATTGATGGTATAAATCAAATACATTTTTAGTATCAGCTATTGACCCGTTATTGTCCATAATATTAAAATAAGAATCGGGTAATCAATGCATCCTGTGCATACTTCCTGTGAGCCCTGGTCATATTGCTCAGTGACATGAAGCTGTTGAAACATGGGCATCTGCTGTAGTTACCATTTACTCAGAATCCGATTGTTTGCAAGAAGTTAGATTTTTATATTTTGTTTTCAGAGGGGCTTAAATTGTCACAACTTTGCTTTAAAAGTCCTTGAAAATGCTTTGCTCACTATCTGCCTTATTCTGAAGTGCGATTACCTTAAAAACATGACATTTTCCATTCCACGTACAATACAGTGCAAATTCACCCGCCTTTCTATTTCTTTTTTCCAGTCTATTGTGGTTGGTCCAGTCTGTATGGGTTCTGAACACCAGCTATTTTAGTGATTTAGATTTATTTAACATAAGTTATGATAAATGAGTCGCCAACCGTTTTAAAAGGAATTGGGGTAAAAATAAGCATGACTCATCCAATTATAAAGCTTCTGGCTTTTTATTCTGACAGTGTACGACAGGAAACGAGCAGAACAGAGAAGCCCTGCTTCTTTTCCTCTTTCTCTACCTTGTTGTGGTTGAGGTGTGAACCTCCCCCAGAGTCTGCACACATCATGGGAGCGAGAGCATACAGTTTAAATGCCTGCAGATGCAGTGAGCAAGGGAAGTGAGAAACGAAAGAATGGACATGAACAAGGTTTTGTAAGGAGACTGCATTGTCTTTCCGTGTCAAAAAATAGCTTCATGATTAAGTATCATGTGGCTGCTTGGTGACCTTTGACCTGGTTGGTGTAGGTCAGGATTGTGAAGCTGTTTGACCTGCTTTGTGCAGGTGGAAAGTGCAGACACTCCTGTGCCTACAGTCTGTCGCTTTGCTGAAAGGTCAACTGCTAATGATGATGGTGAGAGTGTGACATTTACATTTTACAGACAGCTAAGCTTTTGTTTCACAGGTTTTGCCTTTGTTTTCTTCTTAGTTGATTTTGAAGTCTTTGGTAAGGTACAGGCCATGGGAACAATTGACCCATTGACCGATTACAGCAATTTGACCAGACATGGAATGACACACTCTGGGGAATTTCTTTACAAATAAGCAATATTGTTGCTTGTTTATGTTGCTGCATGAATGTATTGACATTTTTAATTTTCATGTTGTTTTGCTTGTGGTCACTTGTGGATGAATTATTCTTTGTGAACTTTAGACTTGTGAAGTGGTGTGCAGTCTACATATTTCCTAATTTTCCTTAACAAGCATATCAGATATTTATCCCAACATTATCGCCATGGGCTTTCCTGCCGAAAGGTTAGAGGGGGTCTATAGGAATAACATTGATGACGTGGTGCGGTAAGTCCAGTTGGAGTTACCTAAAAAGCTTCATCTTTTTTTCCCTTTGTCTCTTGTCTTCCTGTATATTTCACAAATGAAGTGTTTTTGTAAGTTAGAATTAAACATTGTCTAAATCAGAGGTCTTCAACCCTGCTCCTGGAGGCCCACTGCCCTGCAGAGTTTGTCAAACCTGCTTCAGTCTGTGATTTCAAGCGATCCTGAAGAGCTTGACTAGCTGGTTCAGGTGTGTTTGATTATGGTTGTAGTTAAACTCTGCATGACAGTGGGCCTCTAGGAGCAGGGTTGAAGATCTATGGTCTAAATCACAGCCTCTAAATTGTTTTATCTGATTGCTTTTGGGGGGGGGGGGGGGGACATTTCAGTCTCTTATATGGTGTTGTTTTTCCTTCCAGATTTCTTGATTCGAAACATAAGAACCATTATAAAATCTATAACCTGTAAGTATTTACTTATATTTGAAGAAGTTACAGAAAGTGTTTATTGTAAGAAAATTGGATTCTCAGAGCTGCTCTTATGCTGTTCTTACCAGATGTGCTGAACGACACTACGATGCATCCAAATTCAACTGTAGGGGTGAGTAGATCCATTTTGCAATAATAATATGTAAAGTTTTTTTTTTTTTTTTTTTTAATGGTGCTTGTAGGTTTTTTTTTTATGTGAAATTTGTGTACTATCCCACAATACCTCTTTTTCTACACCTAAATGGAAGACATGCGCTCTTTCCTATCAGCCGACATGAAGTGATTGATTTTGAGGCTAGGATACACTACACAAATTTTGCTCAGATTTGCAGTCTGGAGGAGTCATAGTTGTGGAAACAGTTGTTGTTGCTCACTCTTCTTTTCTGGTTTCTGCAGCAACTCTGAGCACTTTTGCATATTCTTTATCCTGGCTGAAGCGCTTGTGTTTCAATGAATGTTACAAAAGTTACATTCAAGGACTATAAAGGTGAATCTAGAACCTTAAATCTTTTTGTCTTCAGTGGCACAATATCCCTTCGAGGACCACAACCCGCCACAGTTGGAGTTAATTAAGCCCTTCTGCGAGGATCTCGACCAGTGGCTGTCCGAGGATGAGAACCACGTGGCGGCCATCCACTGCAAGGCAGGCAAAGGTCGCACAGGGGTCATGATATGCGCCTACCTGTTGCATCGCAGAAAGTTCTCAGAGGCACAAGAGGCACTGGACTTTTATGGGGAAGTCAGGACCAGGGATAAAAAGGTACAACACTCTTTACTTCTGCATTCTATTTTCAATCTGGAACTGCCGGGGCATCGACAATGAGTTCTCACAGCTAGTTTGCATTTCCGAGTTTTGACGGTTCACAAAAATGTTTTGTGTGGATGTTACTGAGCAGTTTAATTTTTCTTTTTCAGGGGGTGACCATTCCCAGTCAGCGCAGGTATGTGTATTACTACAGCTACCTGCTGAAGAACAAGCTGGACTATAAACCCGTTGCTCTCCTCTTCCATAAAATGGTTTTCCAGACTCTGCCCATGTTCAGTGGTGGCACCTGCAGTAAGTCTTACTCTGGAACACGAAAAAGTCTTGCAATGAAGCTTTTTTGAATGCTGAGATGTTTTGAAAGTGTTCGATGTAACTGACATGGTTATGCTGTCATGTGGGGTTGTGGTCACACTCACAAGGTCATGTGCTGTTGTGTTTGTCATTTTAACCCTGTACTACATCTTTTGGTTCTGTCTTTAACACTCTTAACACTCATGGGTACATTTTTTTTCTCTGTTCCCTTTTCTTTTCTTAAAAAATTTCCACTGAGAACTCCGTTTCGACATATCGGCTCCTGCCGCCCACCACAGTCTCACATATAATGACATCACACATTGTGCCCTCTGTCCTCCCCTCCCCCCATTCGTACATAGTGTGCTAGTCCATGTTTTGTTCACGTTCGTGGACTTGTGCGCCACAGCCAGGCTGAACGCTAACCCGAACTGCACCCTACATCACTGCCATTTTTGGGAAGTTCTTCATGTTTTAAAATTGGAACTAAAAGTGCACAGTCAGTCTCAGAACTCCCATGATTCAGAGGTAGATTCCAGAGTTCCAGACGTGTGTGTGTGTGTAGAGGTTGCTGTCATGGCAAGGCCAGTGCGGGGCAGCTGAACTCTTGGTCAGGCTGATGGTGGTGTTGTTTAACCTCCTTCTCTCTCTCTAAGGGGACAATACTGTTAAAAACAGGAGTGAGGTGAATCCCCAGGGCTTCAAGAAAGGCAGCTGGCACTGGGGTAAAACGGCATTACTTTACTACTACTACTACTACTACTGTTAAGAGAATCATCTTTAAAGGTCAGACAGCCCCTGCCCTGTGCAGCATTCAGTACAGCTTTTGTTGCTCTAGTTTCTTCCAGGCAGGAGCCTAGAAACATGAAGTAGTGAAGTCCTAAATATTTTATCTTCTCTAAAAACCCTTTGAGATGTACTCTTTTCATCAAGAACAAAAAGCAATAGCAATTTAACTATAATGATAGAATTATAAGTGAATCAAGTTAGGTAACAGAATACATTTGTTGTGCATTAGGTGAGTGGTATGACCTAAATTTCATATCATGGTACGAGTAATTTTATTTTGCAGTAAACTATTTAGTACTACTGGTGAATTAAATGCTTTAAAATAATCAAATTACTAAAACGCTTTAAATGTATTCATATATTTAATATTATTATGATTTTATTATTATTATTTTTACAGTGTTATAGCCTACATTTACTTCTAGTTAGATATATTATATTCCGTAACTTCTGGACTTTTATGCACTTATGATTTATATGCACCCCTTGATAAGTTGAGAATGAAGCAAGAAAATAACAAAGTAGATCTGTCAACGGATATATATGTATATACACACACATATATATATATATACACATACATATATATATACACACATATATATATACACACACACACATATATATATATATATATATATATGACTTTCTAACATTTACAGATAGAGAAAATACATTTGAAATGTAAGTTATTCACTGAGGAAAATGTCTCCGGTTACTATCGTAACCTCGGTTCCCTGAGAGGCGAGACATTACGTCGTATGACGTATATGGGAACTTCTCCCCTTCTCCACTTTTGCTGAAATCTTATGGGCTAACGCCAGCTGGGGACAGCTGGCCAATTGACGCGAAGCATGCAAATACTGACAGACCGTGGGCAGTATAAAATGCATGGGCGCGACAATTATGTCAGAATCACGATTGAACGCTTAGCACAGCTGAACAAACAGCGAGCACGGTGGTTAACGTAATGTCTCGTTCCCGCCTCTCAGGGAACCAAGGTTACAATAGTAACCGGAGACGTTCCTTTTCGAGGCGGTAACTTCGACATTACGTCGTGTGACGTATATGAGAACTGTATAAAATCCCGCTGTAAGAGCAGTGAGATAAGCCCACATGACGGGGTCAAGCTACACCACCCCCGTATGACAGACAGTTTTTACAGCCAATAGCCGCGCTGCTAGGGAAAAATGTATCTGACACTAGACCAATGGCATGTCTGCTTACACCTTATCAAAATGTGCTTATCCCAACGCAATGAAATAGGGAAGGCTGCACTGAATCTTATCAGGGCAGACACAACACAATAAGTACTCAAGCATGAGAGTAAATGCAGTGCTGACGGCGTTAGCGGTGACAGCCGCATAATAGACATAATTCAGAGTTAGCAATAATGGTAACTACTGCATACATAAACATGAATAAACGCTCAACTCACCGAAAGTACTTGTGATGCTACAGAGGGTACATCCAGCTTGTAAAACCTGGTGAATGTGTTCTGAGAAGACCAACCAGCAGCAAGACATAAATCCTGTATAGACATACCTCTAGACCAGGCCCACGAAGAGGCGATCGGCCTCGTTGAATGAGTCCTGATGTTAAGGGGACAATCCTTCCCCTGGCAATTGTAAGCCAAAGTAATAGCCTCCACAATCCAGTGAGCAAGCCTCTGTTTTGAAACACCACGTCCCTTAGTACATCCACCAAAGCACACAAACAGCTGGTCCGACTGACGAAAGGCGGCCGAGCGGTCCATATACATCCGCAAAGCCCTGACAGGGCAAACAGCGCTCTGAGCGTTAGTATGACGCGAGGCTGATGGCTCAGCAGATAAGGCGGGCAGGGAGGCAAACTGCGCTCTGAACGGTGTATTGAGAAACTTTGGAACGTAGCCTGGTCTCGGCCGGAGAGTGATGCTGCAGTCGCCAGGTCCGAAATAGATGGTCCGAAATAGATGCAATCGTCATTCAACGAGAACGCTTGCAGGTCACCAATGCGCTTCGCCGACGCAAGAGCGAGAAGTAAAGCCGTCTGCAGGGAAAGCTTCTTAATCGCAATCAAGGCTAGCGGCTCGAACGGTGGTAGAGATAGAGCCCTCAAAAACTAGACCTAAATCCCACGGCGGCCGTGAAGGACACAATCTCCTCGCTCCCCTGAGAAAACTGATCACCAGAGTGTGCTTACCGATCGATTGCCCGTCAACCGGGGAATGAAAGGCAGCAATAGCGGCCACATACACCTTCAGCGTGGATGGCAAACTCCTGTTATCCATTCTGTGCTGAAGAAAGCGCAGAACATCCGACACGGAACAGCTACCCAGGTCAATACCGATGTCCTGGCACCATTTTGTGAAAACGCCCCATTTCAGAGCATAGAGGCACCTGGTAGAAGGTGCGCGCCTCCGTGAGGGTGCTCAGCACTCTTGAATGTAGGGTTTCCCGCTCATTCAAAGTCCCCGCCGCGGCCACACATGAAGGTTCCACAGCTGGCTGGGGTGCCATATCGTGCCGTTTGTTTGAGACAGGAGGTCCTTCCTGAGGGGGATTTCCCTTGGGGGAGCCACCAATAACTCTCAGGTCCGCGAACCAGGACTGATTCGGCCTGTTCGGGGCCACAAGGAATCACAAATGCTTTCTCCTCTCTGATTTTGCATAACACCATAGGCAGAATCTTCACCGGAGAGAACGCGTAAAGTCTAATACCCGGCCAGCGTGATTTCAGAGCATCCCCAGTCAGAGGGTAGTGGGATTATGAGAAGAACGCCTGTAAATGCGTGTTCTTGCTCATAGCGCACAGATCGACTTCCGCCCTTCCAAACCGATCCCAAATCATTTGCACCGATCCTGGGTGAAGTCTCCACTCTCCTTGAGGAATCCCATTCCTCGAAAGCATGTCCTCTCCACGGTTTAGGAGACCGGGGATGTGCGCCGCTCTTATGGAAAGAAAGTGTCGGTCCACCCACAACAGGAGACTCGCTGCCTGTTTGAACAGCTCTGGAGTGCACGCCGCCCTGGCGATTTATGTACGAGACCAGACGTGTTGTCGGTTCAAATCAGTACATGTTGCTGCTCCAATTGTGACCGAAAAGCTTCGAGGGCCCTCGATACCGCCTTCAACTCCAGACGGTTTATGTGCCAATTTTCTCTGAGATTCTGACCATAGACCTAAGGCAGGCAGACCATGCCATCGGCGGGACTCGAGTTTTCAGCCAAAACTGCAGCGGCCTCATATGCAGCAGACCCAGATGGCACACTGAAGAAGCCGCCGCCATCAGTCCCAGGAACCTCTGAAATTCCCTCAGCGACACGGACCTGCCCGGTCTGAAACGGCGCAGAGTCGAAGATATTGTGTCCATGCGCTCTTGAGAGAGGTGGGCTCGCATCGTCATCGAGTTCAGACATACTCCCAGATATGTTATTGTCTGACTCGGTATAAACACGCTTTTCTGCATGTTCACATGCAGTCCCAGCGTATCCAGATGGCGAAGCAGCGTTTCCACATGACCGATTGGCACATCTCTTGAGTGGGCTAAAATCAGCCAGTTGTCCAAATAATTCAGGATGTGCATTCCGCTCGATCTGAGGGGAGAAAGCGAGGAAGGTGCGAGGGGCTAGGGCCAGCCCGAATGGGAGCACTGAGTACTGATAAGCCATGCCTTCGAAAGCAAACCTCAGGAAACGCCTGTGGTGTGTCGCTATTTGGATATGAGAGTACGCGTGCGTCCTTTAAATCCACCGAAGCGAACCAATCCCCGGGATGCACCTATGACAGGATCTCTTTCAGCATTGTCATTCTCAACGCGCGCTTGTGAAGTGCTCGGTTGATGGGTCTCAGGTCCAGTATCGGACGGAGTCCCCCCATCCTTCTTTGGCACCACAAAGTAACGGCTGTAGAATCCGCTCTCCTGCTTGCTCGGAGGGACATGTTCTATCGCTCCTTTCTCAAGCAAACTGAGAACTTCCTGTCCCGTCTTCCTGTATCCACAGCGAAACGCTCGGAATATCCTTCCACACATCCAGAAAGTGACACAGCGGACGTTAGCTCTACGGTCGCCATGGCTACTGGCGCTGTGCTTTGACTGGAGCCTTGCCCCCGCAAGGCTCGAGGCACTGGCGGGAGGGTGGCTTGCGGAGGGCTTTGTGGTGTGTTGGCACTCTTGCGCCCACGAGAGGTGGTGCGCTTTTGCGTGCTTTTGCGTCTCGGAATAGCGCTCCGTGACCGGCTCCACAGCGTTGCCAAAGAGGCCGGAGGGAGTAATTGGAGCGTCTTACGGCCTGCGTCCGCAGCAGCGCCACTATCCAGGGATTGAAGCAGCTTGGCCTGGAATACTTGGAGTATAGCTATGGCATGAAGAGCTGAGCTCGCATCCGTGAAGCTGACGGCGTCGAAATCCTTGTCCTTGGCCGGGGGAGGGCCCACCAGCGGCTCGCTTGCTGCAGTGGGCCCAATCCCCGCTGTTGCCCGAGCCAATTTCCTGACTCTGAGGGCGCGCACTGGCACTGCACTTTAACTCATCCGTCAATGCCGCCTCGGCGTGGGCGAGGCCCAGGCAGGCGACACAAAACTGGTGAGTGTCGGGTGGGTCAAAGGGGCCCGCACAGATCCGGCATGTAGCAGCCATCGGATGCCAAGAAGAAAAGGTAATTAAACCTTCTACGATGACTAATAGCACAGTGATTTAGTATGATAGCATGATGATTTAAGCGTGAAGAAAAATTCTGACATAAATGTCGCACCCATGCATTTTATACTGCCCGCAGTCTGTCAGTATTTGCATGCTTCGTGTCAATTGGCCAGCTGTCCCCAACTGGCGTTAGCCCATAAGATTTCAGCAAAAGTGGAGAAGGGGAGGAGTTCCCATATACGTCACACGGCGTAATGTCGAAGTTACCACCTCGAAAGGGAATATCACATCTCAAACGGATTAAACAGTAGGGGTATCTGTCAGAACATCTCATGGGGCAAGCAGTGTTAAACCATGTGGGTTAACTATATCTTACCAGTCATTTTGAAGTCTTTAATGTAAAGCATGTCTCATGTTTAGGACAATTTGGATTATGCACTTTCCACCCAGCAGCTCGCTCTGTGTCCTCCGCTATTTTTCAGGTGCGCATCGATATAAACAATATTGCCTCAATCTATATAGTTTATAAAAAATATCAATATATCATTCAAACTTGATATACCGCTCAGTCCTATGTGATACTCTTTTCTAGAATCTTTGATGAATAGAAAGTTCCAAAAACAAAAAAACAATGGTAACAATGTAGTAGTCTTTACTGCCACTTTATAAATTATTGCTGAATAAATAAATGTAAACTTTTGAATGGTAGTGTGTAGTGTGTGTGTGTGTATATATATATATATATATATACACACACATACATACATACATACATACATACATATAGGAAAACATTTATGGGCTGACAACATACTGTCATACCGCACACCTAGTGTACTTGGTTAAAAGAAGAACCTCCCTTTGTAACATTCTGACTGTGCTGGGTGCATGCAGGGGTTGGGCGGCTGGTTATTCTTGGATACATATTTTCTTCCTTTGCATCAACCCTGTTCCTAATCACTGACATGTCTTTACTGATGATGTCAGAGCTGGAGGTAGAGTTATTTCACTCAGTGTTGGCTCCTTGATAACACCTTTCTTTTTTTCTCTTTTCCTCAATACAATGTTTTTGCTTAGCTTTTATTTTATTTCTTATTCCCACCATTTGATCTCTTTCTCCCTGTCTCCCTCCCTTTCTCACTCTCTCCATCTCTCTGTTCTATCAAACAGACCCTCAGTTCGTCGTGTATCAGTTGAAGGTAAAGATCCATACGTCAAATCCAGCTCACACACGGAGGGAAGAGAAGCACATGATCTTTGAGTTCCCTCAGCCTCTTCCGGTTTGTGGCGACATCAAAGTGGAATTCTTCCACAAACAGAGCAAGATGATGAAGAAGGTAAGATCTTGTGTAAACTTTGACCTGAGAACACCTTTAAAACCACAATCTTGTTGGTACATCATATCACAGGATCTTGAATTTGTTGCCATGGCTGCAGAGACGTTGCCTTCTGGTGTTTTGTGGTTTTCCTATCGTTTTACGTCTTTTGTCTCTGCTTCTGTAGCTATGTGTATTCTAAATGTTTTCTTCCTCAATTTCTCTTCTTTTTCCCTCCCAACAGAGCATTACTGTCTTTTGCCTGTTTGCGTTTCTGTGCTCTACATAAATGTGTTTATAAGTGCATTTGTTGGAATGTGTATTTGTGTTTGTATACATTTGCTATTTATGGCCATCCAATGCCCAAATGTAAACCTTTGCTTTTGTGCGTGCGCAGGATAAAATGTTCCATTTCTGGATAAACACGTTCTTCATCCCGGGTCCCGAAGACGCTGGGGAGAAAGTGGAGAATGGGTCGGTGGTCAACGATGTGGACAGCCTCTCCTCTCAGAGCCAGAGCTCTCCGGCAGAAAGGGAGAAAGAGAAAGAGAGAGAAGTTGCAGCGGGTGGACTTGAAAGAGAAAAGGGAGCAGAAAGGGGAGGAGAACGAGCGGCTATAGCGGATGGAGATAAAGACTACTTGATTCTGACCTTAACGAAGAACGACTTGGATAAGGCCAATAAGGACAAAGCTAACCGATACTTCTCACCCAACTTCAAGGTGAGCAAACACTATTCAACGCTGGACATTTGCAAAATTTCAAACATACTTGGTGGCTACAGGTTATAAAACTCAAAAAACATGAATCTGAGTCCTCTCCAAAAAAAGAGAGATAGATAACAGCATTTCAGCAGATTTTGAATGAGGAATATATTGAAATGTTGTCAATTGCACACAGGATTGAGGATTTTACCCGAATTGTATTACTGTTGTATAATGCTCTAATATATATATATATATATATACACACACACAAGTTAATAATTCTTTCTACTGGCAGCAAAACATGACTTAATTTGGAAACTGGAGACAAAATTTCTTAAATATTGAAGCAATATGTGGGGTTTTAAATGTTTAAATCACAATTTAAAACATTAAATTGTTTGACTAAGATAAGATTTTTATTGTCACTGTAGATGTACAATGAAACTCTGGTGGAGCAACCTCCCCAGATGCAACTTTAATTTAGTTTAAAATGATGTATACTTACAGTCATGGTTTATTAATCCTCTTTGGTTTAGGGTGTTGATCACATGACTGGTCAAATATTACTCTTTATTTCACTATCTTATCTTTTGTTAAGTGAATCGTGGATGACTGCAAATTATATTCATATACATGCACACCCTACCATTCAAAAGTTTGGGGTCAGTAGAATTTTTATTGAGTAAGGACACATTAAATTGATCAAAAGTAGCAGTTAAAACATTAAATGGTATTTCTATTTTAAATTTATGTTGAACATTTATTTTTTATCAGACTCAAATGTAACGCACAGGGCTCCAGACTGAACAACTTTTTTTTTTCCTGCCCGTGAGACTAAGTTTTGTTAGTTTGTTATCTGTTTATCTGGTGAGAAACATCAAGTGGCAAAAAACGATACCAAAAATTCGGAGTATCTACCGATCCGATACCAGCGCAGTGTTTCTTTTTAAAGGTGCCATGTGTCAGAATTGAGGTAAAAATATCCAAAAAATGAGCTACATGCATGAAAAGAATGAGAAGAAATAAGGGCAATAATGTCATTAAAAAAATGACAAGTTATAGTGCTGCAGAGATATCAACCTGAATGAGCATGCTAAATTACTAGCCACGGCCCGACAGGTGTTATAATACCAGTTTCTTCTTACGAATAACTTGCACGGCTTGTGGGCGTACTTGAACCTGACGTCAATCGTGTGGAAAGTACAGCCCACTACTACATTTCAGTTCAGGGAAGAGAGCGGAAGAATGGCTGAAGCCCTCGGCAAAAGACCCTTACCACCACAACAACCACCCGCTGCAGGGGAAAAAACGCGCTCGGAATCACAAATAAATCGTATAAAAAAAGGAGCAGAACCAGAGTAAACATTGGCACTGCTTTCCATCGCTTTCCTGAGGTAAATCTGACATATTTGTTCTCCAGCTATGTTATTAACCTCTGCAGTCTGATAAAAAAAAAAAAGATTGGTCGATATTATGTATGAAGAATACATTTTGGTAAGTTGTAGCATACTGTATCTTTCAACAGTGTTCGTGTTTTTTTTACTATAAGCTAGTAGATGATCGGTTCACGTGCGCTAGGGATCTGTCATGTAACATTTACAAGCGCCAAAACAGTATTTATTGTTTGATTTGCATAATCAAATTGACAGAATCTGAGAGCTGAGATTTTTTTTATATCATAGCTAACCTGCTCTGTCGAGTCTGTCGGTCTCCGTGTCCTCTTTGCTTTGCGATTTTTCTGTGAGTGACAAAATTGATGTGTGGCTTCCCAGTTGAAAAAGACGTACTATTAAATGTATTAAAAATGTACTTGTATGTTTTTAGTACAATAAAAATATGCTATAATGCATGTTTAATACATTTAACAGTACATCTTTTTCACCGTCTTTTTCACCTGGGGTGAGAGCTTGTGAAAAGTGTCAATTGCGTGTGTCTCACGGTGAATTCGTGAGAGTTGGCAGCTCTGAATGGCACTAGCTTGGTCAACATCAGTGAATGCTGTCTGTCAAAGTAATGTAATTCAAACTAACAATAAAAATGTAATATGAACAAAACGAATATGAACATATTCACTGGTAAAGGTGAAGGGCAGTAGCTTGAAGATGTCATTTAAAAATCACTTGACATCAACCAACATTCCTCTGGAGTCAAAACGTCCTCTATTAGGAGTTGGCTCGGCTTCGGCTATGGCTCTTGGGTCGTTGTGAAGGTAGGGGCGGAGCATAGAGACTATGCCGTTTCTCGTTTGTTACTTTAGAGTAGACCAACTCACTTTCTGGAGGTTTGCTGCCCCCATCTGGTATGGAATGTGAAGTATGAATTGATTTTTTTGGCGTACATTACACAAGGCACCTTTAAATCAAGGCACCTCTGTGTGTTGAACTTATAATCACTCTTGTGTGTTAAACACAATATACTTAATAAAAACAACTTCATTATAAAGAAAAACAACGAATCAAAAAATATATGATCATAATCTGACAAAAAGGCTTTTATAAACTAGATGAGTGGATAATTTAGCAGTAAAATTTAGTCTAGAGTACTCACGAGTGCACAGTAATTGTACAAAATCTGAACATTTAGTGAAAAAAATGTTTCTATGTGACGCAGCGCGTCGAATCCAGATAGAAAAGTTCAAAGCACAAAGAGAGGAAAGACATATTGATGTGGTGTGTATTATACAGTATCTATCTATGCAATAGTTTGAGCCTTTTCTTTTAACAGTTTTAAATTTCAGTTACTTTGCGCGTGAAGAACAATCATAGTGCTCTGACTGTTGTGATCTAACAGACACTCAGTAAAAAGTATGATTAAGTTACAGCAATAAAGTGCAGCAAGATAAAGTTTTATGCGAAACCATAGACCTTTATCTACAGATCAAGTATAATAATAGTAACATTGAATCATCTTGGAGCGAGTTTCATCGTGCTGACTGTGGACAAGCTGTTTGAATGCTGAATGGAGAATGATTGACAGCTGCAGCGGAGGGTAAAGTTTAGGTGATCTTGAATTTAGTGACTTAAATATTAATTTATATCTCACATTATACTATATAATGGCTTTCAGAACACTTATAATATAGTGCACGAAAACTTTATGGTGCTTTATGTTTTTGTGCCTTTTGTTGGGCTTAACAATAACAGAATAAATATCGGATTTGGATCGGCCTCGTCTGACCGATACCCGATCCGGCAAAAATGGCAGTATCGGAGCCGATACTGGTACTGAGTATCGGATCGGTGCATCCCTAGTTTTCAACATTGATAATAATAAGAAATGTTTGTTGAGCAGCAAATCAGCATATTTAGAATGATCCTTGACTGGAGTAATGATGCTGAAAATTCCATTACAGAAATAAAATACATTTGAAGATATATTAAAATAGAGAACTTATTTTAAATTGTAAAAAACATTTTACAATATTATTAATTTGACTATTTTTGATTCAATAAATTCACCCTTGATGAGCATATGAGCATTCTTTCAAGAAAATCCAAAATTCTTACTGACACAAACTCTTGGTAGTGTACATAAAAAGAAAATAAGTTGAATTGATTTTATTTTTCTTTTGTACTCCAGATGACTCTTATTTATTGTACCCCCCCCCCCCCCCCCCCCCCTCTCTCTCTCTCTCTCTCTCTCAGGTGAAGTTGTATTTTACCAAGACAGTGGAGGAGCCCTCTAACTCAGAAGCGAGCACTTCAACTTCTGTCACTCCAGATGTGAGTGATAATGAACCAGATCACTACCGGTATTCAGACACCACTGATTCCGACCCGGAAAACGAACCTTTTGATGAGGAACAGCACGCACAGATTACAAAAGTCTGAACACTTTTTGGCAACTGCACACACACAAACGCACGCACACAAATACATGCCGGACAAAAACAAGAAAACCAACCAACACCAGTGAAATAAAAAAAAGGAGAAAACTTGAAAATAAACTGAAGAGAAAAAGGACCCTTCCTCCCCACCCCTCCAACAACTCGAGGACAGTCGTGTCGGACGCCATTGATCATAACGAAGAAAATATCCTGACCAATATATTGTTTTACTTCATTTTGATTGAGTTTGGTGTGTGGATAACGACACCGTTGCCTGAGGTGGGAGGGAGGTTCCTGTAGCTATTCTGTGTATATAAAATCCCTTTTTTGTGTCAAAGACAATAAAAATCTAGGCAATCAGGCGAGGAGAGGGGAGGGGAGAGGAGGAGAGGTAGAGCAGACCACACATCTCTCCTTCTCCCTGTCTTCACCCAGGCCAGTGCTGCAATCACCCTCTCCCCCTCTCCCTCGCTCTACCCCTCCTTACTGTGAATGCTTCTCGTGCGGTCCGCAGGCGCTAAGACCTTTGACCCCTTCCTGCGCAGTGTGTGCTGGTGTACGTAGTCCTTCAGGCTGTTGTACAAAGGCTACGACGTGCCAGCATTCCTTTTTCCTAGTCTCACGACCCAACCCGTACCGTCCCACTCCCCTCCCCACCCCCACTGTGTATAACGATAAATTATGCAGAAAAACACGACATCCCATGTAATTGTCGTTTTTTTTCTTTATTTTTTCTTTTTTTATCCTAAGATAATAAAAAAATATAATACATGAAAGCGCAGGGAACCAGTGTTTGCAATAATGTTAACACAACATTTAAAGGATAAATTGGTGTGCATGTCATTGGAGTCAGTGTCCATGTTTAATAAATGCTATATGATGTGTTTTTATTAAAACAAAAGTGTCAGAACTCTCTTAAACGGTCGTCTGAGATCAATTCACAAAGGTAAATCGGTTTTAAGACCTTAAGCTGTAATTGTTTATTTTTTAAAGCTCTTTTAGTGAAACACAATATACAAGTACTATATTTGCAAGTTTTTTAAAAAATGATTTATCTTTAGTACATGCTCATTTCCCGAATTTTATATTTACATTAGCCATCATCTAATGCTCACTTCATTTTTTCAAACACTACTCATTTAACAACACTTAAATCTAATCTTCAGCAAATCACAAAATTAATGTCTATTTTCTTCATACTGTACATTATAATGTAGTCATGCCTAAATTCACTTGCATTTCTTTTCTTTTTTTTCCAAAATTGTTCACTACATTTCAAAAGTTTGGAGTCGGTAAGACTTTATTGTTTTTGAAAAGTCTCCTATCCTTGCCCAGGCTGCATTTATTTGATCAAAAATACAGTAAAACTATTTAAAATATAATTTCTTCCTGTGATGCAGAGCTGTTTTTTTAGCATCATTACTCCAGTCTTCAGTTTCACATGATGCTTCAGAAATCTTTGTTGCTTAAGAAGCATTTTCTTATTATTTTCAGTTAAAAACAATTGTTGCTTAATGTTTTTGTGGAAACTGTGATACATTTTATTAGGAGTCTTTGATGAATAGAAAGTTTTAAAAAACAGCATTTATGGTGGCATTTATGGCACCAGAAACAGTATTATTGGTGGATGCTCATTCCCTCTGTACTCTTGCTCTTAACAAGAAGGCCCACTGTTGTAATATTACAACATCAATTTTAGTTCATGTTTTTTTTCCTCTAAGACCACATTTACACATCTAATAGTAGATATAGGTCCTATATTGTTCAGCCTTGCAATGCTATTGGATGGAATATTTTGTGAATAGGCCTGTTCACGTATACATGAACTCACACAACCTACGAAATTGTCTTAACATCTCATCTTGTTTTACTGGACTGAATAAATCAACATTCAAGTAAGTAAAATGGCCAAAATATTTTTTTATTTGATTAGTAATATGTATAGATCACAAGGATATTAAGGTACTGTTGAATGCTTTAATCATGTTAGATTTTGAGCTCATGTCAATGTTGTAATTTTTACAACACGGGCGAAAGGGGTAGCAAAATTTGACTGCATCTTGCACATTACATGGATGAGTTTGACTTCTCACTTGGTCTATGTGAAATAAATACTAATAGAAACAATGTTTTTAATCATTCACAAGTTTTAAATGTCGTCTTTGTTACCATTTTGATTTTGAATCAAATTATTATTAAATAAGTTCAAGTTGAATCAAGGAATAAAATGTTTATTTGAGAATTTGAAAGTATTTATGTAGCAATATTTGAAACTCTGTATCTTATAATTTATAAAATACACTTAACTGGTAACCTATTTTTCTTTTCTGGGCTTTGCTTGTTTCCCCAAATATCTGCTTGCTGCGTGAGGGACAGGTGATAATGTTCTGGAATGTGGGGGCCATAAATGCTATTAGCTTGATAAGTTGAGGGCACAGTACAGTACAGTTAGCCAGACAGTATTGTGTGAATTCTGTGGAATGTGTGAATTCTTTAAAATGTGTATGATTGGGATATGGAAAATAACCAGTGTTTTTTTCCATTTCAGAATGCCACCAGCCAGGAAAGTCCATGTTATCTACAAAGTGTATGATGTCATTGATGACATCCAAAATGGGTACAGTGATTTTGAATTGGATTCTGATACAATTGATGGAGGAATGCGGAGATGCCTGTGAACCAAAAAACAACAACAAAAAAAAACCCCAGTGATTCTTTCTGATGATCAAAATCAAGTCAATCAAGTCATTCGAGAACACAGACCATGCCCTGTGACAGGTATCGCTGGCTGAAAAATTATTTTATAAGTCCCAACTAGGGATGTCATGATACCAAAAATCTAGTGGTTGGTACTGACACCACCAAAAGTGTATGATACTCAATACAAAGTCGATACCACGTTTAAAAAAAAAAATTCTCCCCTTAGGTTACTCTTATGGGGTTACTTCATTTTTAAAAAGAAATTAGTTATCTTACTGAAATGTTTGCCTACTCAAAGTATTTGTGTTTATGAGGTAATTTGTTACAATAGTCAGTAAATAAGAAGGAATAAACACAATAGAAGCAGTAGCATAATTAAATACAATAGAATAAAGATACTAATTAAACAATGCTGTATATTTTTTCAGGTAGGTCTAACAGTAGTATTCAGTAAAAATACCACAGAAATTGGATAATCAAATTAAAATAACTGCATAGTCATAACTGTAATATAGATAAGGCATTAAAGCTTTTCTTTTGTTGTTTATCATTAAAGGGTAATAAACCCTAAAACAACTTTTTTTTTAAGTTAATGATCTGTAATACTGGGGCTTTATTAGTGTTGTTCATTGATTCAAGTAAATATTTTTGACATTTGGGTGTAAAGTATAATACAGACAGCCGATAGTAAAAAGTAGCAGGATTTAATGGCTGCTGTAATAAGACCTAATGGATGGAGACAATATGCTTTTCACAGTTACATAACCGACGTGAATTATTTCCAAGGCCGGTATTTTGACGTGTATTTGAACGTTTATGTGTAATAAGCCGCTAAAATCGACTGTGTGTTCGATTTGGTAGCGTGTAGGCCTACTGACTGAAGACCGCCTCTCAGAGAGCGTGCAAGTACTTTATACCTAGTTTAAAATCACTTGAATTTATACATTTTCATGATATAAAACGATGCATGCTAAATTGCAGTTCGCTTGCAAAACAAAATCAGTGTGGATTGGCCCCTATCGATGTGAAGTTATTGCGCATTTTGAGAGAGAGAAAAGATGCTGATGGTTTACGACTATCATAATTGAGCATGGCTATGAACAGAGCTAAAGCACGTAAATGCCAATGTTTTCATTCAGTTCATCAGGACTTGTAAGTACAATATGAACATGTTTTTATAATCTATTTTTCATAAAAATATTACTTATCCAATTATTAATATTGTGTGATTATTAGTATGTATATAGGTTACTATTATGGGGCTACATAAGCAGTTCACCCTGCAAATAAACCCTGAAATCTGAAATTCTGCTAACAAACATTTCCTTAAAACTTACTAAAATTTCAAATATATAAAACCCATTTATTTCTGCATTAGAGGCCAACAATTTAAAGGTGGAAAAAATAAATTGCAGTTTTTTTTCTATATTTGGGTCTTTGAGCGTTAAACTTTCTATATTGTGAATAGAGAATGTGTTTCTCTACTATAATGCGGTGTATTATACATTTTTGAAATTGGGGTCTTCTATTGGTTTCCAGGTTAATGAGGATATTTTTAGCTTGAAATAAATGATGCAAATCCCTGTGATGGGTTTAGGCACAGCACTTTAGTGCTCTGAAGCAGATGTTGGTTCAAGCAGCTATTTAAGGCTTAGTGCTTGACATAAGCAGTGAAAATTGACTCTTATAATTACGATTATAAAAGAATCTTGATGGTTACTGTAGGAATCAGTAATCTGACTAGTCCTGTTCATAATTGTCCAGCCGTAAAGCTGTCTCTGCATATCTGTTAGCTGTCTGCAGTCATTAGATTAGAGCATGACATGGAGGGAAATATAAATCTCATAACAAAGAGAAAAGGACATAGGCTAGATATATAAAACACCCCTCTCCTCTTTGC
Source organism: Meda fulgida (assembly GCA_030578275.1). Classification (NCBI taxonomy): domain Eukaryota; kingdom Metazoa; phylum Chordata; class Actinopteri; order Cypriniformes; family Leuciscidae; genus Meda; species Meda fulgida. The sequence continues at coordinate 19,113,317 of CM060632.1, read as the reverse complement.
TCTATCTTCCTCCTTCCTTTTAATTCTCCTCTTGGTTGGTTTGATTTCCCTTTGTCCGTTTGCTCGATGCTGTCGTTTATCTTTTTCTGATGTTGATAAAAACATCAAACTAGATTCACACCCGCTAATGATGGAGACCGGAATTGTTCCACTACACCGGAATCGGTTGCCCATTGGGGAGCCAATGAGGTGCTTGTGCTCTGTCGGCAAGCACGGTTTCTTTCATCAGGAAGATGTTGATGAAGATGTCACCAAGAACGGCTACGCCTCCAGTTTACATCTTAGAACTTCCCGCTGATGTAATGCCACGACAATATGGCAGCCGTTGTAACCCTGCTATGCATATTTTTAGGGGATTTTAAGAGCAGCTTTATACAGCACCGTGAATTGATTAGAGTTTGGAAATTCTCTTTGCTTTGACTCAAGCTTCATCTAATTGCAGCATTAGCATGTTCGTGTCTTTTTTTTGGTTTGGAAAGTAGTTGCTAAATCTTGCAAGTCAACCCTTCATCTACACTGTGGGACAGTAAACTAATCTAGCAAAAACTTGCTGTTAGAGCACAGCTGTGCTGTGTTTGGATTAGGCCCAGAATAAAACAGGAAGTGGGGATTAACTGGCCTGGGTGGGAAATTATGTATTTATTTAAGAGCTAAACAGCTCAGAGAGAAGTAGTTGTGCTGTACTAATTTTTTTATTTTATTTTTAGAAAATATAGCTGTGGTCATAGATCAAATCAGAAAGTGTTGGCTTGTTGAAGAACTAACCTAATGACCTCAATTTAGACCTTAAAGCAATATTCTGGGTTTAATAAATTTAGCCCAATCAACAGCATTTGTGGCGTAATGTTATAACAAAAAAAGTCACGCAAAAATCAAGGTTACAGTGAGGTACTTTAAATGGAAGAGTGAAGGGGGCTTGTCTTTAGAGGATTCAAAAGCAGAAATGTGATGCTTATTTTATAGAACCAAGTGTTGAGGTGTCCATGAGCAAGACACCTAACCCCCGCTGCTCCCGACGAGCTGGATGGCGCCGTGTATGGCTGACACCGGCGTCGGTGTATGAATGAGTGAGTGAATGTGAGGCAAAATGTAAAGCGCTTAGGTGGCCATTGGGTCTGTGAAAGCTCTATATAAATGCAGTCCATTTACCATTTATAGAAGCCATTTTTTATTATTATTTCAAAGTCGGCATGAATGAAAATTCACCCTGTCTTTTAAATGCATCTTAATGATCTTATTGTGAACAATTTATATACATCATACACCAGACATCTCCAATCATTTAGTCCGCTTAAACCCCACCCCTCCACAATTGACTGCAAGCTCACATTCATTTTTGAGTGCAACACCAATATCTCAGAATTTCAACAATTGATTGGAAGAACAAAGTCACTGCCCTACTTTCTTTTCTTTTTTCATAGTCCGTTACACTTTTGCATGTACGTACAATACAGAAGAAATAATTTAGCTATTCTGTTTCATCATGACTTAACTCTCATTGTTTCATCTTGTGGCTATACTGTTGAAACAGTACAACATTTTTAACATTTACGGATTAGCTTCATTCACTGTCATTTTTAACTCAGATTTTTTTTTTTTTATTAAAGTAGGGACAAGTAATCAATTACGCCACAAGTGTGTTTGATTGAGCTTAGCTCTGTAGAGCCAGGAATAGTCCTTTAAGGTCTGTCAAGCTCAAACATTATGGTTGTGCTTGTGGACAGCACACTAGCTCCAATATCAATTAATAAACACTGCCGCCTCAGGTTTCTACGATTAAATCAAAAATGTTACCTGAAAATGTCTATAAACCATATAAATGTAGACATTAAACTGATATTGCTTTAAGTCTCTGAAGGAAAATCTTTACTTGGAGAAGAACAGATTCTGAGGGACAAGAATTTGCAATGTATAGATGTTTGTATTCAGAGTGTGTTAGCTCTTTCATTTTAAAGACCGCTTGATTAGACAGAATCCGAAAGGGAAAGGATTAGAGGATTATGGTGTGTTTTCCCTAGAGACGATCGGCCACGCTAGACCAGGCTAACATCCGTCACCGCCAAATTAATATGGGGCTCAGATAACAGGCACCAACACTTCTCCTATCAGCACAGAGGAGTGTGTCCTCTCCATGAACCCGGCTTACTGTCACACATCTCATACGAGCACAAAGGCGATCATAAAGAGGTCTGAAATGGCTTCGAGTCGACCCTAGATTATGAAAACCTCAAAAACCATCTGTCTTTGTTGATGTGACACATTAACACGTCATAATATAAACACACACACGCACTAATACCCAACGACACACACAAGGATAACGATAACACCAACGCTGCACTATACTTGAATACGTGCACATGCAGTCGTTCCCATGAAGCTTTGTTATATGTTTTAAAAACCACAAAAAACATCTGTTGGTGCTGTTAGCTTTAAGAGAACTTATGAAGATAAACAAGCATAAGAACAGGAATTTATTGGGTTATCATGGCTGCTTAGTGCTTAGTATTAAAGGACTTTTATAAAAGAGGAAATAGGATGTCTTTAAGCAAGCACAAATTAAGATTTATAATGTAAAAACTTTTTTGGTCTTCTTTTCTCTGTAATTCTTGTCATGCAGGAAAAAGTTTCATCCGATATGTTCTCCACTCTAACAGCTGAGTTGACGCTTAAGGTATGTTTTGTGGTTTCCATGTGACCATATTGACACTTTTGAGTAAGAGGTTGAGAAATCAATGCGTCAGATTTGTGGCCTACAGAGGTGCTAGTTGGTATTGTGAAAGAGGAAAGTGTTGACAAAAAAGTGTGATAGTTGATGCTTGTTCATATTTCTCTCCTGCACTCTTAAAAATAAAGTTTCCTAAAGGTGGTTTTTGGAGTAATGACAATGAACCACCATTTTGGGTTCACCATAGAACCTTAAAGTGAACTTCTTAAATGAACCATTTTTTTCTTAGTGTAAATAACTTTTAATAATCTATAGAACCATTTTCCACTATAAAGAACCTTTTGTGCAATGGAAAGTTTCCATTTGTAGTTCTTCATGGGACCATAGCCTACGCCAATTCATAATTTAAATTGACAAATTATCATGTTCAGTGTGAGCCGCATGGATATTTGTCAGGATGAGAAGTACTGTATGTGTATATTGTCCTCTGGTGCCATCTGCCAGTAACAAAGCAGAAGTAAAACATCCCATAATTCACAGCAGGGGCTCAACCAATAAGAAAATAACAGAAACTGGGTCGCACAGCTGAGCGTCTTTCTATGAAAGAATGCGCATGGACGTAGTGTTTAAGAATACGAACATTGTCTCTGAGTTAGACTTGAGAAACTGTTGTTCAGGTATGAAATGGCGATCTTTCTCTCTCCTCACCCCACCTGCCCCAGATAAGTGTCCCCTTCCTCTGTGTGTCTCAAAAAAAAAAAAAGATGACGCAACATTGTGGTAACACCCAAACAAAGATGAGCGCTCACTCACGTGCGGTTTCTGCACATAACAACTGCAGGTCATGCATATAAAGGTTGGGTAGTATCAGGTACCCCAAATTTTTCCTTTCACAGTTAGGTTTAAAGGCAGCTGGATGAATTTAGCGAAAGTAATGGCATCTCAAATGCCTGGTTTCACAGACTTAGATTAAGCCAGGATTAGGTTAAATTAGGACATTTAATAGCTTTTATAAACTTCCCTTAGAAAAAAACACTACTGTTGTGCATCTTGAGACAAAACAATGGCACGGACATATTTTAAGATATTTCAGTGCAAGTTGCTTTCAGTTAAACCTGCTCAAACATGCATTTTAGCCTGGAACTAAGCCTAGTTTGAGCTTTGTTCTACTCTCAGGATAAAACTGCTGTGGTCTAGCCCACAGATGTGTGATGCTAGTGCATTTGAGATTTAAGTCAAATTAAACCTGTAAATCAATCATTTCACATATCAGTAAAGTGAACATTGAGTTCTGTAATGTCCCATTGTCCGATGATTTAACTTTCACTACAGGCACTTAAAAAACTCCACTTTCTCAAGTTCCTGTGTTTGGAGAATAAGTTTCTTGAAACTGTTATGAAATGGCTTGCATTGATTGCCCTGATTTGTCCAGTATTCACATATTGCCATAAAGGAGAAGTGAAAATTATTGTGAGTAAATTGCATTTAATTAAACACAAATGTTTTAATATGTATTAATGCCTCACATCTGCTAAATGATGACAGACATTTTATTTTTAAGTGAACTATTGCTTTAACTGTTGTTTTATATAACTTGCAAAAGTCAGTTAGTGTCAGATGCCTATCTAAAAAAATATTTATATTTTAAATATAAAATATCTATTAACAATTTGTTTTTGGTCTACAATTGTCTGCAGTGAGAATTAACGACCTGAGATTTGAATGCAGCTAAATAACGGATGTTTCTTTCTGACACATTTTCAAAGAAAACCACAGCTGTGTAGTGATGGGAAGTCCGGGCCATTACAGTGAATCGGATCTTTCGAACAGTTTGTTTCAATTAACCGATTAAAAACCCTTCTAGTGATTTATTTACATCACGTCGTATTTTGGAAATCGCCCGTTCCGTAGTGAGTGCGAGTAGGCTAGTCTCGAGAAGAGCAGGTTTAAATTGGCCGGGTTTGCTTCAACCGATTGAGAAGATCTGGTTTAAAATAACAATTTGCTCTAGCCTGGTTAAAACCAGACCATTCTCAGTTGTAACTGAGTTATGGTCTGGCAAAGCATCATAGACAAATAATTTCCAGAGAGGCGTCACCAACGGACGTCGCGGATGGACCTAAAACCAATCAGAGCGATGAAGGAGATGACGTATGCAGAGCGGCGGAGAGAAATCTTGTGTTTCTTAATATACAATAAAGAATATTGTTCTTTGCTCGGTTTTTAACAAAAAGGAAACGTTCAAATCGCTTAAAACAGACGCGATAGCTGATTCGAACGAGTGATGTTCGACGGTGGCATCCATATTTGTAATGTAGGCTACAAAATCTGCTTCAAAATCCCAGCGCTGTCGTCATCGTGTAAAGCCCGCCCCAACGTTTCTGATTGGTGCCTCAATTTCGACGGGTTGAAAATGGTCTTGAATCACTGATCTATAAGGTGCGTTCCATTCGACAGGGTCCCTACACAAGTGTTCACTGCTCTCTACTCCCTGAGCACGGTATATCAGTTGAAGTGGACTTCGCTGACAATAACCGCTCATTTGGAATGCCCTGCAAACGTCATCAAAGAAAGTTAACGAAAGTTTGTTCTCTAGATCCTAAGCACACAAACAACACACACACAATGACATATGTATCTAAGCACTATTTTACGGCTACCTAAAATAAAATCACTTTACTTCACAAACTAGTTAAGCTGACTACATTCACTGAGGTAAATTGTTAATCGTTTATAAATAAAGTCCCTAGGACATACAAAAATAGTATATGTAAATGTAATATTCACTCCAATAACCGTTAAAAATACTGTAATTGTATAATAATGACAAAATGTATGAATACCTACACACATACGTAAACTTCTCCAACGTTATTTATGACTGCTCTGACAGTTGGGTGACCATCGCTCTCCACTTCCTGTGAAGTGATGTATCGATGTTCCCTTATTCCCTATGCCGTTTGTAGTGCCCTTCGAACTGAACATGTTCGTTCCCTTCGGATTGGAATCTCACTTAAGATGGCGAAATACCCTGTGAAGTTCACTTCGCAGTCCACTTACGGTCGAATGGAACGCACCTTATATAATGAATAAAAACATCAGAGCAGCAATAATCACAATTAAGTGTCCAATATAGCGACACCATTTAACAGCTCCAAAAGAGCTTTGTGCAGAGTCCGTTTACCGTTACATTAACCCATACAATTTGTATTATGCATTTCCTGAACATGTACTTGCTAAGCAAACACTTTATATGAACAAACTACTAATCTATAAAACACAATCGGTCTTCCGACCTCGTTGAAGGCGGTGAGAGAGTGCGTGTGCGCGCGCGCGGCCGGGGCTCTCTTTCTCTGCTCGTTCTCATGCGCCCTGTCCACTGATCTAAATAATTCGTTGTTACGACGACTTTGTTCCCTCGTTTTAATAAATCGTGGACACGTTGAACTAATTCCCTCGTTTTGATTTAACGAATTACAACGTGGCAACAATATAGTAAAACGAGGGAACAAGTTAGTATAACGTGCTGAGGTATTATTAATTTGTGGCCACTAAACAATATTCACCTGAATATTCACCAATTCACAAAAATATAGGTCTTTAGCATTCACTATATAATTAATAGTATCAAACTGTTTTTCACACACACACAGCTCTTCAGTGAAGGCCGACTAGTGTTCTCATACAGCTTTTTATTACTTTTGCAAAAAAATTTACAAATACCAATTTAAATGCTTAAGATGTTTGCGTTGTGAGAATGTACAGGGATACTTTAGATTTAAAAACTGTCTCGTTAGGCAATGTTTTTTCAGTCAAATCATAAAATTTCCTATTGATTGAATAGAACACGTGAGTAATAATATCAATAGTATAACCAATATCGCGGCGCGGTGGCTTCACTGTTTATGACGTCATGAGCTATCCAGTCATTCTATCCACAGTATTCCTGCGCCCTATGAAGCTTTGCGTGAATTATGGGTGTAACTTACTTCCGTTAAGCTGTAAACAATCAGTGAAAGACTCTATATATATATAAATTTTTTAAACCGTGTACGATGACATATATTATTCTACTCACCCTTCAACCATTGAACATTAAAAGGACATTTAAAAGTGTAAAAGCATCAACAAGGTATTTTCAACAGACCATGAATAATCTCTGAAAAAGCATCTTTCCACAGCAAAATCAGTCGGTTAAAAATCACTGTGGTAATCTGTATTATGTAACATACGCCTTAATAATAAAAAAATGTTTTACTTCAGCATTGCGTGATACTATTTTAGAGTGATTTCAGTCATTTTGACACATAATAAATTGTATTTACCTGTGAAACCAAACCTGGACAGAGACGTGAGGATTTGGGGAGGATTCCAGTGAATTATTAAAGCTGCAGTCGGCAAGTCTGGCAGATTGAGTGGACTTAGGCAAAATTTTGAATGTTTACAACTCTCGTGCCCCTCCCCCACTATCAAGGAATACCCTCCCCCCGAGTTCGTGCTCGTCAGTGCGTGTGCACCACGAACCTGCCCAACAAGTGCAAACGTTAGCCATCCATACCAACACATTTGTGCAAACATACTTAGATTACTAACATAACACTAAGAAATAAAGTAACTGGTTGATAAAGCACAATTACCTGTCGAGAAGAAATGTTGCAAGCTCTGCATCCAGCTTGAACCCAATTAAATCACGTAATCTCCACCTTTCAAATGCCGATCATATGTTGATCCTGGTTTTATTACGGGCGCTTTCTTTCTTTACTTCTTTCTTTTCAGCAGGTGTTCTCTTTTCCTGTGTTGTTTTTGACCTCCTAGCTCTTGAGGTTAACTGAGGAATTAGAATCTTTTCCACCATCACTCTAGCCTGGCTAACGCCAGACCCAATTCTCGTTGAGACTTGGGTCTGGGAACCACATGTACATTTTCTAGTATTTGAGGCGTGGTTTACATTGCCTGGCGCCATTTATTGGGTGCTAAGCATGTCTGTCAAATGCGCCTGTATGTAGCTCATATGCAATCGTTTCAATTGTACCAGATGACGTATGTACAGCGACAGAAATTAGAAAAGGAAGAAGATGATGGGTAAGATATTTTTGTGTAAACAATGACGTTCAGTGACTATTGCCGTTTGTGCAAGATAAACATGCGGTAGCTTCGCGTCTGCTGCCATGTTGAATCCATAGAAATAAACAAACTGCTTCGGTGTGCATAGATGTCGTCATCGTCTTGCTCCCTCCCCGTTCTGTGATTGGTTCCCTAAATGAGGCGAAAATCTGGCCCATGGTATCCATACTGCCTTTCAGCGTGAATAAAATCGCGCTGCGGGAAGGCAGCTTGGGGAAACCCAGACTACCATGACTCATCGTTACTGCGCGAACATCAGGCGTGTGCATGTGTTTGTAACTTGAGGGTGGAGTGTGCAAGACCTGTGATTGACAGTCAGATCTCACACCCCCCTGCGCTGATTGGACACAATGAACCGGGAGCGGTGGATTTTTGCAAAACAAATAACACGCTCCAAGTGGAGTTAGAAACTCAAGCTCGGGTTTTTTCTAAAACCACTTTATTTATGTTGTTCTGTCGGATTACAGTGTCGAGTTCACTGAATATGATCAAAAAAATGTTGCCGACGGTAGCTTTAATGGTAGCCTATACATCGTAAATTAAATCGGGAGAACAGACCACAAATTTGCAGTATTGACCTTTATCATACTATTACAGCGAAATTCAAAAGTAAAAAAGAAAATAATCATGAGGAAAAGAATGCAGAGCTCTTACTATAGATATTCTTGTTATACCATGTCACGTTAAAATACCAAGTGTTACGTTATTCTCATGTTATTCTTAGATAAAACATGAAAGAAAACTGATAGCTCATTAAGTCAAACTGACGGATCAGCTTTATTTGTAGGGCAACCTTATGATTTGAAATGATTCGTTTCAGTCTTTTTGAACGGGAGTTCCCCAAACCGGAAGTGCCACCCATAATTCAGAACGCAGTAAACTCGTCAGGAATAAGGTGGATATAGATCAGTGGCTTGAATGAGCTCTTTGCCAGACTAACTTTCAGAGCAAATCTAAATTTGCCGGAAGTGGTCTGCGTTTTCCCAGGCTAAATTTGCTCACGAATCGGATACCTCGACAACACTTCTTGGACTCTTTTCTTCACTGTACATGGAGTTGTTCATGTAAATAGGTGGACGGATTTATCTACAGCTTCTTTGCCTGTTACTCTTCAGACATGCATCTTTGCAATCTCATCGCATTTCTGTGTTGTTTGGTAAGTCATGCCTTTAAACATTATTCAATACACTATTCCTAGCTGAAAAAATATATTATAGCCTGCGTCCTACATCGACTATTTTCTAGGAAAATACGGAAATGTATGGACTTGGTTTGTACTATATTTGTTGATTGTATTCAAATCAGTTAAAAATAGCCAATTTAATGCCGTTTTGGTTGAAAATAGTAAATTGTAGCTACTTAACGTGAGTTAGTTTCACTTTCGATTTCGAATATTCTGAAGCTGTTTGAGGCCGTCACTCTGGTTCATCCATCTAATGGTTAACAGAAGATCTTTAAAAAATAATATTTCAATAATAAAACATAACTTTACTTTCTTATTTTATCTGTAAAATGCATTTTTTCGTGTGTCAGATGTTCCCTGTAGGGTTGACAGCAGCCAGGAGCATGCGCATGAGACGCAACATATGCAAGTACGGGACATACCAGCATGAGTCGAATACCTGCTGCCTCTGTCTAACTGGTAAGATCTTAACTTTATATTTTTGTTAGCGAGGCAGACTGTGTGTCTTATATTACATCAAAAGTGTAGCGTTAGGGTCCGGAAAGGGTTAGGTAAAGGTTGATGCAGGCTACATGCAGCAGGGCTTCATTTTTATTTTTCAAAAACATTTTTGTTTCTACAGACTGTGAAGTGATATGAGAGACCTGAAAGTAGCGTTGTCATGGGCAACGGAGAGATAAAAAGTTTAGCAGCCAGTAGATATTTTACTCTCATTGACCAATCAGAATCAAGTATTTCAGAGAACCATGTAATTATCTTTATTTAAAAGGAATAAAGGCAATGAATGTTCTCAAGGGTATATGCACACAAATGTATGTATTTGTGTGTGTGTGTTACAGGTTACCGGGTCGTAAAAGACTGCACAGAGACAAGTGACACAATTTGTGATCTGTGTACGTCTAATTCGACCTATCTGGACCACCCGAACAATGATCACAATTGCCAGCCATGTAAAATATGCGATCCCAACGGTAGGTGTTAACATCTTACCCTTGTTAGTTTAGTCAGGTTAATGGTTATTTTGTGCAAATGTTTGTGATTGCTTATTTGATGATGCACTGAGGAAAAACCCATTAAGAGTGTCCCTTTTTCTATACTATATAATAAACATGCAAATTTAACAACTGAACAGTAGACCGTCAACCACAACTTGGAAAATATTATTCAAAGTTTCTAATGCCAGAGGTGGGACTGTTGTCAAAGGGTAGTATAGTTCATCTTGAAGTTCAAATTGAAGGACAGGCAAAAAGTATAACTTGTGCTTTTTCTCCCTGCTTTAGCAAACATGAAGGTGAAAAATAGATGTTCACCGTACTCCAACACTGTCTGTGGGTGCCAGGAGAATCATTACTGTGACCAGGGTGACCAGTGCAGGATCTGTAAGCCTTGTGACAGGTATGTAGTCAGCCAAATATCCTTTTCTCTCTGGACAGAATAACAGATGTGTGTGTGTGAAGAAAGTTATAATGTTAGTTTTAATAGAGACCAAAGTTCCTTCTAAAAAGCTGTGTGCAGATGCACACTTATTTTGCTCCCACACAAATCACAAGAAAATCCATGCAGAAGTCAGACTCCGAAATGTGCAGGGGGAAAAGTGCAAAACTGAAGCTGTGTGTGCTAATTCCTCAGATAATGGCTGCATCCATCTGGATTTCAGTGACTGTGTCCAAAACAAAAAGCCCAGTCTTTTAACTATCTATTTGTTTATAAGTTTTTTCCCCATCATGATCTCAGCATTAAAAAAAAAAAAAAAATCTTAAATAGACAAGACAGAAAAATAAACAAATTAAATCCTGGCAAAATTTCCTTAATATTTGAATAATAAATATTAGTTTGTTTTTAGTTTCTGTGTAAAATGAATATTGCTTAAAGAGGGAGTCGTCAGAAGAGGGCTTCACATTTCTGATACGCAGGGTGTTTCTGCTCAGATGCCCAAAGGATATGCCCAATATACATTTATTTTATAAATTGTTCTTTCGTTTATAAAAGGGTTGCTAAGCAAGAGCAAAAGTTAGAGGGAACATTGAAGACCCTTGTTTTAGCTTTGAGCATTTCATAAGCTTTATATTTTGAAAATTTGCTTTCAGCTCAGTATTCAGTCTTTGTGGTGTTCATGTTTATCCAACAGGTGTGATGAAGTGAAAACAGAATGCACAGAAACCAACAACACAGTGTGCAAAGACACAACGATGTCAAAAGGCATGTATATATCCACAAGCTACACATCCACAGGCATAGCCAAGGGATAAGCTGTTAAAATGCTCCTGTTCCAAGTGCTCTTCTCTATACACACACACACACACACACACACACACACACACACACACACACACACACACACACACACACACACACACACACACACACACACAGTATAAGATGTGACTGGAAATGTACTTTAAAGCTTAAGCAGTATAAACACAAAGTACAGTACAGGGGGTGGTAATGGACAAATATCTTCTGTTCCAGGGGCCATTGCAGCTGCTGTTTTGGTTCCGGTTTTCATACTCGCAATCTCCCTGGTTCTCTTTTATTTATGGAAACAAAAAAAGGACAAAAAGAGCAGAGACACAATGCCTGATGAGGTAATTTATCTTTTTTTTTTTAAAGGAGTCATAACCTGTAATTTTCACTTTTCCACTAGAATCAATGTATGTTATGATTGCCTAACGATTATACATTGGCCGGGAAGCCGATATTCAAAAGTGAAGCGTTTGTTTACCCCAGGGTTCGTAAACCAGCCCACGTGCACGCGCACTCAAATGCAAGATTTTAATTTCTCCCCCGACTTGACGTCAAGACGGGGCAGGATATACCATATATGGACACCGCAGACATATGCTGCAGGAAGCCCGCCCTGCCCCTCTCCCCCTCATATTCAGCCAAGAAAAATGCAGAAATGTAGTGCACACGTGAGTTGCTCTGTGGTTGACTGCCAGAATCAACATTCAAATGTGTTTTCTCTACCAAAAACGGACCAAACTACCAGGGACCAGTTGATGAAATTAATTTTTAATGACGCTGTTCCTATCAACCCTATCAACTGGCTCAACGTTAGGTGTCTGGGCTAAACATTTAGACATTTACAAAATCTGATACATTGTAATTATGAAGTTTTCCCTCAGTGATAAACAGACAAGAAAATGATACAGCTATTATTTCAGATAATTAATATATAACAATGACAACATATCATTTTATTGATTTTTTATATAATAGATAAGGATAGATAAAACAAACAGTCAAGTAATAATAAACAAAGAAAAGCATCACGTTACATGTCTGTAGATGAAAAATATTAAATGTCTAAAAAACCACAACGTGAAACAAGGCAAAAACAACACATGATAGCAAACGTTGATCTGTATAACCACTGTAAGCTGATAAAAAAAGTAGACTACATCTCCGTTAATGTAATCTACATTAAATAAAAGGTAAACTTATGTGGGAGAAAATAGCAACAAACGTTTTAGCTCGTTACTGATGTTAATGTATGTCTCAGTCAAAATGATTGTCTTTACCATTCAGAGACATGTTGATGTAGACGTCATTCCATTGACTCTATATCTTCTGTTTCCAGCTCTGGTTCAGAGTCTGGCTCAAACATATATGGTTGAATTCCGTAGGTCGCGGCCAGGCCGGGTTCATTCACAACTTGCGCCATGATGTCATTTTGGAATGATATACTGAAGTTACCTGCGGTGTCAAGCCCCCTCCTTCCTGCCACCAATCAACTCGCCCCTCATTTGCATTATTAAAATGACCGTCCACGACAGCCAAAATATCGCATCAGATCTCGCGAGACAATAATGCATTTAGAAATAAGGGTCAGAGGAGCTCTGTGTTTATTTTTTTTCCACTTTTCTTTGTTAGAAGGGCCTGAAAGACTATAATAGAGCGTGGGTATCCAATACTAGGTTATGACTCCTTTAAGTGTTCATGGCACCCTTGTGGTGTTACAGTGGAACTACATTTGTAGTTGAAAACATTTGTGCCTGATTGTTTGTCTTCCTTTTTTCATATAGCTAGAAGAACCCCTGAAAGGCAAGTGTGCTTGTACTTTTCATCTACATAATATATATATATATATATATATATATATATATATATATATATATACACATACGTACATACATACATATACATACATATACATACATATATGAGGAGCTCTTTTCCAAAACGCTATAAATCCATTTCAATAGTTTTTAGGAAAATTTAAATTTTTACCTAGACCCACACATTTTGTGAATATTCAATTTATCCTGTTAAAATGTTTTTCCCCTCAGTCTGAACATGTTGAACAATGATTATTAAATCAAACAACAATATTGTTGATGATAAATTCAAAGTATTTTTTTTTTTCAAAACGCTAAAAAAAAATAAAAAAGGAAGATTTTGGCCACTTAAGTTTTGTTTTGTAGAAAGCCTTTCATTAAAATGAATTTCATTTTGTATAAATTGAATCTTAATTAATTATTTTTCCATCAACCAATTGCCTGGATTTAATTAATAAGAAGCAAATAGACAATAGAATCATGAAATTGGATTCCGTAGAACGCTCACTGAATCACTGAATCAATTTGTCGAGAGGATGCATCGGGACATTCTAAAACGCTTAACGTGAAAAACGCTTAACGTGGCTTAGGCTACTGTACTAGACAGTGATATTAAAAGACCAAAGTCAGTACACATCATATTAATAAACCATACTATGTATAAAAAAATCAGATGAGCCCAGAATATCAACGCAACGCGTTTAATTACACATTTAGAATTTTCTTCCCATAGAAAACCGTTATTAGAAAACTTCATTAACATTATAAGTGAACCTCAAGGAACATATTAAATAATAAAAGAATCCCATATCATGACCCTTTAAATGAAGAAAAAGCAGAAAAAAGACATTTAAATCAGTGGTTCCCAAACTGGGGGGGCTCGAAATTATAAACATGGGGGTCCAGCAAAGCTAAGGGATAGCGTACAGTCAGAAGATTATTATGCAAAAGAAACTTCAGGGTGATACAAGACCTCATTGCTAAATGATCCGGCTTGTGCAGCACTTGCCTCATAAGTTATTAATTGAACACAAAATATTAATTTGACATTTTATTACCTCAAGATGACACAATACCCGCTAGATTGCACGATTGAAGAATCAGAATTGAGTATAACAGGAAGCCGTAGAAAGTTATAAATGAATAATGCGTGTTTGCACTTCCACAAAAGGGGCCCGGCAGAAAAAGTTTAGAACCCACTGGTTTAAAAAAAATAGCTGTGTAAGAAACCTAAATCAACGGTGTCTTTTTCTGTGTAGAATTGGACCTGAACCCTTTCCTGTCAGAGATTGCTGATCATCTGAGCTGGAAAGTGATGAAACGTGTTGCCCTGCACAGTGGCATGACTAGAGCTGCTATTGAAAACCACGAGTATAACCACCCTAAAGATGCCAGAGAACAGACCTATGAATTTCTGCAGGATTGGTGCCAGAAAAAAGGTTTATATGAAGCCTACCCAGCTCTCATCAAAACTCTTCATGCCATAAAGGAAAGAAGAACAGCAGATGAGATCAAGAAAATCGTTGAGAAAGGACAAGCTGAAGCTCAGTGTCAGCTTTTAACATTGTGAATTGCACTCTACCTTGTCAAATTTAACAGTTTTAAATAATAACCATATTGTCTTAAGTTTCATATTGAGAAATAATTTGAAAATACCTGGTTTATTCAGGATGCACAAAATAGGTACATTTAGACTGATTTGCAAAACAAAGTCAAACCATAAAAAAAAATTAAATCTTATTTCAGTTCTTATTTCAGTAAACCTCCAACCTGAGTTATCTGTGAAAGCGCTATATAAATGTAGTCCATTTACCATTTCCCTTGAAATGTAGAAAGGCATGTTTCAAGTAATTGCAGCCTTGTTTGCTGAGAACATCTGCTGTATAAAAAAAAGTGTGATCTGGGAGCAGGGAACAGAAGAGGCAGGAGTCCAGCTGCAGGTCAACAAGGCAAACCTGGCTTGGGTCTACTGAGACTTTGTAAACAGCAGCACATATTGAGAGTGAAACGGAATATAAATTTGTTGGTAACACTTTACAATAAGGTTGCATTTGTTTTCATTAGTTTACATGAACTAACAATAAAAATACTTCAGAAGCATTCATCAATCTTAGTTAATATCAACATTTATTAATACATTTTACAGTGCAACTTTCGGTAATTATAGTGTACCTATAAAGTACTTGCATGTAAGTATAAGGGAACAATATGTAAAGTTCGGGGAATAAAGGGGTAAAAACCAGAAAATAAATATTTATACTGTTAAGTATTATAAAACTAAGGGGTACTTATTCTACTATTATGATAAAACAATCTTACATTTGGGAGGAATTTAGCAAGAACTCTGTACCTTTTTGTAATAATGGTGTACCAATACATACTGTATAGGCTTTTTAAAAATTACAGGGTACATATCTATGCATTTATACAGTTATCTTTTTAACAAAAGTGCACTGAAAACTAAAACAATTGCAAGTTTCATGTGGTGCTTGTTATCCTCTTGTTCCATGTGGGTAAGTACAATAAAAATACATACACAATCTAATATCACTGACTCGGAAACCTTTATTTGTAAAAACAACTTCATTCAAAACAGATTTACAATACTACTTTTTCATTTAAAACTGCTTTTTTAAATCAATAATTCATTTCAAATGTTTAAGTCAGACAAAGTATAACAAGTTTTGTCCCCTCTTTTTTCTCTTGCTTGGGTTCTTCCTTTTGTTCCTCTTCTTTCTTTCCACTGATGAATCTGAAGAAATCATGTCTCTTGCTATTCCGTATTATGTATTAAAAGAACATGCAATTCACCCAGAAATACGTCCTCACCATTTATTCATCTTTTACCCTCATGCCATCCAAGATGTATACGGCTTTCCTTCTTCAGATTAACACAAATGAAGGTTTTTAGAAAAATAAAAAAAACATCTCTAGGAATACATATAATGCCAGCTCATGTGTTCCTAAAAGTTGGAGCATCAAAAAGCACATACTGCAATAACTGCAGTAATCCATACGACCCCAATGGATGGATCAATGTCTTCTGAAGTGAAACGATAGAAAAATGACAATATTTTAAACTTTTTAAACTGTAGACTATCGCTTCAGACCAACTGTAATAAGTTGTTTTTCAAATAAAGGTTTCCAAATCAGTGATATTAGATTGTGTCTACATATTTTTATTGTACTTACCCTCTAACTACATGGAACAAGAATATATTTCCCAGTATTTAAAAAATTGCAATAGTTTTAGCTTTACTTGCCTTGAATCGTGTAATCCCAAACTTAAACATCTGTCCTTTTGCTATAAAAAACTGTATAAATGCATAGATATGTACCCTGTAATTTTTTTTACAGTTTATTGGTACACAATTATTAAAAAAAGGAAACAGTGTATGTTCTCACTAAATGTCTCCCAAATGTAAGATTGTTACATCATAATAGTAGAATACTGTAAGTACCCCTTAGTTCTACCAGAAATACTCGGGAGAATAATACTGTATTAATAAACAAGAGCAATTCCAAGAGGGTCCTCACACCTGAATCGGTGCTCGGGCCCTAATTAACCATTTATGAACAGCCCAGCAAGCAATATAGCAATATAAAGTTCTTTGGCGTAGACCCTGTCCATAGCTCGCAATCTGAGAGTACGGACTCTGCATTTCCTGCCTGAAGACGAAGGCAGGGGCGCAGCCGACCCCCTGTGAGGTACGGGAAGGGACCATCCTGGTGATGGTGGCGAGGATGGAGGAGAAGGGCCATCTCAGTGGTGGTGGGGAGGATGGAGGAGAAGGGCCATCTCAGTGGTGGTGGGGAGGATGGAGGAGAAGGGCCATCTCAGTGGTGATGGGGAGGATGGAGGAGAAGGACCATCTCAGTGGTGGTGGGGAGGATGGAGGAGAAGGGCCATCTCAGTGGTGATGGGGAGGATGGAGGAGAAGGACCATCTCAGTGGTGATGGGGAGGATGGAGGAGAAGGACCATCTCAGTGGTGGTGGGGAGGATGGAGGAGAAGGGCCATCTCAGTGGTGGTGGGGAGGATGGAGGAGAAGGACCATCTCAGTGGTGATGGGGAGGATGGAGGAGAAGGACCATCTCAGTGGTGGTGGGGAGGATGGAGGAGAAGGACCATCTCAGTGGTGGTGGGGAGGATGGAGGAGAAGGACCATCTCAGTGGTGATGGGGAGGATGGAGGAGAAGGACCATCTCAGTGGTGGTGGGGAGGATGGAGGAGAAGGGCCATCTCAGTGGTGGTGGGGAGGATGGAGGAGAAGGGCCATCTCAGTGGTGATGGGGAGGATGGAGGAGAAGGACCATCTCAGTGGTGGTGGGGAGGATGGAGGAGAAGGACCATCTCAGTGGTGGTGGGGAGGATGGAGGAGAAGGACCATCTCAGTGGTGGTGGGGAGGATGGAGGAGAAGGACCATCTCAGTGGTGGTGGGGAGGATGGAGGTGAATGGAAGCGTCAGCATCTGCGAACTCAGACGTGTGAGTACCTATCTTATATATCACAGCATAAGAACACGATTGGACAGATGATAAGGTAACGAGTGATGTAACAATTGAGTCTTCCTGGCAGAGCTTATGCCAGAGCTTCATTTCTATAATACAGTATACATTTTTTTTTAATTCTCCTGGTTGTTACCCCTTTATTCCCCAAACTTTACATATTGTTCCCTTATACTTGCGTAAGTACTTTATAGGTACACAATAATTACAGAAATTTACGCTGTAAATTTGTCTTAATTCCGCAGTACTTTTCTGGCTGTAATTTAAAGCATTACCTTAATATTTAACGGAACAGCTAATATGAACTCAAAATGTTTGGCTAACATTAACAAATCTTAATAAAAACTGTAACAAATGTATTGGTCATTGTTAATTTAAGTTCATGCTTATTGTTAAATGTTACCACATTTTTTATGTAATATGGTAAATGTGCAAATCAATTCAACCATCTGAACAGCCAGCAAGAACAGTAGGTCACTCCCACATATTATTATCAATATCAAATAACTAAACAGGTTTCTGGAATATATGATCTAATAATTATCCATGACACTTAAAATCTGCATCTAAAGAGTTTATGCTTGGCAAGGCTTATAGAAGGCTTCACTTCATTCAAACTACACTTCATTGAAGTAAGAAAACGAAACCTTAGACAGAATAGAAACTAGAGAACAATCGTGAGCTGACGTGTTTAATGACTGTTCCGGTAGATAAGAAGATGGTTTTTTGAGCGTGATCATTATAAATACAGAACAATCTCTCAGCAACTCACACGAAGCTCAAATCAGCATTGCTAGAAGGAACATCTCAAACCAGACCACCACTAACCATTATTATGGAGTAAGTACTTTTCCAATACAAATATGAAAATATCTAGTCTAATGTAGGAATTTAAAGTGATTTACCAGACTAAACTCAAGATTGTGTAAAAGGGTTGTGGCTTAGTTGAAACTGTTGATCATCTGTCCCATGACTGCTATGATATTTTTGTATGTAAACCAAAACACAGCATTTGTAACTTTTTCTGAATATGTCAGTAACTCTAGTCTAAAACAACGTCTTGAGAGGCTGGAGTGCCACTTCACCTGGCATCTAGAGTACAGTACAAATGAACTCCAGAATTTTCTGAGCAAGCTGAATTATCTGGACCAGGAAAGGTGCACTTGGCCGGTTCACTATTACAACCTGCTGGGCTACATCCATCAGACTCTTGGCTCCAACACAGAGGCAGTGAAGCACCTGAACAAAGCAGAAAGTGTGATCCAGGAGCAGGGAACAGAAGAGGCAGGAGTACAGCTTCAGGTCAACAAAGCAAACCTGGCTTGGGTCTACTTCCATTTGGGAGAGATGGATGAAAGCAAAGGATATGTAGAAGAGGTGGATAGGCTTCAGCGAATGCATCCTGCTCCACCTGGATGCACTTTACACCCTGAAGTTAGTGGAGAAAAGGCCTGGACGCTGGTCAAGTTTAACAAGTCTAAAGAACCACCAGGCGATTGATTGCTTTAAGATGGCTCTAAATGCAGAACCAGATCGGAAGGAATGGCACAAAGGACTTGCCATTGCCATGAACATGGAATTTGCACCGTCTGAATTCATTCTAGATGAGATTGTAGAGCAACTGAAAATTGCACATGTAAAAGAACCAAATAGTTTGTTCCTTTATTCTCATTATTTACTTAAACTGCGCAAACAGAAAAAGCTGTACATTGAAAATGAGATGCAAGGTTTACTAGAAAGAACTCTTGAAACTGGAAACCTGGAGTGTTTGCATGTTATTCTCAGGTATTATAGTGAACAGGATGCAGATAAAGCTATTCGAATAGCAGAGACAGCTCATGAAAAGTTCCCCTCTTCAGTTAAAGTGTTGAAACAATTGGCAGACTGCTACAAATGGAAGGTTTACAACATGAAAGACAGCGAGGAAAGGGAGACTTTGGCTAGGAAATCCATTAACCTCTTTGAGGAGGATCTTAGAAATTACCCTCATTCATACAAAATAAAGATAGGCCTTGCATCACTGGATTGTTACACACACGAAATTGAGAAGGCAGATGAGATTTACAAGAATCTCCTGTTGGAGCAAAATGATCTTTCTCCTCATAGACAACAGTACTTATTTTATAGTTATGCTCAACATCTAAATCATAATAAATCACAATCCAGAGATTCAGTCTCCTTTTACATGAAAGCAGCAGAAATCCCAGTAATGACAGAATGCAAACAAAAGAGTATAAAACTCCTTAAAAGCATTATGAAGAGGGGCAGAGACCCTCGCTGTACGGAAATTCAGTATTTTCTGGAGGGAATTAAAGCTTCTGATTAAAATGTGCTCTAACGCATCAGACAATATATGAACAATGTCATACATCAATCCTCAAAAATCATAATGGAGGATCTTTAAATTTCACTCAATGCAGAAACCATAATGAAGAAAATTAAGAAAAATATGAAAATGGGACAACTATCTTAATTCCCAATCTCTAGTCAATATACTGTATTCAGTTATATTTTGTTGTGTTAATAGACTGTAGATTCCAATCCCTGTTCATTGTTTCCATTGAAGTAAAAAACACTTCTTAGAGCGGTATCATATGCTTATAGTATCTAGTATCATTTCAGACAGAAAACACTGCAACTGCATTCCTTTGAGACTTTTCATTTCTGAAATGTGGATATCCAGATGTGTTGCTTACAGAAGCTACATGTTTCAAATACAAGAATAAACATGTCTCTCTTTCATTTCTGATTAGTTTTTTAGTTTGTTGATAAGATTTACTTGACCTGCTCAGTTGATTTAGCAACTTTATAATTACTGCACACTGAAAACAAATTAACATACAAATTAAAACCCTTTTCTTACAGTGTCTTACAAGTTGAGTGCATTTTAAACTTGATTTTTCTGTTTTCCATTTTCTTAAGGGAACTTTGTAGCTTGCCAGTAGAAAGGCTGAAGATACATTGATAAATTGAATGTTATTTACTGTAACCAGCACAAGGTCACTTTCAAATAAATGTGTATTGTTGAGAATCACAAGGTATTTGATGTATTTTATAAAAATGTAAATAAGAAATTTAAATTGTTTCCCTTCTTGTCAAGAACCCATAATTCCTATCAAAGGCACAGTATTGTTCATGACCTTTATCTGAAATACAGGCTATCTAATACTATTCTTGTTTCCTTGGTGATGATTTAGCCATATTTTTTATGAGAGTCTAAAGTCCAAAGAAAGCTTTGCTGATTGATGCAGAATTAGGAAAGCTCTATTTAACAAATTTGGCATATTTAAAACATTACAATATCAATATCATATCATATTGATAGCAGCACTAAAATGAATAACACTTTTATGACAATGAATAGGGTGACATTTGATTTGAGTGTTTTAAGGCCAATGAGCTTGACTGTTTGAAAACAGTAGTGCATGTAGCTGTATACACTACTGTTCAAAAGGTTGGGATCGCTTTTATTCAGCACAGGAACATTAAATTGATTAAAAGTGACAGTGAAGGCAATCATAATGTTACAAATGATTTATATTTCTAAACCAATGATGTTCTTTTAAACTTTCTATTAAAGAATCCTAAAAAAAAACTGTATCACAGTTTCCAAAAAAAAGCAGCACAACTGTTTTCAATAAATAGGTGAGCATTAGAGCCTTCTTTCAAAAACATTAAAATCTTACAGACCCCAAACATTTGAATGGTAGTGTACATTATACATACTTTGAGCTGTGAATAAAGCAGTATACATGTAACTACTGAGAAAAGGACATTGTTTCATTTGTCTGACCAGCTAATCAGATATCAGCTTGAGAGACACATAAAAATATCAAATGAGTATCAAATATGAAACACTTTCTTGTTTGGCAAACTCATTAAAATATTTGGAACAACGACAGAAGTAACTCAAGCACAAAATGTCACCTTTAAATCACCAAATTCATAATAAAATCCTGTTTGATGAGAGCTTTGGATCAGAAACACACACAAAAAACCTCTCATATAACCCTGTTTAATTCCAGAGGAGGTACTTTCATGTTTCTTGACAGTAACATTTTACTGCTTTAGAAATCTCCTGTACCTGGTTGTGAGTCAGTTTAAGCAAGAGCTCCCTCTAGTGCAGCGGATGATCACTCTCACAGCAGCCAGAATAACAGCACTGCAGATCAGAGAGACTCCACTGAGGAAGAATGTAGATGTGTAGGAGCCTGTCTGATCCAATAGCCAACCTGAGAGAGAGAAAGAAAGAGAGAGAGAGATTTCATAAAACACTGATTTAGTTAAATATACTGCAGGCACATACAAGTGAATAAGCAACTGCATGTCTAAACAGTAACTCCGTAACTACAGTAACTTGTGTGATTTATTCTTGTTATGTATTGGAAAATGAGAATCTGTCTGTGCGCTTGTGAGTGTGAAAGAGAGAGTGGGTAAATCTTCTCTGACCTCCAATAGGTGGGCTGATGAGGTAGGGGATGGCGTGGAGGAAGTAAACAACTCCCAGAGCTGAGGTCAGTTGGGTGGAGCTGACTGTGTCAGAGGTCACCACAGGAATAAGTGCCACGTAAGCTCCGTCAAAGTAGCCGTAGATGAGAGAAAAGGGGACGAGGAGGGAAAAACCACTCAGCAGAGGCAGAAAGAGACAGCTCAGCCCTTCTGACCCCACAGCCAGCATGTAACTCACCACCCTGTATGGCCTCAAACACCTAAACATAAACGCACACAGATACAGATCAAACCGCAGAGTTAGATGGGAATCGTTAAGAATTACAGTAATAAGCACTTCCATTAACAGTATTTTTAGTACGTTTAAAGAATTAATAAAAAAGAGAAGATTTTTAACAATGCGGTAAATATATATATATATTTTTGTTTTGTTTTGTTTCTTCCAGCTTCTAATGAGATTTCAGTGCTTTTGTCCTTTTTTCAGTCTGTTAAACCTTAAAGTTGGTATGAAAGCTGCAATCGTTTTCTTTTCCCTATTGTGATGTGTATCCATGTGAAATGGCTTCTAGTATGAGAAAAAATGTAGGGACTTGATTTTGTCCATCAGGAATTGATTGGATTGCTGTCATTTGCTATTGCTGAGACATTGGTTGATAAAGTGAGATTAAGTACATAAAGTATATTTGTGCTATTTTTTATATTTAAATATTGCAGGTTTGAGTAATATTCTGAGTTTGCATTTCACAGTTTTTATTCATTTTTGAGGAATACTGAATCTGTTTTTGTGCAAGTGAGATGAGTAAATCATGTTTAAATTTAGTTTGCATCGCGCACACACTGCCTCTGCACTTACTCACATTTCTCTCAAAATGGGGACAAAAGAGGTGTCAGTCAATAAATTGGAAAACAAAGTAACTTGCGTTACTTATTTGACAAAGTAACTCAGGTATTTTGTAGTAAATTTAAAAGCAATGGAAAATGGAAATGGATGGAAAATACTAGTTACTTGGGAAAAGTCATTGATTACTTGTAATGTCTTATCCCAGCACTGTAGATTAGTAGACATGAATGTGATTTTAAAGACAAATTGCAGTACCACAAATTTAATTAAATGTCTACCTCCACAGGTTCTATGAAGTAAACCGACTTCTAGCGTAGATGTCTCAAATATTGAGAACTCTCAAATATTGCAATTTACGAGAAAAAAAAGAAATCACAACAAACTCTTACTTTCTATCAGCAATCCATCCGAAAGTGATAGTTCCAACAATCCCTGACACTCCTAGTATGGACATGAGTAATGCTGCCTGTTGAGGGCTGACGCCTGCGCTCAGTGAATATGGTACAAGATACACAAATGGCACACTGCAACCATATGCAAGGAACAAGAAGGACACCAACAGCAACAGGAAGTCTGGTATCAACAGGAAGGAATATTCTCTCAATACGGGTTTCCTTATGATAGACCATACATTTTCCTTGGACTCCTTCAGTATGTTTGTGTTTACCACCTTTGATTGTGCCAGAGTGGTGTGGTTACCGTTTGCTTCGGATTTTGATTCTGGGATAGCTGGCAAGTCATCTGACTGTGTTAAAGCTGGGACTGAGATGTTCCATTCATCTGCGCTTCTGTTCACGGTCTCTGAGTCTTCAGAGAGATCCTGTCTATGGATTAGCTCCTTATCGGAGGGTGTATTCTTTGCTTCAGAGGGCACTGACTTATCTGCCTCCATCTGTTCTTTTCCATCCCATGGCATATTGTCAGCTTGTTCTTTCCCCCCTCTGTCTTTCATCATTTTATCCGTATCCATATGTTTTACCTCCACTGATCTCTGATCCTGTGCGCTCAATTCAACATTGAGAACTCCATCAGCAAGTTTCACATTCAGCAAATCAAACTTTTTGTTACCCTCCAAGTCCATCTCCTTCTGCCTCCCTCTTTGGCCTTCCAAAGGCCTCATAAGGGCTCCACAGACACACAGGTGAGACACCAACCCCCCCAGAATGAGCAGTGCACCCCTCCAGGAGAAGAACTCAATGAGGAGTTGCACAGCCGGTGCTAGTATGAAGGTTCCAATGCCACTGCCTGACATGGCGATCCCGTAAGCCAGCGCTTTTCTCTCGCTGAAGTAAGAACCCACCATGGCGATTGCAGGAGTGTAGCTAAGAGCAAATCCCACACCTGTGCAGAAAATCAGGAAGGCTATTATTCAAGACTACAGATATGCATGGCTAGTTTGTTGCAAATTAAAGGTACACTATGTGCACTATGTTCAAAATTAACAAAATTTAAAAATGTGTCAATACATCAATCTTTCTTCCAAAAAGAGTTTTTGTCTTATCCTGATTTTCAATTATAAAAGAATATAAGCCTATTATAAGTGTTTATATTTTAGACATGACGGGATGGTTTTCAAGGGAAATTGGGTTTATACATGTCCAGACCTAAGGGATTTGAAATGTTGTAAACTTACGCAGAGTTGCCGTTTTTATTACTCAACAGGTGAGTTAAGTAGGGGCTCAAGCCCCTGCCCCTTTTGTCTCAAAATGTATTGTGCCCTTCTCTGATAAATGTATATAATAATAATTATTATTATTAATATTATAATAAATAACAATACACTTATACAAAATTGCCATTTTTTTTATAAAAACAATTTTCGGCGGAAGCATTTGGCGGAGGTGAAGTGGTAGGCGGAGTTTTCTTTGCAGCGCTACGCTCGCCGCGAGCCTTCAAACTACACGAACAGCAGGTAACGTTGAGCTAATACGGAAAAGTTACATTTATCCTACCATGCTACTGTAAAGGTTGCGGCAGCATGCGAGTTATGCTTAACTATATTAAAAGTATAATTCGATGTCAGCCGCATTCTGAGTTTGACAATGTCATTTGTTTTTATCCAAGGCCATAGCAAGTGTTATAGCTTGGGAAAATACATCTAGTGAAAGGAAATTTTAAATCCAAATTGTAAGGAATTTATATCTTTGATTTCATAGTAACACTTTACAATAAGGTTAATTTGTTTATTATTCATATTAACTAACCATGAGCAATACATTTGTTACTGTAATTGTTAATCTTATTTAATAATAATACAACTGTTAATTGTTTGTTCATGTTATGTCACAGACAGTGCATTAACTAATGTTAACAAATACAACTTTTGATTTTAATGTTGTAGTAAATGCTGAAATTAATTTTAACTAAGATTAATAAATGCTGTAGAAGTGCAGTTCATTATTAGTTCATGTTAACAAATTTAACTAATGAAACCTTATTGTATGTTACTGATTTCATGATGGCTAACACTTCCATGAATACATACATCAAATTTACAACATCAACAAAACTTAACATGAATTCCTCATAATTACCTTCTTGATTCTCACTGTTTTGTTTGGTAAAGTAAATAATATTTAGTAATATTATCATAATTTCCCTATTTTTGTTTGATGTGTTATGCATTCTAATTGTATCAACGTCTTTTCATTTGATACAGACAGATTTTTTGGTCCTTCCGCCCCTGCCCCTGAGGAGGTCTGTGCACGCCACTGGCTACAGTAACGTCTTCAGCTAGTCAGCTTGATATCCTTTCCATCTAAACTGGTTAGATCTCTTAAACCTATTAGTGAATGTTTTATGAGCAGTATGATAACCATATTCATCCGCACGGTCAAGCAGAGCCAAAGCACAACCAAAACCGTGTTCTTTGGCAAATGCAAGCAGTTTTGATTTTTAACTGCTAGAGGGCCAAAAGTTACATAGTGTACCCTTAAAGATATACTTCACCGAAAAAAATTATTTGCTGTTAATTTACTTACCCTCTGGCCATCCAAGATTTAAGTGAATTTTTTTCTTCAGTAGAACTGTAAAGAAGATTTTTAGTCTTCTGTGATTCATATAATAGAATCAAAGGGTGCAATCACTTGGAGATTAAAAAAAACAACATATGCAGACAAAAAAAAATGAATACCCGCGGCTCCTTAGGATACATTGAGGTCTTTAGAAGCAAAATGATCGCTCTATGCAAGAAACTGAACATTATTTACAACATTTTTACCTCAAATCCACAGCTTTGGCAAACGGTCCTGAGCGTGTTAGCGACAGTCTGGAGCGCAAGCTTTCTGTGCATAAACATTTATATTTTTGCTTGATTCATTAAAATGCTTGCAAATCACAATACACTTTATACATCTTTGACTTTTCTTTGCATTAATAAATTAAAATGAATACATAATCATTTCTACATGGAATCACAATTTAATAATTTAACAGCGCTCAGCTCACATGCGAGGTCGCTCCTACACATACATCATTATGTGACAGAAAGCTCACGCTCCAAACACACTCACGCTTGACCGTTTGCCAAGGCTGTGGATTAGAGGTAAAACATTTTTTTAAATAATGATCAGTTCTTGCATAGACCAATCATTTTGCTCAAGACCTCAATTAATTGTCAGGAGTCACGGGTATTCATTTTGATTTGTCGGCATTTTTTTTTTCTCAAAGTGACGGCACACATTGACTTCCATTATATGAAGCACCAAGGACCACAGTTTCAGCTAAAAATCTTCTTTACTGTTCTACTGAAGAAGGAGGGTGAGTAAATTAACAGCAATTTTCATTACCTTTAACATAATAGTTACAGGAGAAAATTATGTTTATCAGTGCAGTTGAAATAGAAGTCTCTGTTTGAGTTTGAAATATTGAGAATGTTGTGTATGCTGCTGTGTGTGCATCTGTATCAAACCTGTAAAAACACCCAGTGTAAGATACAGGAACTCTACGCTAGTGGCCAGTGAGCTGAGCACCAGTCCAGCAGAGGAAAGAAGTCCACCAATCATGACAGCTATACGAGAAGAGAGGCGGTTTCCTATATAACTACCCAGTGGTGCTATAAAGAGAAAAAGAGAAAAAGAATGTAATGTGGATTGCATGATAGTGGAAGTTCGTATTGTTTTATGACTGATAACCGATTAATGGACAAAAATTAAAATTCAGTACATGTACTCACCTCTTGCATGTATAAATAAAAAAACGAAATACTAAAATGTATAATTTTTACAGTATGAAAAATCAAATTAATTTTGTTTACATTATTATTAAACTATTTAATTTCCACTTTAAATGTTAGATTACAGTAATCTAAATGTAAAAAGAGGGGAAATGAGCATTCACAATTAAATACTGACAGAAAAATATACATTATCAACCTATACCAATAAATTAAAAAATATCAGCCCACCAACTGATAATGGAACAGATAAATTGTTCATCATGCAGAAACACTATTTAACTCATTATTTAAATCACTGAATCAACCTGATATATTAAATTACACAATAATTTGTTTTTATATAAAAATAATAAAGTGTTAGGTAAAAATATCTCCTTAAGATCACCACTTTTTACAGTTAATATTAACATACGTGACTTTTTTTAATTAAACCCTACCATTTGTGTGCATTTATATGAGTGTTTATCCTCATAATTAATGAATGTGTATGTATGCATCACAATTGATATGACAAAATAATCTAACAGCTTGTAAAGAATCAGTGGACAAATAGATACCAAAATATACACCCAAAACCCCCACATAAATAATAAAATGTGTTTCTGTGAATATTCTTTCTCACTGGCAGCCAGATAAATCTGGTGTAGTGTGGACTATGCACTGTAAAACTGTTAACACAGATTTCTTTTTAAACCAAAGTTCTCCTAAAATCAATATAGTTGAGCTGGCACCTCTAAGTCACAGAGTTTTGCTATAGGGTGAACACTAGCGGATTTTATTCTTTTGCCTTATATGGGTCTTACCACATAACATTGTAGTGCAGTCCAGCAGAGAATGTATCCATGCAGTTGCAGAGTAATCTCTGGAAAAGTATGACTGGAATTCCACAAAAAAGATGGAAACACACCTGCAACCAGCATGAAAATGTACAGTTTTGAGGAAGCAATATGCTAAAGGTCATCTGTTGCTTACTGCAACATTCATTTTAGTCCTTTTAAGTATAACATTTTCTAACAACATCCAAAACTGGGCATTTATCCTGGGGTAGTAATTCTGCCTATTGAATGATTCATCTTGGTTGAGTTTAAAGGCCATTTCCACAGCATTTAGTTTAATTTAGTCTCACATTAAAGAGGATCTATTATGCTTTATTACATTTTCAACTTCCTTTAATGTATAATGTTGCTGTTTGGGCATGAAAAATGTCTGCAAAGTTTCAAAGCACAAAGTCCACTCCAAAGGGAGTTATTCTCTATATCAATAAGCACTGTTTCTGATCTCCCTGAAACGCTTTGACTAAAGTCTTGAGTTTTCTTCCAGGAACTACAAGTCACACTATTCCTCAATTTAAATAATTCACGCCAAAAGGTGAGGCGTAGTGGAGTTGCATTAGTACTGTGTTGAAACTTGCTGTTATTGTGAGGGGCGTCGCATTTCTGAAACATGTTGGAAGCAGTTGACCAATCACAACACACTTTACATTACACACATTACGCTTTTGGAAGGAGGGGCTTCATAGAGACATAAACTAAAAAGAGCGTTACTGATAGACTGGGAAGAGAGGTGCAGCAACAATGTAAAATATGTGAATAATAATGTGTTTCAAGCTTTAAAAACCTATTCTAGTAGACTCCAAAAACAAAATCAAGACCATAATATGGCCTCTTTAAACTGATAAAACAGAGGTGATGTGAGGATATCACCTTGTTTCCAGGTAAGCAAAGAAGTGCATATAAAAAACGTGTCTGTGGAGAGCCATGAACTGACCTAGTGACCGCACGTGTGCAAACGGTGGTGAGGAAACAACCAGCCACAATCATCCAGCCCCATCCACCATCCGGAGTGGCCGCTGAATGTGTTTTTTTTTCAATCATCTTTAGTCCTCTCTTCATTCTCTCCCTCACTCTCTCACTCCTTTCAGCCTCTTGTTTTCTCTTCTGTCCAGTTTCAGCTGGTTTTGTTCTCTCCGGCTCTGTTTGGGACGTATTTACTTGCTGTTTTTCTCTCATCATTTGTGTTCCTTCTCGCTTTCATCTATAAGGAGCTTTTAAATGCCACCAAGCAAAATCTGCAGCAGAAACAGAATTTTTTTCAATATTATCCACCTTCTAAAATTGTATGTACAATCTAAATCTGTATTTTAAGAAAAATCTGTGTTGTAATAAAGTGAAATTGCTTCAAATGACATTGTTGTGTTTTGGATTAAATACTAAATGTCTGAGATAAAAAAAATTGAGACAGAAAATTAACATTCTTGTCATCATTTACTCACCCTTGTGCGAACACACAACTCAGGATTTACCACTCTATGACTGACTGGTTAGTAAGTGAGAGACCTGGCAAAGAAATAAGAGCAAAATTGTCCCAGGCTGAGTCTATCCTGCTACATATACATTCTGAGATGTTTTCCATGAGACAGACAGTGACCAAGTTACTACACACACTAGTCTGAATCAATGGGAGGCGAGGAACAGTGTGTCTTTATCAATGCCAAGAAAGAGGGCCAAAAACTACTTCATGGGGCAATCGCAGTTACTTAATGCAAAAATGAGTAAAAACATGAAACAAAGCTTCATTCAACCAACCAACTCCTGACAATAGCCAATACCGGAGTTAGATTTTGTCCTGGACTCACCTCAATCTATGTCTTGTAAAACCAGATCACAGTCAGACCTGATGCGATGACTTGACGTCTTTAAATTAAAGACTTAACAGGCCGCCTCACTGATGGAACGTCTTCTGCATAAAAAAAACTGGTCTTTTGACCTTTCTATTCATATAAAAAAAACGGATGGCCTATTACAGTTTCCACAAAAAATATTAAGCAGCTGTTTTCATCTGACATTATACTATGCTATAGTTACAATTATCAATAAATAAAGGAATGTACTTCTCACTATCCTGTAAGTGAAACAAAATAATTAGCTATTGAAAAGTTGTAACCAGTAGAGGTCAGAAGAGTGAACATGTAAAAATAATCATTCTTGATCAATGTAGGTACAAGCTCAAATGACTATGAATTAGCATATGAGAAAAGTAATAACAGTTGTGTACAACTTTGGGAGTTTTTCTGAACAACATACAAACAACAAAATACAGGACTGAGCTTTCGAAGTGGTCAAAAAGAAGCGCACTTACTCTGAAACATATTTCCAAGTGTACAGAATCTGGAACAGACGATCGAGGAACAAAAACAACCACTGCTCTCCTCCAAAGTGTGGTACACATTGGCGCACATGGCTCTGCATCACCGCGAGGCGTGCGCGAGCGCTTGGACAGATCAGCAGGGCGGAAACCACAGCCAGCCAACGTGAGGTGGAAGTAGAGGGGGCTGCGTGGTCTAAACTACAGTTAGGCTAACTGGTGTCCTGGGTAGGATATTTGCCATGGTTCCCTCTCACCCCACCCTGTGTGCAAATTATTATTATACAGTTACTTTTAGGGGAGGGATCACTGTTCTAATGGAATTTCAATAAGATGTTTTCAGGACACAATCTATGAATTGAAAACTAACTTTTGTGGTTACTGAAGTGTTTGAAAACCCAAGAGAAATGTAAAAAAAGAAAAAGAAAGAAAAAAAGTGTATTTCTAAGACCCCGCCCTCACCGTTTGTTTTGAGTTCCTGGGGTTCAAGCCCAAGCTGAGGGGATCAGACAGGAGATAACAGGAGAACAGCGATTTGCCCATGCATGTTATCCTAGGGGGTAAAGGTGATCACTCACTTGCTTTTGAAAAACATTAATCTGGGAAGTTTGAGAGGAGGGGGGGTCCTCGTTCCTTCTCTCGGGTTCAGTTTAGTGTAGGCCTACTTTACTAAGTAGAAATGTATATGATCAAATGTTAAGACAAAATAAAATAGGCAAAGGCGGAGAGATTTTTTAAGATTTTCACTGAAAGATGACTTTTACAAACCTGTGCATTTCTTAAAGTGTAAGCATTTAAAATGGGTGACTGAATAATTGAAAAGAACATAAAAGTAGACATTTCTAGGTGGGTTAGTTCACCCAAAAATAAAAATTCTGTCATCGTTTACTCACTCTCAAATTGTTACAAACCTGTATAAATGTTTGGTTCTGCTTTACACAAAGGAACATATTTGGAAGAATGTTTGTAACCAAGCAGATCTCAGGCCCTATTGACTACCATAGTATATTCTCACTTTGTTAGTCAATGGGGCCCGGGATCTGTTTAGTTTCCAACATTCTTTAAAATATCTTCCTTTTTGTGTACAGCAGAACAAATACATTTATACACGAGGCTATATTGTCTTGAGGTTGAATAATTGATGATAGAATTTAAATGTTTGGTTGAACTATCCCTTTAAAAGACATTAAGCAATTCATACTGAATAAAGTCCACAAAATGCATTTTTTGTTTTCAAACTTTTAATTAATTTTTTTTTAAAAATGTCCTTTCTTGAGTCTATGCATAATAGCATCAATCACACAGATATCAAGTCTCATATCTTCTCAATAAAGCCACACATTTCAACAAGGCTTTAAAGACACTTTGAGAGGTGAAAAACAAAGAAAAGAATATTTACATGTTTGTACAATCTGATCCAACAGCACAAAGTATCCATTAGAGTAGCATCAAACAAGCAGCGCAAAGGATCATGTGTTTAAAATTGTCAATAATCAAAAGAAAACACACAGACAGAAAAATCTTAAAGAGAAAAGAACAATGTTGCAAATACCCTTTTCACTCTGCATAGCAGCATTACTGCCAACAGTGGCAAACAGGACATGAACAGCTAGTTTCTCAGAGACACATGACTCCATCAACCAAGCTGCTTTCAGCAAAACAACATTCAGAGCAACTCTACTGCATAGCAAGAGGAGTGAAGGTCACCTTTCAGAGGAAAAAAACACTAAGATGACCTCTCAACTACTTTCTGCGATACAGATTAATACACATACAGGTGTTGCTTCTTCAATATATAAAACTGCTGTAACTGGCAGCTAGTTTTGCTGCTTACTGGTATAACAAGTTACTTCAAACCGTACCAATCTCTGAGGACCTCACCCGTGTTTGCAAAACGAAGCTGTATTTTTGATCTAATACATTATAGATGACAGCTTTGGTTAGGTACATCTTAGAAATATACAGTGCAATTACACAGGCTTGAACGCTTTCAAGCATGTTCACACTTGTATCTTACTATTGGGTGGCAAGGACAATTAGTTAACAATACCATAAATGTACAATCTTCATGAATGTTAATCATCCATATGGCATACTACTGCTGTCACATAATGTTTGGTAAACAAACAAGCAAACAGAGCATCCAAATCAAGAATGAAAATAATTTAATGCCAAATATACAAGGCCAACCAAAGCAATAATTAAATATTATAAAGCAATACAACATTTTTACTAGGCAATTATAACCACAATAAATCTCACATAAAAGGTGGAAAAAACCCCCACCTAGATAGGTATTTTCTGAAAAAAATATTGCAGTTGACATGAAGTCCCAAAAATCTAATTATGATCTTTCTTAGAAATCAGTAAAAAGAAAAGCCACAAGTTAAAAGAAGAGTGCGATCACATAGAAGGCATGAGAGACAGCACGGAGGACTGAGGAACAGAATATAACTAGTAAGGGAGTAGTGTTTTTATTTTTTATTACATATTGAATTTCATCTTAACATTATAATGCTAGGTGACTTTTGGGAGAAGTAATGATGTGCATGGCCTGGTAAAACAGGAATGCTTGTATTGGCAGGCTGTCTGGTTTGACTCCTCCCATTTTCAGTTTGGCACTACAATGGAAACACAATGGGTGAGTCTTTGAACTGTCTAAACATGTTTGATATTTGAGTGGTGAAGAAGGGGGGTTGTGGGTAATTGCTGTCATACTGACTTAATCCTTCTGTTTTGTCATCTCTCTGCTACTTTGAATACTGTTAGTGCTGTTTTTCAAACCAAAGATGTGAGGAAGGCAACCAAAGAGGAAGTATATGAATATGACTGTGTGCATTCTGACAAAGATGAATGAAGTAGTTTTGGTTTGAATACGAAAAAGAATAGGAAAAGGCAGGATGGAAAAAGAAGGATGTTAGGGGAACTTATCTGAAGTGTCAAATTGGCCACTTGGTCCCACAGAATTTCCTCTCAGAACTAAAAGTGAGACACCCTGAGCTTTCTGTGAATCCTTTTAAAATGAAAGGCTTCATGTGAATCAGCTCTAATATATATATTTAAAAAGTGAACAGAGAACTGATTTTAAACTGAACTGTTTAAAATGACTGTTTTACATAAATGCATGGAAAACTGTTAAATGTAGCAAAGATGAAGAGTGAAAGGAGATGCAACCGGAAAAGACTGTACAGAGAACAGTGTCAATCTTTTCTTTACTTAGAGGATCTGTATCCCAAACAGCAGGGACACATTCCTGACACAACACCTGATGCCTAAATCTGAATTAAAATAGTGTGTTAAACATCATTTGGGTCTGCTGGTGGCTGGTCAAGAACAGCAAAACTTTCAACTGCAGGGTTTTGGCCATCAGTAAACTCACTACACAATGATATTTACAAACAGTACAAAAGGAGAACAACAAAAGGAAAACAAATTAACAATTAGATTCCGTTAGTCGTCAGTCTGAGGGAGACAAAGAAACTCAAAAATATTCTTTAACATCTTATTTTAAGGGTTATTTACAGGTTAATTATTATAATGGCTTCTTTCAAATTTTCCAGTGTTCCCAGTATTCCAGTGTTCCTGTTGGAGCATATGTGATGAAGTCTTAAAGCAGTGTCTGGATTATCAGAGATGAGCATTCCTTTCCTTTATGCGTCTTCAGAAGACTTCAGCAGTTCTAGAAAAGCACCAACGGCTCCAAAGTATCCCTTAAACGCATACACATATGAGTGTGCATATAAACAAACAATATATGAAAATAATTTCATTGAACTACTACCATACAAAAAAAGAGACCTTCGCTGTTATACACTACCGTTGGAAAATGGATTAATTTGTTTAAAAGTGCCAGTAAAGACTTATGACAAAAAATTTATATTTTAAATAAATGTTATTTTGGCTTTTCTATTCATCAAAGAATCTAATGGGGAAAAAAAGGATTAGTTTCCACACAAAATTATCAAACTGTTTTCAACATTGATAATAATAAGAATTGTTTCTTTAGAACCAAATCAACATATTAGAATAATGGCTGCTATAAAAGTTGCCAGCAAAACAACATTTTTTAATTTATTAAAATAGAAAAAAATACCTTATTTTAAATTGTAAAAAATAATATTTCACAGTATTATGGTTTTACTGTATTTCTGATCAAATAAATGCAGACTTTGTGAGCATAAGAGATTTCTTTCAAAAACATTACAATAATTTTACTGACCCCAAACATTTGAACTTAAATGTATTTCCTAAATTTGAGAAAATATAAGCAATAGAATAAAAACAATTGATTAAAACTTAATGAAGACAAAATTACCTCATGTTCCAGGAAAAGGGCCCTCAGCTGGCCCTTAGACCAGAAGTCCATAGCATAGGCAAGAAGCTTTGTTGACACTGTGTTTATACGCAGAAAGTTCCCCACAAAAACAACCCGTTCGATTTTCTATAGGACAAAACACAATCACATCACTTAGTTATGATGACCATAGAATCTGTGGATGTTTTTCTGCATTTTTTCCACTCATTTTGGAAGAAAATCTACAGAATTTTGTGAAACAGATTTAATCATGGTAAAATTAGTTCAACTGAGTGCCAAGTACTACATTCCTTCTGTACAGGCCTGTTGATAACTCGCACTGACTGAATTACCAGCGGGTTGATTCCGGCAGCATTTCTTCTTAACCAGCAGAGGGAGTCCTGACAAGCAATTCCTTTTATGAACTTTTTATAGTAGGTGCTTAAATCTGTGTTTTTGACAAATTCAAAGTTTTTGCCATCATCAACTTGTCATAGATACTAGCTAATGTGATAAAAGTCCGGTATTCTCCAGGTATTGTTGAGAGTTACTGCTCTGATGGTGTTCTGTACACCCTGAAAGCCCTGTACAATGCTGCTTGATCACCAGGCTACAAGGCAACACTGTAGAGAAGCCCAGAGTGGCCAGACAGACACTGACTGCGCACAAACAACACACACACACACACACCTCGTTGACTGCACACATGCGTGCGATGGAGCCAATGTTGTTGGTTATGGTGACGAGTGTTGCTCGGGCCAAATCCTCTTTAGAAATACTGTCCCTCTTCTCTTTGCTCATCATGTGACCAAAACTATAACAAAAACACAAGCACATATTTATGTACCTAACAGACACTCACAGAAAGCACTGCAACCAAATCTGTGTAGATTTTGGAGTTTATTGCTGAAGTAATAAACAATTATATTATATATATATATATATATATATATATGTATAATATAATAAAATAATATACTATTAATTATAATTAAAAATTAATAATGAACACATGCATGCACACAAAGAATTTTATTTTATATATACACATTACAGTTCAAAATAGGTCAGTAAGATTTTTTATGTCTATTTCTTAAAATCTCATGTAAAAACAGTATTATTGTGAAATATTATTACAATTTAAAATAACTTTTCTATTTGAATATATTTTTAAATGTACTTTACTCCTGTGATGAATAAACTGAATATTCAGCAGTTATTACTCCAGTCTTCAGTGTCACATTATCCTTCAGACAGCATTGCTGAATTTTTGCTGAAAGCACTGTCATTTTTGTGGAAACCTTAACACAATTTTTTTTTCATCATAATTCTTTGAGTTTAGAAAGTAATAAAAAAAACAGCATTTATTTGAAATCTTTTGTAATATTATAAATGTCTTAACTTACTTTTAAACAATGTAAAGCATCCTTGCTAAATAAAAGCATTCAATTCTTTCTTTTTTTTTTTAAATAATAATTTTACTGATGGCAAATTGTTGAAAAGTGATGTATATTAAAATAACCAAGGAATGGGGTCTCATACTGTACATTTGTGTCACATGAAACAGGCAGGCCTACATGCAAGACCCTACAGCATCACATTTCACTTGTGGACCTTGTCACCTTGTCACTTGTGTCACCTGACACCACACACACAAAAACAGTGTCTTCTGTACCTTGAAGCCACCGCAGACCCCTGTAGGCCGAAGCGCTGGTAGTCCCCTCCATAGATGTCCTTCACCAGTTTGTCCACGTTGGTGCTGTCCCCTTTGCTGGCCATTTCAAGGGCCTCTTCAAATGTCTCACAACCCGTCAACAGGCAACACAACCCCAAAAACGTCCCTCCTCCAAGACTACAGGAGAAAAAGAGTGAGAAAGGAACATTGAGGGTCAAAACATGGTTACCAGCTACATCTGAAGAGCACACATGTTCATTCACACACACAGACATGTTTGACCTTTAAACTCGTTTTAAACTATGTGCCTATGGCTAAGGTCTCAAACATTCCAGATTACAGTATGTAGTCATTGCCACACAAAGCAAGGACTAGTTCGCATATTATATGATAAATGTTAAAAGTTTGGAATAATTACGATTTTTTTTTGTTTTTAAAAAAGTCTCATGTTCACCATGGCTGCATTTGATTAACAGTAATGTTGTAAATACATTTTAATACATTTTAAAATGTTATTTATTCCTATGATGGTAAAGCTGAATTTATAGCATCATTACTCCAATCTTCAGAGTCTTCAGGAATTATCAATGTTGAAAACAGTTCAGTTGCTTAATTTGTGGAAACATATACTTTCATTCAAAGGTTTGGGGTAAGATTTCTTTAAATAATCTTTAAATACATTTTAAAGTAAAATAATTTAAATAAATTAATATTTGTATGCAGCAAGGATGCATTACATTGATCAAAGTGATGTTTAAAAACTTTACATAAGATTTCTATTTCAATTAATGATTCTGAAGGATCATGTGACTCATGTGAGTTTACATTTTAAATTATTAAATATATAGAAACAGTTATTTTAAATTGTAATAAAATTTTATAATATTATTGTTTAGTTTATCAAACAAATGCAGCCTTGGTGAGCATAAGAATCTTTTTAAAAATCGTTTAAAAAATCTTAATTCCAAACATTTGACCTGTAGTGTAAATGAATGTGCTAAATGTTCAGAATTACTAAACGTAATTTTTTGAAAAAGTGACAGGGAAATATACAGGGATTTGTAAAATGTTGAAGAGTGTAAGTAATAACTCCTGATCCTCAGATTTGCACGAGAGCTTTTACTTCTGCTGACAAATCTCCTGCCTCCTTTCAGTCACCGCAGCAAGGCCATTCTGGTACAACCACATTTAAAATGAACTTGACTACCTACTCTGTTGTCAATCACAGATTTGCTATCTTCTGAAGATGACTCATGTCTCATGTTTCAAAGGGAAAAATTAACACAGCAGGTGCTCTTATGCTTCTAACAGGCTTTGATTCTGTGTTCATGAGAGATGAGGAAACAATCAGGTTCACGTGTTCAGAAAATAGCCAATAGTAAACTCATATTTCAATCTGGAGAAAAAAGCTCTATGGCATGGATGTATCTCAGCAAAAGTTGCTCACAGAAAAGACAGAATAAGCAAAGAGCATTTTTCAGAGAATATCAAATAAATTACAACCACTAATGTAGTGTTTTTTTATTATTATTATTGTTAGCTTGTTATGTGGTACTACAAGCTTTTTCTGCCATTATCAACAATTACTTTAAGTAAAATATCCCTGTGTGAATTTCTTTTGGAAACAAATGGAACCCCCCCCCCCCCCCCACACACACACACACAAAATACTAGTTTAATCACATAGTTATTGAGAGTGTGTAACACA
Source organism: Meda fulgida (assembly GCA_030578275.1). Lineage (NCBI taxonomy): Eukaryota > Metazoa > Chordata > Actinopteri > Cypriniformes > Leuciscidae > Meda > Meda fulgida. Next base: position 19,075,486 of record CM060632.1, on the reverse strand, counting down.
TTTGAAGGGGTTTCTGCTACATGGTGCACGTTGCTCAGCTGTGCTGACCTGGTGCCTGTCACGCGTTTGTAGTTGTCCTTGGAGTACACTGCCAGAACACTGACGCCCGAGCCAATGTTGACCAGCAACATGGGAAAAGGGTTGTCAAGACAACAGGGTCTCTTGATGCAGTTCTGTGTGTCGGAGGGGTTCTCAAAGTAATAGCATTCAGGATGACCGTTAAAACCGACCGAGTCTATGTACAGCAGCCCCTGGATCAGACAGTCCAGCTCATCCAACTTCAGCAGCTCTAGGTCTGCCATCTACGAAGAAAAAAAAATAATTTATGGCTACTCACTGCTCTGCATGCAATAGACTTATCCCATAAATGTAATTCTTGATGATACATTGTTTATTAATTAAAAAACATCAGGCTTCGACTTTACATTGGGCAGTTTGGACCAAAATAAGATGCTTGATGTGTTTATAGGTCAGCTTAAAAGTAACACACCCTAAAGTGACATTAAAAACTAATTACAAAAGATTTCTATAGAAATAAAGAAAAGTTATTTCAAATTGTAATAATATTTCTATTTATGACTGTTTTTACTGTATTTTTGATTAAATAACTGCAGCCTTGTTCAGCATAAGATATTTTCAAATCATACAGTACCGGTCAAATGTTTTTGAAAGAAGTCTCTTATGCTCATCAAGTCTGCATTTATTTGATCCAAAATACAGAAAAAAAATGTAATATTGTGAAATATTATAATTTAAAATAACTGCTTTCCATTTTTATATACTTTAAGATTCCTGTAATGGTAAAGCTGAATTTTCAGCACCCATTTCTCTAGTCTTCAGTGTCACATGATCCTTTAGAATTCATTCTAATATGCTGATTTATTATCAATTTTGAAACAGTTGTGCTGCTTAATAATTCTTTATAACCTGTGATACTTTTTTTTTTTTTAATCATATTTTATTCAGCAAGGATGTTACATTCATAAAAAGTGATAGTAAAGATATATATTCTTAGAAAATATAATTCTTACCCCATTGTTGAATTATTATGTTTAGTTTTAAATATAAATTTAAATATATTTAAAATATTAAATATAAACAAAATTTTGTGTCTGATGGGGGTAAAAAAAAGTTAGAACCCAATCTCATTGCTCCAACATCCTACCCCACATAGCTGTATATTAAACATTTGATTTTATTGTCAAAACCGTTTGAAAGCCCAGCTGCGGCCATCTCCTTACTGTTCTGAATTCATTCTCAAACTTGTACGCCCCGCCTCCGGTGGCGCACAGTGTGGTATGCAGGCTGGAGAAGTGCTTATCTCTGCCCATCTGTATGAATCTATGCATGGCGGCGGTGGGGAAGCGGATGAAGTGCAGGTTCCCTGTGCGACCGCAGATGGTCAGGTTGCGCAGCTCCAGGTGCACATCACGAACGCCGGTTTTGCCGTAGGCTGTGTTGGAGGTGAGGTACCTGCGTATGCTCTTCAGATTCTCCACCTCCTCCTGCTCCTCCTCTGTGGTGATGTCTTTTGGCTCGAAGTAAACAAGCTTTACTAAAGTACCACCAATATCCATCCCAAACCATGGAAAGGCTAGAAAGAGACAATAAGACTGATTAATGTCATTGTGTAAATTGTGTTCCAAAGATTAAGAATGTGGACAAACTGGATTGCCAACTAAAAAACAACAACAACTCCACAACATAATAAAGGTCAGTTAAAACATTTAAAGAACAATTTTACCATATTGTTTAGGGAAAATAATACTTTTTTCATTAAGAACGCATTAGATTGGAAAAAATTACCGTAAATACATTAATAACGTTACAAAAGATTTATTTCAAATAAATGCTGTTTTGTTTTGAACTTTCAATTCATGATGGTTTCCACAAAAACAATAAGCAGTTCAACTGCTCAAACACAAATCAGCATATTAGAATTATTTCTAAATGATCATGTGACACTGAAGACTAGAGTAATGCAGCTGCAAATTGAACTTAGCCATCAGGAATAAATTAATTTTTTAAAATTATATAAATGATAAAATATATTAAAAATATTTCACAATATTACTGCTTTAATGTATTTTGTGATCAAATATATTCAGCCGTAGTGTACATGAGAGACGTCTTTAAAAAAAAAAAAGAATCAAACTTCTGAATGCAAGTAAACTAATTCAAACATAACTAGCTGGCCAACTAAAGAGAGACAGTGATGAGCAACACTGCATCAGCTAATGAGGAGTCAAGGCAGTTACCATGGCAACAGCTATGAGGCTGCAAATGGCTGTTCTAGGATGCTTAGAAGCAGAACCAGTACAAACTTTCACAGATTCCCACGTCTGTTCCTATCATTTCGAAATAAATTTAAAAGATCAGCAGACATAAAATCTCAAACCCGACCTGATTTACCAATCAGTGTCTAACAAGCAGAGAGAGCAAAGTCTTATCTTATCAGATAATAGGTCCATTATTACTGATATGACTCTTACACCAGACGTTCACTGGGCTGAACCCAGAGAAGTCAGGGAAAATTTGGGCAGGTCAGGGACACACAGATCTGAACCTGAATAACTAAGTACATGCAGACCAATCTGTGCTCCTCAGATCTGATTTGTTCTATCAGATTTATGACTGACCTGCCACATTGTCAGCTGGTGTTGCACAGATGACCTGTCTTTGACCAGAATGCTCTCTGCTACAACATCATCTCAAATGACCCTCACGCTTCCTTTCCCCCCTAATATAGATGTGGGCGTATACTGGGAGGTTTATTTTGGACATCACTCTTATTTCAAAGCAGGCAAATCAAATGGAAGAGAGCCCAACTAAATAAATATCCACATGCTTTGCTTCAATAGTTTTAAAAACATAGTTGTACAAAGGAAAATGCAAGCTAAATCACGCTAAACCGATTTGGATTATTGCGATTATGATATCGCAAAAGCTGCAATTATTTTTTATGCGCAGCTTGTCAGTAACGTGCGCAGCTTGTCTCTGTGATCCGTAGTAAATGTTGCTCCATCTGAAAGAACTGCGAGTTTGAGTCGCTTATAACGTGCATTTGAAAACGCAACACGCGTTAAACATCTTTCCAAACATGAGAAGCATTTAATAACCTCTTGCCCAACAAAAGGCAACATTTAATAAATCAAAGCATTTCAATCTTCTGTTTATTCAGCTAAAGCAATGGTATGATGCCCATAGGGATTTCCTGTAATGATGTGTGTTGTCTACTGCAGAGGGGCATATTTGGAGTTTCTGCGTGAGAGCGCCCTCTGGCTTTCAGATTGAGCAGCATTTACTATCGATCAGCTGTGCATAAAATAATCGCAGCTTTTGCCAAATCGAGTGTGGTTTCATTTCGATTAATCGTGCAGCCCTACCAGCCAGGAATGAACAACGTTGCTTCTTCGTTGAGTCAGAAGCAGCAGGTGAACGGGGTGAGACAGTCGTGTGACATAAATGACATCAAACAACTCATGTGGGTGAGAGGTCTGTTTACATCCACCAGTCAGCAGAGGCATGGAAAGGGAGAGAGACTAAGAGAGAAAAGTGGCGAGAGAGAGAGAGAGAGAGAGAATGTGACCGAGTGAAGGAGAGGGACTGACATGGTAGGCGAGCGTGTGTAGGCAAGTGAGTGTCCATGTTAAAGAGGACCATGTGAAATACTTCAGAATACCGTTTATCTGGTAAGAATACTTTTTAACACCATTAACATGGGTTGACTATAAATAAAAGAACAATAAAAAACAACTGCAACAATAAAGGTGTTACCACACACACAAAAGTTGGCTGGAGCTGAGGAATGTAGACAAGCTGGCCTGGCAAGCAGTCTGACACAACTAAGACTTGACTAGCTGAACAGCATGCATTGTAAAAAGCAGTCACTTTTCTGCTGCCGTTAGCAACACAAACTAAACCTGACATAAATTCACTTTTTTCTACAACATTTTTTCACTTCTACAACATTTTTTCACTTTCACCAGAAACTAATCACCATAATATCCTGCAAGTTTAACTTTTCTAAAACTGTCAGAGCAATTCCAAGGAAGCAAGATATTCTACATTACACAAGGATGAGGTGATGTCTTACCTGGCTTCTTTGAACACTTTAACTTCATCCTGCTGGTAGCCCTAATACAATCAAGTGCAAAAACAAAAGCCTAACCAGTAGGAAAGCCCACAAACAGACAGAAATTAGAAGTTCAGTTTGGCTTGTAATGGCATTATAACTACGCTCTCAAAGTTGAATTCTTTGCGTCGTTAAGCAAAAGTGAATAAATACAGAGGAATTCTTAATACTGAAGGATGGGGGCGTTTCTGTCTGTCCCTTTAACGCGGCCACGCGAAGACTAAAGTCAAGCGCTGATTGGTCGAAGCGCGTCGATCCTTTACAGCAGGAGCTATTTCAACACACCTCCTGACTGCACGCCGACCAATCAGAGAGCGAGAAGAACAGTCTCAAAGGTTTCATCAAAACAAAAGCCACTCTTCGGTGTACAGGTCAGACACAGCACAGGAATAATGAGTTTGTTCAAAGGTTGGGAGCTGAGAATCAGTTTTTTTTTTTTTTTTATAAATACCACAACCGAATGATTTCCATCCACGTTCGAGAAACGTTTACCGAACACGAACTTTAGCTAATATGAACTGAACGTAGGCTATTAATATAATCTGACAGTGATTCTTGCATTACTGTTTTGAAACAAAACACTTATGAATCAGTCAGAGCAGTTAACGTTAGCTATTGGCTTATCTGACTATTTAATGAACCGAAAATTATTACATTCCCATTGCCCCACTCCAAATGACCCAACTACTGTGTTATACATTTCTTAAGATTTCCATTTTCACTTTGGACCCTTATTCAGTTGAGTTACCTGAGGTAAAATTGTGAGAGTTAACTGAAGATGACATCTGTAAATCTAAATGCAAGTAACTGGCTAAAAAATAGGGCAAAGTATAAATTGTGCCATTACACTGGCAACCTTTCAATTTAATTGCGACGAATACCATTGCTCTCGCAATAATGTGTTAAATATTGACTCGAACACGTCCTTACTGTGTGTATCGAACAGATATTATCTATATAAAAAACACTGAAGGTGTAATAAACTTACGCGGTCTGTTTTTCTTTGCCGACTCCAATCGCCTCCGCTGCCGACACCTTTTCGCCGGAGAGCCGTTGGTTTGAGGGTCGTGGTGAAGATGGTGGTAATTATCGCCCGTCGGACTGTACGGGCTACAGCTCCCGTTGCTCAGCTGGCGCCGGATTGGCTTATTGTGCATGTTTGTGTAGCAAGGACCAGAACCTTTCTGATCCATCGCTGATTTGGCCTTATCCATATTTCAATGCACAGCAAATGTCAACAGCGTACGACTCTTGTAAGCCTCAAAACACACACAGATATGCGCGCGCTGATGAATGTGCCGCGCTCTCAAGATAAGAAAAAGCGCGTGCCTAATAATGATCTACACCAAATGCACGGATTTAATCTAAAAAACGACTATTACAACAACTGCAGCAATAATAAAATCTCGTATTTACTAGTGTTTAATACAAAACGATAAGATCAATACACCAACACGCGCTGCAGTCGAGATCATTGTCGGTCATATTTCTAAAGTCCTGGCGCTGCGGCAGATACCCCGTCAAACAACCGGCTCGTGACGTCATCAGGAATGGTTCGAGCCAGTTTACGGCTCAGTGCAAGCAGAGCATTGCGCCATGCGCGCACGCACACACAGAATCTTCTAATATTATCGCAAGCAAAAGATCAAAGTACAAAACGCTCTTTCCTCACAAGTCAACTGACAAGGTCTTTAAATACCTCCTTTTCTGCGGTATTATCAAAGTGTAAATACGTCACTTCTGTTGTGTTGATCATACGCCTGCCTGCCCGCCTGCCTATCTATCTATGTTGAAAGCGCTTTCTCTCAGCATGAATGCGTGTGGGGTGAATGAGGTCAAAGGGGACTTTCAGTTTGGTGGTTCTCGGGTGTCTACAAGTATCGTGGAGATACGAAAGGACATGGGAAGACAGAGAAGAGGGAGGGTTCAAATAATTAGATTTTTAATCAAATTAACACGTGCAGGCTAATTTTTTCCAGTCCTTAATAAACTCGGCTAGTTTTAAATCTCTATCATCTATTTTCTAGCTGAAGTTAACCAAATACAGACATACAGGTCCTTCTCAAAAAAACTAGCATATTGTGATAAAGTTCATTATTTTCCATAATGTAATGATACAAATTTTACTTTCATATATTTTAGATTCATTGCACACCAACTGAAATATTTCAGGTGTTTTGTTTTAATACGGATGATTTTGTCATACAGCTCATGAAAACCCAAAATTCCTGTCTAAAAAAAATTTGCATATTTCATCCGACCAATAAAAGAAGTGTTTTTAATACCAAAAAAAAAAAAAGTCAACCTTCAAATAATTATGTTCAGTTATGCACTAAATACTTGGTCGGGAATCCTTTTGCAGAAATGACTCCTTCAATGCGGTGTGGCATGGAGGCAATCAGCCTGTGGCACTGCTGAGGTGTTATGGAGGCCCAGGATGCTTCGAGAGCGGCCTTAAGCTCATCCAGAGTGTTGGGTCTTGCGTCTCTCAACTTTCTCTTCACAATATCCCACAGATTCTCTATGGGGTTCAGGTCAGGAGAGTTGGCAGGCCAATTGAGCACAGTAATACCATGGTCAGTAAACCATTTACCAGTGGTTTTGGCACTGTGAGCAGGTGCCAGGTCGTGCTTAAAAATGAAATCGTCATCTCCATAAAGCTTTTCAGCAGGTGGAAGCATGAAGTGCTCCAAAATCTCCTGATAGCTACCTGCATTGACCCTGCCCTTGATAAAACACAGTGGACCAACACCAGCAGCTGACATGGCACCCCAGACCATCACTGACTGTGGGTACTTGACACTGGACTTCAGGCATTTTGGCATTTCCTTCTCCCCAGTCTTCCTCCAGACTCTGGCATCTTGATTTCCGAATGACATGCAACCACTGAGCAACAGTCCAGTGCTGCTTCTCTGTAGCCCAGCTCAGGCGCTTCTGCCGCTGTTTCTGGTTCAAAAGTGGCTTGACCTGGGGAATGCGGCACCTGTAGCCCATTTCCTGCACACGCCTGTGCATGGTGGCTCTGGATGTTTCTACTAAAGACTCAGTCCACTGCGGTGCCTTGATACAGCACTCTGGGAACAGCCTATTTGTTCAGAAATGTCTTACCCTCTTGCTTGAGGGTGTCAATGATGGCCTTCTGGACAGCAGTCAGGTCAACAGTCTTACCCATGATTGTGGTTTTGAGTAATGAAACAGTCTGGGAGTTTTTAAAAGCCTCAGGAATGTTTTGCAGGTGTTTAGAGTTAATTAGTTGATTCAGATGATTAGGTTAATAGCTCGTTTAGAGAACCTTTTCATGATATGCTAATTTTTTGAGACAGGAATTTTGGGGTTTCATGAGCTCTATGCCAAAATCATCAGTATTAAAACAATAAAAGACCTGAAATATTTCAGTTGGTGTGCAATGAATCTAAAACATATGAAAGTTTAATTTGTATCATTACATTATGGAAAATAATGAACTTTATCACAATATGCTAATTTTTTTGAGAAGGACCTGTTTGTGGTTGACTAGAGTATGCTTTTGAAGTTAAAACAGATGAATTACCTTCTGCTAAATTCAGTTTTGTATTTTAGTACCCACAGAATTTCAACAAATTTACACATCAATCAACAGTTTCTGACTGATAGAAAAAAGACTTCACACCATTATTTACTTATAATAATAAATGTTGCAATTTGTATTTTATTTTCCTTTGTGATTGATCAATTGGCTTGGCCACCTAATGTAGAGAAGAGTAAAAGACAGTTGACTGATTGGCAGAGACCAGTAAATACCACAGTAACCGGAGAAAAAATAAGTCAGTTTTAAGTCTCCACACACCAGTGTTAACTGACTTTGGTCAGTTTAGTTAGAACAGCGGAACAATTGCACCATCAAATGTCATTTCACTCACTGTGAACATTTTCTGGAAAGTACAGTGCGTGGTACTTTGCATATGCCAAAATAGCAACAGGACTGAGAGGGGCCAAATCATTTAGGAAGCTGCTGTTAATAAGACACCAGTGACCTCAACAACTACTTGGAGAGTTACTAAAGAACTGAACATCTTTGTCAAAATGTAATAAGGCCAAGTGAATAATTCTATAAGGCAACACAAATGAACAAATCCAAAAAAAAAAAAGAATTCAGAAATGAAGAAAACACCAAACATGTTTAAAAATGTAATTTATGAAACATTTGATTAAGCTTATAGACTTTAAAACGGTAAAAATGGATACTATTATATATACTATTGCATCACACACATAAAAATATAAGTAGATTTTTATGATTTTTTTGTGTGAAATTTGTGATAAGCTCTTCTGATAAGAAGCTGAGACATCCGTAATTCTTCTTGGAATGCATGTGTGTGTCTAAAAAAAAACAATAGTCAATTTTAAACCCCAGAGTTTTATTAATATGCAAGCATTTATTTTCTGTGCTAGATTTACATTGCCTGATTATTTGTTTCAGCATTTTGTTATCCACCTTATTTTAAAACGAGGTAGACAACGCTGTTGTTTTCGACGTGACTGTTTACCAAGGTATTTCATTGCTGTCCCATGCATAGGCTTTCCCTGTTTTGTCTATGTTTAGATTGTCTATTATGTTCATAAGGCATTGGACAGAGTATTCTGTGCTGAACAGCTTGTCCTTGGGTACGTTTCGATGGTAGGGCCGAGACAAATCCGTATTCACGGTTCCAGGATGCAGGGATACACACACGATTTTAGATCGCCCTCGACCCAGCTCAATGGACAGGTTTCTGGTGGCCATGTTTAAGGCAGCTTTAGACATCCTATAGCTGTACCAGCCTCCAAGAGCTGTAGACAAAAATATAAAGAGTGGTAAGCTTCAGGCTGTTAAGACAGAAATAGTCCAGATGTGGCTGCAAACAACTCTAGTAAATTTCTGAAGTCACTTCTAGCATGTAGCTATAATCATATGTTAGGAGTAAATCATATGGGCCCTGCTCTAAAATGCAACATCATATTCAAGTTCTGTTTTATTTTGAGAAACAGACTTGAATGGGGATAGAAAACATTGTGGAAAATGTGTGCATGAGTTTCTTAAAAAAATTATAAGACAAATGTAACATTTTTTTCATTATTGTCATATTTGAAGGGCCCTAATCAGGTAATTGGTAGCATAAACTTAAGCTACAGGTAACTTTTCAAGACAAGTTCATCTGATTTTTGACAGCGTACATTTTTTCATAAAGTTACTGATCTGAAGCTCATGCAGTGGTGTTCTGAATTAAGAAGGCAAGGGAAGTAAAAAAAAAAGAAGACATTTTTCTGGTTAAATAAGCAATACTTAGGCTATACTATCAAATAAACAAAAACAACCAGTACAATTCTATTATGTATTTTTACATTAACTATGTAATTAATGTTATATTTATAAAAACTAAATATATTTCCTCAAGTTGCTTTTTAAGTTTCTCAAGTGCTTTTTCAGATTTTTTTAATTTATTCCAAAATAATAACTGTAACAAATTTCATATTTCAAGCATATTTTTGGTAAACTAATGTCTTTTTTTTTAATAGTGAACTTATTTTCAGATCATCAATCATCAAAGCTCGATAAACACTGCTAAGTGTCATGCACAGACACTGATTGCCCACAAAAAAAAAAAAACTCAAAGAGTGTTTTGAAGTTTGAACGTGACATAAGGCGGTGATATCCAAATGGGTGAGTCGTTTGTTTACTTTTGTTGTCTAGTTATTGCTGTGCAATGTGGGATTGAATGAGTACACTCGATAACATCCACTATGGTTTCGGACACCACAACAAATGGCTGTCCCCTCAAGTAACGCTCTATTTTATGGGTATAGGGGGTGATTTTGGTTTCAGCCAAGGTCTTCAGGGCTACTAGAAAGTTACAGGCAGGTGAGTTTGATCAAGGTTGGGGCTATGCTTTGCAAGTAAGTGGAGCTCAAGGGCCAGAGTTGAGAACCTCTGCTTTAAAGGTGCAGTAAGCGATTTCGGAGAAATATCGTTGAAAGTGGAAACACAACACATCTGTAGCCAATCAGCAGTAGGGTGAAGGGGGAGGAGAGAGTGAGCAAGAGGGAGATTTGAAATGGGAGACTAGAAAGAAAGACGGCTGAGAGACATTACAAAAGAGAAAAGGTCAAAGGAATATCACTGGGAAAAGAAGGGTTATGATCAGGAGCTTTAGGACCCACGTTAATATTAGAAAAGCTTTCCAGCGCTGGAGAAACGAAGCAGGAAGGCCTGAAAACGGAGACAGGGGTTGTGTTGTTTCTGCTCTATACATGAGTAACGTTTGATTTGCTTTATTTTACAGAACCAAGAAATGTTGTTGTAATGTTAGCTGTACAAACAGGAAAGTTTTGAGTGTAGCTATGTATCCATCCAAAGTTGCAAATTTAACTGGAATATTGCATAAATATTTGAGAATAAATAAGCATTTCCATCTTGTGTTCAAAAGAACAAAATTGTCACTTCCTGGGAAATCGGTGCAAAATATCTGTAATAAAAATGGAAGTTGCTCCCATGAGGAAGAAACTGTGGCTCTATTTCCCAACATCATTAACAAGTTAAACCAAATCATTTTGATGACAGACCTCAGCTCGGGAATTTCAGTGTGATCAATCCAACATTTGAGATGCTGTGCAATAAAATTAGTCACATAGCTATTGTTTGTCTGCATGGTGTGCTGCTGGCGACTAACAGTGGACTCTTGCTTGTACATAGCCTAGTCTTGTGTACTGGAAGTTTTTTTTTTTTGTTCTTTGTCATTCAATCATCATCTTCTCACACAAAGCATTATTTTGCTTCGCTTCAGCTATGATAAAGAGATATACACTCTTGCATCATACATATGGAGGCAGAGCAATGAAGGGAAGGAGGGGAGTGTTTGTTTGGGTTGATTTCAAATATCAACAGTGTTTCTCAGAAATCACTTGTTGCACCAAGAAACTCCCGCTGCACTTGTGTCGTTGACGGACAATGTCACTTTAGAAAAATTAACGATTTTTACAGTTTTTAATGTCATATGTCGTTATATACGTGTTGTTTTATTTTTGTACTGTGGATTATTTTCTCATCAAATTGTACATGCCTCCCTTACCTCCTTAAACGAAACGACCCTGTAAACCTAATGGAGAAAAACTTGCTCTTGAACTGTTTTGCATAGGGATACATAAGGTGGCCGAGAGAGCTGAACGTGCTGCAACTGAAGAAAACACATGCAAATAGAAAAAAATACATGCAACTAGAAAAAAAACACCAGCATATTAAGAAAACATCTTCATCAGTTTCACAACACACGCGTGCTCCAAATACTCACAACATAACCAAATACAGAAACGCGCTGCAAATAACACAGACCACAACGGAAATGTTTTTAGGGGACCCCAATAAGTGACGAACACGACTGGGACGTGCTTATAGCTCGTGAGCAAACACGGCTGGTGGACGCGCTTATTGCTCGTGAGCAAACAATTTGTTTTCTTTAGATGCAGCGCGTTGAGCTCTCTCGGCCACCGTAGATACAAACCATTTTCTCCTATAGATCCAACTCTAGCAGTCATGTTCACAATGATGCCACTGTGCTGTTTCTCTTTCTCTGTGGGCTGCTGGCCAAACGCCCCTGTTCCCTTCTGAAGCAAGGGGACAAAATATTTGGCCATCACTAGAGGACCCACCGTATTAGTGGCCAAAGTGGAAATGGTTCCCTGTAAAAAAAAAATAATAATAATAAAAAAAATCGTCAAAGCGTTACCATGTCCACAACATTTGATTATGCCCCACAAAGTAGCCTATTGTTTCAATACTGATAAAAAGGTCCATTGTTACCTGAGCGGACACGTCCCGTAAACTTGTTTCTCCTTTACCGGATGGATGAAGCATAGCTGAAGAATTAATGATCAAATCCACTTTCCCAAAGGCAGATTTGACACTTTCAGCTGCTCTCTTGATGTCATCTTCCCTGTTGACATCCAGTTTCAGTACAGTCATCCTGCCCGCGTGTTGCGCGCTCAGCGCTGCCAGATGTTGTGCGGCGTCCGGATTTCTGCATGTCGCGATAACGGCTGCTTGAGATTTGTTTAATAGTAGATATCTGCAGAAGTCTAAGCCCAGACCTCTGCTTGCTCCCTGCACAAGCGCCACAGCAGCCATTACTTATTCCTCACGAAAATCAGACGCACGTGAATTTGTTTTGACTGCCCTCTATGGGCGGCAGAAGGACGCTAAACACAAACTAGTTTTGTAACTTCTTGCGTGTTTCCGTACCGTTCCGTACTAGATGTTGGGAGTCATTTAAATTCAGATGGCATTAAAAAGGGTGTTTTTTTTAGGTAGTAGGCTACAAATATTAGGCCTACATCTAGTCAATTATGATTGTAGGCCTATAAAAATCTCATTATATTTTATGTATATTATATAGGCTATATTTTAAATGTATTAAAGTATCTAATAAGCCAGAAATAGCCTACATTTGCAAATTTAGGCTTACTATATTATCAGTAGAAGCCAATGTAGTATAGTCATTGAACAGCCCTAAAAAGCATTTAGACAACAATGCATAAATGCCATTGCATTAGACTCAAAAAGTGCCATCTGTGAAGAAAATATGCTCAAACATTTCTTAGAATTAACTTTACTACTATTCTTTTACATTTTGCACTTACTTTTAACCAGCTGGTCCCAATGTCATTTTGGTCAATTTAGAAAGAAATGTGTCCCATATGCGCGCAGCTGTAATCTTGTGAATTCAGTATGTGTTTAGGTTGGCCTTTGCCGTTTGTATAGATAGGTCTACACGCACACGCACACACACACACACACGCACACACATGTATGTATTGCCACTAGGAGGCGACAGTACAGCTTGTTTCTAAATAAATCTTCAGTAGGCTACATGTACTTTACTAAACAAGAAGAGTAATGATATTCCGTCTGGTTTCAGTGGAATAATGTTATTTTATTATTATTATTTTTAATGCTAACAAGTGATTTTCTTGGGGTTGTAGCATACTTTGCAGAATAGTTCTATTAAACCCACAGATATTCCTGATATGAATATATTAGAGACCTAATTAATTAATATAGAGACCTTCAGAGCGAATAATAACACATTGTTTTTATGATTTAGAGCAATGTTTTTCTATTTTCATCACTATTTCCTGTTTTTTCCTCTTCGTTTTTTTTCAGTGAAAGTGTCCTATATGGTTAGCATACCATTTTTAATTAAAACGTTAAAAATTAAATAAAGGTTTGCTGGATTGCGATGATGGCAAGATATTTATTTGATTACCACAAATTTCACTGACAAATTAAAAAAAATATATATATATATATATATATATTTTTTACTAAAATTGTGCAGTAAACTGTAAGACTAATTACACAGTTTAGGAATATATTGTTGTTTTAATTTGTAACATACGGTCAAAATGTGAAATTTACATAAGACACAAAATTTTGATATATGGTGTTACTGTAATAGTATAGTAGCTATATCAATTACAACAATTTATCACGATTATAAACTGCCATCGTGTATAAATAAGTTGCCTATTATCTTCCAAATTTGTATTTGTTGTTTTGAAGGATAAAAGACTGACACCAGCTTGCTAGATCACTTGCATAAAAACAACATGACAAACTTCTCTCAGTTTTTGGTGTGCGAAAATGACGAACCACCAATAATCTCCTCTAAAAATAGAGAAATTAGTCGCGCGTCAGTGACTGAACGCTAATCGGATGCGCATCAGTCTTTGCGCGCGCAGCTGTGATCTCGTGCCATCATCGGTTTTTCTGAAAAGTTCATGAATAAAAGGAGCACGGCATGGTGCTGGGCGTTACCAACATAACTAGTGTCGCTCAAAGCCACGGACAAACTATGAAGCCCTTCATGGCTGAGGAGCGCGCGAGAGAGACAGGTGCATGTATTGAAACATCTAACGGTATAATGATCTCCGAGATCCTCGTCCCTCGACTATTCAAAATTGCAGACGAGTCTGGAGAAATGGCAGTGTCTACGGGCTCCGGTTCCTTAGATATGAAGCCCTCCAGCTCGCCGATCCTACTGGAGATGATGGAGGTGGCAAACGGCACGCGCTGCGCGGAGCAGATCCTCAGCTACGGAGAGGTCGAGAAGGTGCTGATCGGTGGGGTGCTGACTATGCTCACACTCATAACCATCTGCGGGAACTTGCTCGTGGTCATCTCCGTGTGTTTTGTGAAAAAGCTAAGGCAGCCCTCCAACTATCTGATCGTGTCCCTCGCGCTCGCGGACCTCTCCGTTGCGCTCGCGGTGATGCCGTTCGTCAGCATCACGGACCTGATCGGTGGCCGATGGATTTTTGGCAAGTTCTTCTGTAACGTGTTCATAGCCATGGATGTGATGTGCTGCACCGCGTCCATCATGACCCTTTGCGTTATCAGCATCGATCGGTGAGTTTTCTTAAAGGTGAACTGATTATGTTTATCATAACGATGATCAAGTTTATTGATACATAAGCTACATGATAAATGATTTGGCATCACTTTACAATAACGGTCAGTTTGTTATCATTAGTGAATCTATTAGGTATAATTAACTTAAAACCATAATTTTACAGTTATTTATTTTAAATGAACTAAAACTATAACAAAAAACATAAAATATTTGTCACTTGAAATAAAATAAAATATAGAAATCGTATTTTATTTCAGCTATAGTTACAACACTTCTTATTCTTTATTTAGTTTAAATTGATGTAAAAAGAAAAGAAAAAGTGTGTCCATGTTTCCATCTGAATTTTCCCTTTATCACAGGTACCTGGGCATCACCAGACCCCTAACATACCCAGTGAGGCAGAATGGATGGTGTATGGCCAAAATGGTGCTTTCAGTGTGGCTGCTCTCTGCATCAATCACCTTGCCACCGCTCTTTGGCTGGGCACAGAACGTGAACGATGGCCGCATGTGTCTGATCAGCCAGGACTTTGGCTACACTATTTACTCAACAGCTGTTGCGTTTTACATTCCCATGACTGTCATGCTGGTCATGTATAACCGCATCTACCGTGCCGCCAAACTCAGTGCTGCCAAACACACCATCACTGGCTTCCCTCGTGCAGGACAGGAGGAGGAAGAGGAGGAAGAGGTGGAAGTGGAAGGGGCCGATGGGACGGAAGGTCCCATGGGTGTGGATTGCGTAACTGTTGTGATCAAGCTTCAGAGGGAAGTGGAAGAGTGTGCGTGCCTGCCTCGAATCCTGCGAGGAGTGGGCAGGAGGAGCTCGGACCGCAGGAGCATTTCCATATTCAAGCGGGAACAGAAGGCGGCAGCCACGCTCGGGGTGGTGGTAGGAGCGTTCACCGTCTGCTGGCTCCCGTTCTTTCTACTGTCCACTGCCCGGCCCTTCATCTGTGGCACAGAGTGTAGCTGTGTCCCGCTGTGGGTGGAGAGAACTCTCTTGTGGCTGGGATACGCCAACTCACTCATCAACCCCTTTATCTATGCTTTTTTCAACCGCGACCTGCGCACCACCTACCGAAGCCTGCTGAGCTGCCGTTATCGTAATATTAACCGCAGACTCTCAGCCGCCGGCATGCATGAGGCCCTACGACTGGTGGAAAGACCGGAGGTGGTTGTCTCTGGGTGACCCGAACAGTGAACACAACATATAAAGAGTTCAGAGGTTAACATTTGGAACTCACAAGCCTAAATGGTCATGATGGCATTTAGGACGTGTCATGTTTGGAAGGTGTCACGGTGTACTGACAGTACCTACACAGTCAAAACAGTGGGCACTTCAGACAGAGGTGCATTATGGTCAATGCACTTGCATTTTCTCATCTTTGCTGACACAGGAACACATTATCACTGGCTTTTCTTTAGTAGAACAGCAGAAAAATATAGCAGATGGATCAAAGAGTCCAGGTTCTGTTTCAAACCACAAAACAAGAAATGGACCAACCCATTTCACAAAATCTTTTCATATTTTAAATATGTAAATATATATATATATATATATATATATATATATATATATATATATATATATATATATATATATTTAAAACGTTATACTTTGTGTTATACCTTGACAGAAAATTGCATAAAACGAATTTGTAGAAACAGTATCATGGATTTTTTGAACACAAAAATGATATATGCTGTTGTCTCCCGCTCATCACTAAAGTTTACCGACTTCCGCTTCTGAGAACCCTGGAAATGTGAAAGGGGTCCATATATACAGGGTGCGATTTGAGAAAAAAAAAGAGGGGGGGGGGGGGGTGTTTTGAAACATTTTTATTTATAAAAATAAATTATGAGAACATGAACTTCATCACTGCATTTGCAGGAATTGTAAAATCTTTGTTCTTATTAACTCATGAAGTAGTCTAACGCAATATTTTTACTCTAATAGCCTATCTTTCCCCACACATATAGACTATGATCATGCACAACCAGTGGCAAAGTTTATTGTATAAAGTTGACAAATTGATGTGTCCTTTAATGGTCCAGTGGCAGAACTCTTGCCGAGCATGTCAGATGTTCTGGGTTTTAATCCGCACTCGTATAGTTTTTTTCTTTTTCTCATCAAAACCGAATATGTTCATCAGTGGTTGTATTAGATCAAGCAGGGACAATTTTGTGTGCATTTTTGTTTTGTTATTTCACCGGAATGAACAAAGAGTCTCCGAAACGGATTAAGCGCGCGTGCAGGTGAAGACTGTGCGTGAGCCACGAGATAACACTGTAACCGCGCCACCGATCGCAGGCGGCGAGAACTTTGATCACTTGATTTAAAAAACAACACATTTTAGCGCTAGATCGCCTCTTATTTAACAAACGAACAAAATGTATGCTCTGCCAGCTGGAGATGTTTCATTTATTTATATTGGTACATCCGTGCGCGAGAGGTTTTAAAAAGTGGTGGGGACAATATCGACACTGGCAAAAAGTGGTGGGGATCTCTCCCCACCCGCAAATTACGCCCCTGTGCACAACGAAAAAACATGCAAGAATTAAATCCCCCTCCCAGTAGCGTGGATAGTGCCACTCGGCTAGACATGTCAAAACACTTATTTATGAATGGCAAAATTAAATGGCAGTCAGATTGTGATGTTTATTCCCGCTTCAGTAATATGCTGCATATGCGTTCCTGTCGACACAGCTCCACTGCCCAGCGGACCTGCAGCCGTCTCAGAAGTGTTGATAGGCTACTATTCGTGAGGTGTAACCAATCAGATAGCGCCGTGGGCGGGAGAGCCAGCCAAAGGAGCGCATTTTAAAATAAAACTGACTTTAATCAAACCACGGATCCGTGATAAGTTTTGTGATCCGTCTCGCCACTAGTGTAGTAGCACGGATCACTTTGGGGGGGGGGGGGGGGGGGGGGGGGGGGGGGTAAATTTACCGGGGATACAAATAATTAAGCAGAGGCAGGGATACATTAACCAGAAAGGGGGAAATCCCACCCATACCCCCCGGCATATATATATATATATGTGTGTGTGTGTGTGTGTGTGTGTGTGTGTGTGTGTGTGTGTGTGTGTGTGTGTGTGTATTTATATATGAATGCAATTATTTTTTTAATTCATATACAGGACACGTGTAATATTGCATATCCTGATAACTTTATATTGTGAAATTTTGTCCCTTAAGGGATTTGAGGGAATCGAGATATACAGATCCATAGAACTGGAGGAAGAAATCTGTTTAGATTGATCCATTCTTAAAAAAAGAAAACCGCCCAGCTCCGTTTCTGCTTAAAAACGTTAATGGAGCTCAACGAGCTGTGAGAAACTGGTTTGTCAACTGTCAGCACCTGTTAGCTCACTAAGTGTGATTCATCTGTGTCTGATTCTTGCGACTTTATGCTAAACACAACTTGCCATTTCTACTCTTTCAGTCTGCACATGCTCACTCCGTATAAAAGTGCGTAACAACACAGGTCTAATGTCAGCTAATCTTCTTCCTGCAGCTGTGGTTAAGCCAGAATCAACAGGAGGTAATCTGATCACCAATCAGTAATTAAGGGGATTCTGATGAGATTGACTCGGCTCTTTTTCTTTTTGTTAGCAGCTATTTATAGTTCGGTTCTGCATGGATCTTATGCAATTAGCTTTTATGTCACAAGTTTTTATTTAGTATACTTGTCACGGAAAAATTCATCTCGTTGTGATCAGATTCACTCTTTTGAATCCCTCAGGATTACCTGTGCATAAAAATAATATCATCAAATTTGTAATGACTTTTTTATGGTGCTGTCTAAAGTCTGCCTGTGTAAATATAAAAAAATGCACCAAAATGTAAAGATACCTATCTCAATGTGTCTTTATTGTTGTATACATGTTTTAATGTCACTTCTTGTGCATATTTTCCCATACGAGTTGGAATAAATTATGAGAAAATTGGGATTTTTTTGAAGTACTTTTGTTTACAGTTCGAATCAACTGTCCAGAACATTGACAGATCTATAAAATGGAACAGCTGCCTAGTTACCCCACTGATAATTATTTTTTTCCCATTTGCATGCCATTTCTATGATTGCATCTTAAATATTGAATACACCTAGGTAGAGCTCAGGCTGAGCGATGGATGGCGAAAAAGAAAAGAAAGAGAAGCGAAGTGCCGGGGAGGTATTCACTTAGAATCACTAAAGCACTTGTTATGACTCAAATCTAATTAGTTGCCCAGTCCTTGAGGCCCTGCTGGGAATTCTATTTTATGGGTCCAGTGTGTCTACCTGTGACAGCTACCTGCCGCTGGTGAAAGATTCATTCACAGAGAGGCTGGACTGCCGATGATGATGATGATGATGGTCCTGATTTCACACCAGTGTTTCACTCAACATGAATCTACTCTGGTCCATGAGTATTGTATGAGCTCCTGCTGACACAAAGAAATAAGTTCTGCTTGCTGAGCTGAAGAAATAAAATAACATAAAGGCTGATATGCCGCAGTGGTAGATGGACTGGAGGGCTGTAAAATTATAGGTCATAATAATTCCCCCACTGAGAAAATCTTTTCAATCATATAAGAGCGAGATTATAGCCCATTTTGAGTGGGCTATAATCAACTGTGACACAGTGTCTTTTTATTACTTTCCTAATTTTCCTACATCTTATTTCCTATTTTTCCATCAGCGTTAAGGTGTTCTCTCCATTCATCGTGACAAATGATCAGTGATGTGATTTATTCCAGATTATTGAATTATTGATTATTGAGTCCATTTCTCCTTATGAATACTAATTAATTATAGATTTCATAAATTAATTACATTTGGAACCTGGAGATTAATTCTGAAAATCACATTAGGCCCAGCTAAATTATCCTGCTAAAATTCTGTTAATATTTTCCACGAAGCTCATTTGCGTCCTTGGCACACTTTGTGAACTTTTTAGAGCGCTCTGAGCACAATAAATAATAATCTTAATAATACAATTTCCTCTTTCTTTTTCTCTCTCGTCTTGCTGTTTAGAAACAGTCAGTGGATCGTTGAACTGCTCTTTATGTAATTTGTGTGCTAGAAAGAAGTGCCTCAGAAGGTGATCACAGAAATGGCTCCGACTTCCTGCTGAAAGAAAGCGAGAGAGATGAGAGCACAGAGAACCAGAAAAATAACAAGAGGCTTGATCTTTGAGTATTCTGCGCACTTAAAACTGATTAGCTCATACTTGCAGTTTGAGTCTTGTGCTTTAAAAAAAGTAATAAATATTCAAGCTGGCTTATTTCACTACAACAGTAATTACAAACACGGATCATGATTACATAATTTCCATTATATACAACATTATTTAACAATCAGTGGCATTCAGAAAACAAAAATCATGATTTTTTTAAATCGGTGTACTGATTGGGCTGTTCGCTAAAATAACTGGTTTCTGCTTATGTAAAATGTTGCCTGTTACTCATCGGTGCCCTGTGATGATTTTTACTCACAAATCCACTCAGATCTGTCTCATTGCTTTTGTCTGTCACTCATTTTTTTCATCATAGTGGAAACCTGTTCAGTGTCAATCTACAAGTCTTTTTTCATCTCACTGATTATGTGATAACCTAAGGCCATGCTAAATTGCCAGTGCAGGTCACTTTTATAAAGGTTAATGTAATTATGTCTAAAATAGATCATAATTATATTTGAGTGACGGTTTATACTTTTGGCTTCCATCAGGTTGAACCAAAAGCCAGTACAAATAGTGTACAACTTAAATTGACAATTTCTGAAAGGTCACTCAGTCCTAGTTTCCATCATTCTTAATTTTTAAATAAACCTACACAAAATACTTGAAGCAAATTTATAATTAAGATGTGTGATGTGTGTAGGGGGTATTTGCACAATATTTGCTTTTAATTACACTTCGGGTACTAATAAACAATCAAAATATGAGGAGTATGTTATATTGGGAAGAAGTATCCACTCAACTCGGTAAAGGTATAAAAAATATTTGTCAAGAAAGGCAAATTCCAGCATATTATTAAATATGGGGTTTACTGTAGTACACAAAAAGCAGAAACTTAAAGCTCACAGGAAATAAGGCATTCATTGACTAAAATGTAATCAGTTATTCATATTTTGTTGGTTCTCCCTGATAACAGCAGACCAAATTTTTCTGGGCATTGACTCGCTAATCTTTGCACATGTGTATTGCTTAACTTCTTTCAAACCCTCCTTAAGTTCTTCCCTAAGTTGAGCTTCAGTGGAAGACCTGCATGTCTTTTCACAATTCAGGTTTATAATTTCCTGCAGGGTTTCAATGGCTTTAATGTAGGGAGACTGAGAAGGCAACTTTAAGACCTCAAGATGCTGAGCATGAACATTTTGTTGCATGTGCGGTGTGTTTGGGATTGTTATCACGTTGGAAAATACACATTTTGATGTTCAAACAGATCCTCCATACTCACTACATTGTGTTCAGCAGGATTCCCAAGTATTGGTCCATTTTCAAAGTGCCAGCAACTTTGACATGCATCCCCAATACCATTGTTTCCCCTGCTGTTCTTAATGGAGTCACGCATGCAGTTGGTATCAAAACAATCCAGTCGTCTCCTACGAACACACCTGACACCATCTAATGCTAGGTTATTCAATTTTCAGATTGCAGAACATGCTCCAATACACCCCAGTCCTTGTTTTTTTTTTTTTTTTTGGGCAAATGCAAGCTAAACACTTTGCAGTAGATAAATCTTATAAACGGTTTCTTTACTGGTCCACAACCTCTCAATCCAATCTCTATTCGCCAGTTAAAGATGAAATTGGAGGTTGGAAGTCTCATCCAGGTCTTTAGATGCTGTTTTAAAGTCTTCCTAATAATACATACAATAAGTACATCTAATAATATACCTAATATGTAACGATTCCCCTGTCACCTCTGCACTACATTTTCCAGAATCTTTCCTGTTTCCCACCTGCACACATTGCACACATCATCCAGCCTCATCAGCTCCACTCCATTTAAGTCTGCTCCACACACTCTTCTTTGTCTGGTCTACAACTAGGACTCATCCAAGCTTTGGATGTTATTCTTACCTGAGATACCTTCCTCTGTGTTGTTCTCCTCACTCCACTCTAACCTGTCTCCTTCTCCAGCTCTCCATGTTCTCCCAGTCCCTGTAAGAAGAAACATTTTCTTAATTCTGTTACCCAGCGAATCATTAGTGAAAGTGTTCG
This sequence comes from Meda fulgida, assembly GCA_030578275.1. NCBI lineage: Eukaryota > Metazoa > Chordata > Actinopteri > Cypriniformes > Leuciscidae > Meda > Meda fulgida. Next base: position 19,053,721 of record CM060632.1, on the reverse strand, counting down.
TGTGGTGTATCGTACATCACTTTTGGCCACTACTGTATACATATACAGGGTTGTTGCTAGAGGGGCGAAAACTTAGTCTTGTACAATAGTTCAATTATCAGTTTGTCAGTTTTATTGCTGTTATGTGCAGTCTTGTACCTTTGTCTTTTTGCCCGATTTTCAAATACACTTTTGCTTCAAATCAAAGTTGGGAATGTGATTCACCTCGTAGCTGGATGGTTTGGTTCAATGCTATATAACACTTTGACAGAGTGTTTTTTCTTTTTTTTTTCTTACCTGGGAAAAAAGTTACCTGGAAAAATACTTCCTGAACCGAAAAAAGTGGATGGACCTATGCACTCTATTACCATTTAAATTCCCTCCTTATAAACGCTGGAATGCCAAAAAAAAAAAGTAATGTGAAAGTTTCTATGACAGTACAAAGTGTATGAATATTTAACCCTCAAGTTTTGTTTCGCGTCATTTTGACCCAGAGAGGATTTTCTTTTTCCTTTTTTTTAAAGATTTTTTTAGATTTTTTGTTACACTCAACTCATTATTATCACAGAATATTGGAATCAATCATTTTGTCAACTTTTTTTTTTCCAATTAGGACAGGTTTTGTATTTCTTTTTGGAACTGATTGATCGTAGGCCTCATTGATCTAAGCTTATGCAACACAGTTTTTGAGTGAAAAAAGCATTATTTGTCGGTAAATTTGTAAAAATTCAACAAATTACAGGAAAAAGGCACTGTTTATTACACTAGTGTGCTCTAATGTTTAACCAAGAAGTTTGTTTTGAAATGCTTTTATTTTGTACAAAAAGTCACAAAAATAGTTTATAAATCTCCCGTTATGCTATATTATCACCAAATATTGGATTCAATATTTTTGTCAACTTGTTTTCTTTCATTTAGGACAGGTTTTGTATTTATTTTTTAAACTGACTGATTGTAATTCTTCATGAAAGAGACACGAATCAGTCACATTTTACTCACTCGTACGAATTCTTATCGTGAGATAGCGTTGGGTTTCTTGTCCTATTTTCTAGAGAACGTTAGTCTCGATGTGCTTATTTGGAAATTTGAGGCTGCCCACTGCATGCCGACACCTGCCCAGATACACATGATATGGGCACTCAATGGGTAGGACAATGTAAAAAGTTGCAAAAAGAAAATTTCAAAGTAAATCCTTTTTTAAAACTTTTTTATACATTTTATTTTCTTATGGCAAGCACATGCAAAACTCACCACCGCCATGATGCTAGACCCAGTTTCAACGAGATGAAGGTGATGAGTAATATAGTCCGTGAAATACCGGCAAGGTAACCTTTAGGGTAGACCCTCGACAGAGTTCCGATGTTTTTAGGGGTTAAGTTATCATTAAATTATTGTGACATTTAAATGGCAGTGTTTCCCAAATGAAACAAAAGAGCTGTTAGTTTTGAATGATGTGTCTAATGCAGAGAACTAATGTAATGTGTTTAGAGTCTGGCAAAAAGAGTTTGGGTGTAATGTGCTTGCAGTTTTGCAGACTTGGTCTGAAGATAAGGTACATGAGTGAATGGTTTCACTGAGTGAGCCTCAAGTTCCACTCATAATGTGTAAGCAATTTGAAAAACCTGTAAATGTGTAATATGAATTAAGGTTCAGGTTTGAGAAGACTATTAAAATGATTTATTGCTTACACACACACAGTCTGGAGGTAAATGGATCTAAAGTGATGGGTTTCTTTCTTAAAGCCAAGTGGATTAATTTAATTAGTCCAGTCAGCAGTGTAACTATACGGCAGAGACATTAAGGCTTGGGTCTACTGTTTTCTGTAATTCAAGATTGAATGTAAATGTAAATCCTTAAATGAAGCTTTTGGGTTCTTGGGAGCATTTGAATATCTGTCAGAAAGGTTTTTGTGAGATTTTGACTAATGAGCGGTGTGGTAATGAGAATGGGATCTGCTGAATATTAGGTGTATTCACACCTATTTCTCTAAATATTTGCTTTTACTCAACCCTTAATAGATTTTGACCTCTTTGAATTGTTTTGAGTTGTTTCTTGATCTTGATTAAGCCCCCCTGTTTTAATGAAATGCTTCTGTATGATTACAGTGGTATTTTGTTAAATCTTAGGACAAATGATACTTTAACATTTTCCATCAGATTATAGAGTTAAACCAAGTCAGTGGCACAACACAATCTGTCTTTGTTTTTTTTTGTGTTGGTTTTAAGCAGTTATTCAGATCTTTTTCTGTGTCAGCAGGAAATATCAGTTTACAATATCAGTTTACAATTCCAAACATTCCTTTTGCCATTAATTGTAATAATCCAGTGAGATTTTTGTATGCACAAGGAGTCTGACATCAGCCGGTATGATCTAATTGTCACGATTTATGAATTCGCTGTCTCCTTTCTTGTCTCGGGTGTGTGTGTATGTGCGTTGGGCGGGGTCACTGATCACTGCCGCTGATCAGTCACCAGCCGCGGCTGTTCAGCGAACCCTATTTAGTCCCTCTGTTTTCTCCTTGTCTTTGTGAGATCGTTGTTGGATGTTCCATGTATCCTGCCTGTCTCCAGTTCCCGTTTTGTCCTGCCAGTTCCAGTTTCTTGTTTTGTCGGTTCTGCACTCCTGCACTTCGTTCCGTCAGCTTCCTGTTATCCAGTCTTCACTCTATTCATGGATCTTCCGTACAATGCTCACCACCTTCATCATCATCATCTTCACCCTCTTCTTACCATCAAGATCGGGTTGGACCCCAGCGTCCCTGTGCTGCCTTGTGCTTCTCTCACCGGACTTTACCACCATCAGCTACCAAGTAAATATTATATTTTATTTGCTTTTGGATCTCCTGTGTATTCCCTGACAGAACAATCTGACCAAGCATGGATCCAGCGAGTAATCCAGATCTGGGTGAGAATACTTATCCGGTTGCAGGGAGCCTCCATCTTCACAAAACTGGATTTACGTAATGCCTATCCTTTGGTTCACATCAGGGAGGGGGATGAATGGAAAACCGCATTCAACACCCCCAGGGGTCACTTTGAATATTTGGTTATGCCTTTCGGGCTGTCCAACTCCCCAGCTGTTTTCTAGGCACTCGTCAATGACGTGTTGAGAGACATGGTAGACCAATTCATATATGTCTACCTGGATGACATATTGATTTTTTCATCGTCTCTCCAGGAACACGTTCAACACGTCAGACGAGTGCTTCAGAGGTTGCTAGAGAATGGGCTTTTTGTCAAGTCGGAGAAATGCGCATTTCATGCACAGTCTGTTCCTTTCCTAGGCTACATCGTCTAGTCTGAGGGAGTGCACATGGATCCTGACAGGGTTAAGGCTGTGATAGATTGGCCAAGTCCAGATTCCCATAAGGCCCTGCAGAGGCTTCTGGGGTTCGCAAACTTCCATCGGAGTTTCATTCACAATTTCAGCCAACTAGCCGCACCTCTGACTGCCTTGACCTCTCCCAGAGTGACGTTCAGGTGGTCCAATACAGCCGAGGCTGTGTTCGCCAAACTCAAAACTCACTTTGTTTCTGCTCCCATCTTGGTAGCCCCTGATTCCTCACGTCGGTTCGTGGTAGAGGTCAACGCTCTTCCACAGACGATAAGATGCATCCTTGCGCATTTTTGTCCCATCATCTATCACCTGCCGAACGTAACTATAACATTGGTAACAGAGAGTTGTTGGCAGTCAACTTGGCGTTGGAGGAGTGACGTCATTGGTTAGAAGGGTCGGGGGTACCTTTTATCATTTGGACTGATCACAAGAATATTGAATATATTAGATCTGCTAAAAGATTCAACTCGTGGCAGGCTCGATGAGCATTTTTTTCGGCGGTTTTGACTTTTCTCTCTCGTACCGCCCGGGTTCCAAAAACATCAAGCCCGATTCCTTATCTTGTATTTTTGATCCATCTGAATGCCCAGTTCCTCCCGAGTGTATTTTACCCGAGAGAATAGTTATCTCCACACTCACATAGGAGGTCGAAACAAAAGTCATTAAAAGGTGTTACACCTTCACTGCCCTCCTGCCCTCTAATGGCATGGCGGTTATTTTAACTGTCGTAAATTCATCATCATCATTCTTCAATAATATTTTACTTGCTTTTGGATCTCCTGTGTATTCCCTGACACTAATCTCACCATCATCGAGTCTGTGGTTATATGAAGAAACAGAAAAAAACTAAGACAGACTAAATCCAGAAGAACTGTGGCAACGTTTCCAAGATGCTTGAAGAAACCTATCTGCAAAGCAACCTGAAAACTATGTTTCTAACAATTAATGGCAGAAGGAATGTTTGGAAATGTAAACAGATGTTTCCTACTGACACACTACAGCAAAATATATAAACTGGCATAAAACCATTTGTTGGAACGTGCGTAAGACAGTACTGTATATTAAATTGCATTAGTTACATAAATTGATCAAAAGTGAAAGTAAAAACATTTGTAATATTACAAAAGATTTTCATTTTAACTTTTTATTCATCAAAGTGTCCTGAAAATGTATTATGATTTCTAGAGAAAATATTAAGCATCAGCACAACAGTTTCCAACAGTGATAATGATAAGAAATGTTTCTTGAGCACAAAATCAGCATATTCAAGTGATTTCTGAAGGATCGTGTGACACTGAAGACTGCAGTAATGATGCTGGAAATTGTGCTATAACAACACAGGAATAAATTAAATTAGATTAAATTGTTTAGCGATTTTAATTTATTTTCTGATATTTCACAGTGTGTGTATATATATATATATATATATATATACACAGGTCCTTCTCAAAAAATTAGCATATTGTGATAAAGTTCATTATTTTCCATAATGTAATGATACATTAAACTTTCATATATTTTAGATTCATTGCACACCAACTGAAATATTTCAGGTCTTTTCTTGTTTTAATACTGATGATTTTGGCATACAGCTCATGAACACCCAAAATTCCTGTCTCAAAAAATTAGCATATTTCATCCGACCAATAAAATAAGTGTTTTTAATACAAAAAAAAGTCAACCCTCAAATAATTATGTTCAGTTATGCACTCAATACTTGGTCGGGAATCCTTTTGCAGAAATGACTGCTTCAATGCGGCGTGGCATGGAGGCAATCAGCCTGTGGCACTGCTGAGGTGTTATGGAGGCCCAGGATGCTTCGAGAGCGGCCTTAAGCTCATCCAGAGTGTTGGGTCTTGCGTCTCTCAACTTTGTCTTCACAATATCCCACAGATTCTCTATGGGGTTCAGGTCAGGAGAGTTGGCAGGCCAATTGAGCACAGTAATACCATAGTCAGTAAACCATTTACCAGTGGTTTTGGCACTGTGAGCAGGTGCCAGGTCGTGCTGAAAAATGAAATCTTCATCTCCATAAAGCTTTTCAGCAGATGGAAGCATGAAGTGCTCCAAAATCTCCTGATAGCTAGCTGCATTGACCCTGCTCTTGATAAAACACAGTGGACCAACAGCAGCAGCTGACATGGCACCCCAGACCATCACTGACTGTGGGTACTTGACACTGGACTTCAGGCATTTTGGCATTTCCTTCTCCCCAGTCTTCCTCCAGACTCTGGTACCTTGATTTCCTAATGACATGCAACCACTGAGCAACAGTCCAGTGCTGCTTCTCTGTAGCCCAGCTCAGGCGCTTCTGCCGCTGTTTCTGGTTCAAAAGTGCCTTGACCTGGGGAATGGGGCACCTGTCGCCCATTTCCTGCACACGCCTGTGGATGGTGGCTCTGGATGTTTCTACTCCAGACTCAGTCCACTGCTTCCGCAGGTCCCGCAAGGTCTGGAATCGGTCCTTTTCCACAATCTTCCTCAGGGTCCGGTCACCTCTTCTCGTTGTGCAGCGTTTTTTGCCACACTTTTTCCTTCCCACAGACTTCCCACTGAGGTGCCTTGATACAGCACTCTGGGAACAGCCTATTTGTTCAGAAATGTCTTACCCTCTTGCTTGAGGGTGTCAATGATGGCCTTCTGGACAGCAGTCAGGTCGACAGTCTTACCCATGATTGTGGTTTTGAGTAATGAAACAGGCTGGGAGTTTTTAAAAGCCTCAGGAATCTTTTGCAGGTGTTTAGAGTTAATTAGTTGATTCAGATGATTAGGTTAATAGCTCGTTTAGAGAACGTTTTCGTGATATGCTAATTTTTTGAGACAGGAATTTTGGGTTTTCATGAGCTGTATGCCAAAATCATCAGTATTAAAACAATAAAACACCTGAAATATTTCAGTTGGTGTGCACTGAATCTAAAACATATGAAAGTTTAATTTTTATCATTACATTATGGAAAATAATGAACTTTATCACAATATGCTAATTTTTTGAGAAGGACCTGTATATATATATATATATATATATACATACACAGTATTTATTTATTTTTTGAAATCAGAATCACAAACAAATGACTGCAATGCGCCTGCATTTAGCAATCAAAAAACATCCAGCAAATCTTTCACTGGAACATATGACTCAACATATGACTCATTTATTAAACTGTGAGTTATTATTACTTTCAATAATCCATCTCAAAATAAAGCAAGTGTTGTGTTCTTAAGGAACATAAATCAGTTAGGAGAATACTAAACACACACACACACACACACACACGCACACGCACACGTTTTTCCCATGTTTTTTGTGGACTTTCCAAAGACATAATGATTTTTATACTGTACAAACTGTATATTCTATCATCTAACATAACCATGACAGAAAACGTTCTGCATTTTTACATTTTCAAAAAACATAATTTAGTGTGATTTACAAGTTGTTTTCCTCAGGGACCTCAGTCTCACCAAAATAAAATTCCCATAACGTGCAGGACCATCCACACACAAAAATACATGCACACTGTCCTTAAGAGAACTACAGGATACCAAAAAGTGAAAATTAATTTAGCCAACAACAAATTAAAAATAGCCAGGATGAATTAAGGGAATTCCCTGAGGGGCTGATAGTTTGCGACCCTTTGGACCTAGAAATCTTTACACCATACAAGATAGACCAGCCCAATTTGGACACTCAAATCTGGTAAGATACTTAAAAAAAGTAAGTTCATAGCTTTTATTGAGTGACCTTAAAAGGGGCAATATAAGACAGAAATAGTGCTTTTGAGCTTGCTGTGTGTCTTATTCATGCTCTGCAGAGCATGGCAAACAGGCGTGTGAACACAGCAATCAGACAAAATGGTCAACATTAACCACAAAATGACAACAAAACATCTGAATAATAAAAAAGACCAGAAAAAACCCCAACAAAAAAAACATGCTCTTTATTTAGTTGTAAAAATGAAAGTGGCGTCATGTTAACTTAAATGTCAAAGCATCAGTGGTAATAAGGGTGGTGACCTTTATTGCAGATGGTCAGATCTGAGCAGACTGCCATTACTGATGTCCTGCACTACTGCTGCTCCAGGCATTTTTCTATCAAATGTCACATGCCATTCACCTATGGCCACATTTTCTGAAGAAACCATGCTGACAATCCCAGTATCAAGGTTAATAAACAGTTACTTTACAAATTTCTATTAAAAATGGTTATATTGATACTCTTTAGTTCACCCAAAAATGAAAAATGTTGTCACTCACCCTCATGTTGTTCCAAACCTATATGAGTTTCTTTCTCCTGTTGAACACAAAATAAGATATTGACAGCACCCCTTATAGGAAAATAAATACTATGGAAGTCAATGGCTACTTCCTATCAACTGTTTGGTTACTAACATTCTTCAAAATATATTTTGTGTTTAACAGAAGAAAGAAACTCATACAGATTTGGAACAACTTGAGTGAGTAAATGATTAAATAAATTGTTATTTTTGAGTGAACTTTCCCTTTAAAGCATTACAAGTCATATCCACTAGGTTGTTTTTGCTATTTTTATTTATTTATTTATTATAAATTCAATTAGTGACAGTTTTATCTGGGTTTAACACTACTGGATATGTGCAACAGTAATTCTCATTTAGAAGGCTTTATTTTATTTACCTTGCAATAATGAGTAACACTGAATTTTTACAGTCGAGCAAAAGCAATAAGATCACACTATTAGAGTCTCATTTTAAGTGGCCAGATGGAAATCTGTGTTTTTTTTGTCTGACTGCCATTTAGTTTAACTGCCTTTTAAATAGTTTTAAACCTTAATTATTTCTTTGTGGTTAAAGAACAAAAGCAAATCCATGGCCAAATACCACCCCGAAAAAAAAAGCTGAATTACTTAATTTTTTTCCAGAAAGAACCAAGTTAGACTTTAATTAAGCCCAACAGCTGATTTTTTTTAAGGTATTGTTTTGTCCTCCTCTGGCCATACACAGCTTCTTTGATTTGAGGTTTCTACTTTCACGTGAAAGATTCAACTAAAGACATACAAATAATTTTTTTCAAATTCCAAAATGGGGTTTTCACAGCGATGCATAGAAGAACAGTTTTTGGTTCCCCAGAGAACCTTTCGGTGAACAGTTCAAGAACCATTTTCTTCTTAGTAATAAACATTTAAAAAATCTTAAGAACCTTCTCCACAATGAAGCAGCTTTTGTGCAAAGGAAAGGTTCTAGAATAGATATTCACCATCAATATCAATAAAGAACCTCTTACTCTTATTAATAGAACCTTTTATTCAATAAGGAATCCTGAATAAAATGTATTACATTTTCCACTTTCCACAAAAATATTAAGCAGCAGAACAGTTTTCAGCACTGATAATAAGAAATGTTATTTGAGCAGCAAATCAGCATTTTACGATTTCTGAAGGATCATGAGTCAATGAAGACATAAATTACATTTCAAAATATTCATATAGAAAAAAGATTATTTTAAATGTTGATATTTCACAATACAACTGTTATTACTGCGTTTTTGATTAAAAAAATGCAGCCTTGGTGAGAATAAGAGAAGAAAATATCTTTAATTGAATTGACACAAAACCTATTGCATGTGGAACATTTAATGAGGTATTTAAACCGGAAAGATATAGGCTATGAACACCATTGCGATTAGGAACATTATGCAATTCTAAAATAGATTCATTTGGTAGGCTGCTGGTGTGATGTGATAAAAGGACCAGTATGTAGGCCTAAGCCTACATTGATTAGGGGTCATTAGACCCAACTCACAACATCCTACATGATAAATCATTAGCCTATGTTTGTAAATAGTTATAGTTCAGTAAATAGTTCAGAATCACTTGAAAATGTAGGGTGCTGGAGGTGTGAAGTGTTTAACAGCAGGTGCTAAATGCTTTAAAAAAAACAACACCACCACCACAAATGTGTTTCTTATGTGTGTAAAGAAATAAAAGCAACTAATAGCTGCTGTGACCAGCTGTGCCTGAAAAATGCTCACTTAGGCTATGCTTTCATAGGCTAAAATAGAGTTCCACTTAGTCTTCAATTTCACCACAGCAAATGTAGCACACAGCAGTAGGAGAACCGGCTCACACAGAATTCATTATTTTTCCATTCTATAGCCTAAACATGAACAAGGTGGATGTCCTGTTGGGCCGCGTCTCACAGCTTGTTTTTGCCACGGGGAAAAAACACAAAAGGTAGCTTTTTAATCTCGAAAATGCGAGGGAAAATCTCAGAATTGTGAAATTAAAAAGCCGCAATTAGCTACTTTTTTTTACCCGCAATTCTGACATGTTTTCTCATAACTGAGATATAAAATCAGAATAACAAGGGGGAAAAAAGGAATTGTGAGATATAAAGTAGGAATTTATTAGGCTACATTTTTTTATTCTGTGGTGGAAACAAGTTTAACAAGTCAAAGGGTCAAGTTAAGAAGTTTTAAAAACTCATTGAGCTTTTAATTTTTTTCTATGCAAACATGAGCTATGGTCTTTTACTGTAGCGTGCATATCTGTTTTAATAGTGGTTATAATAAATGCATATTTTAAAAGAAATATAACTAAAGAAAAATAAAGTGTAAAAAAATGCACATTGAGTTTCCTAGTCTAGTCTATCTTTTCCATATCTCCACACTGCCTCTCATGAACACCCTGCCTAACTCAGTTTCCCTGATTTAATGCTGGTCATTTCATTTCTAAAAACTTTTCAATTTTATTTTGTGTACAACTAAGATATGGCAGGATATGACACTTTATTTAAACAGTAGCCTACATAGTCAGGTAAATAGCTAGAGATAAAAATCCTCACCCACACCCAGTTAGGACAAGATGGCGCATGGATTGCGCGCCAATTTTCTCACCGTCTGAACAAACTGTTTGGATTAAAGCAATCAGATACACTAAGTGGAAATCTTCACAGAGCATTCCTCTCGACGGTCTCACTACGTTGTCTCTACGTTGACCTATTTAAAGCGCATCTCCTGATGAAGCCAAGCAATTAGACCCATCCAGGCTCTCAATTCTTCAGTCTCTAGAGCTGCACTCTGACTGTTTATCATTTCAAATCATGTGGTAATTTTCTGCTCTAAATTATAGGTGCAGCAGATGATTATTACTGCATTGTTTACCAGGCATCGATCAGGCTGATGCTTTCATGCCTCCCTGCTGTTTTCTGCATGCAGAGGAACGAGACTAAAAAAATAAAAGACTTGACTTTGTCAATTAAGTGACAGAATCAGATGAGGGGACCATGATTACCCTTGTGCCAACCCCCCCTCCCCTCTCCTCCTGTCTGTCTCGACACTACACTAAGAACACATAAAAATCCATGTACATCATGCACTTATGATGTGCAGAAGTGGACAGGAAGGAAATGTATATAAGGGCATGAAAACAAAACAGACTCTGAATTAAGTTTTTCAGACCTCATTCCAAAGGGTCACACAATTATAACATCAGAAGTAAATTGCACAACAAAGACCTGCAGCTGGGCTGCACGTGACTCATTCTGTATGTTTTTTCTTCATCTCTCTTTATTCCTCCTCACACAGCCAGTTTTCACTCCTCCATTTTGTCTTCACCACATGCTCCCACACTTTCAACACTCTCACATGATTCATCATTGCAAGCAGCCACCCAGTTCACATCCTGTCATTCAGTGCCAACAAAGAGATAGACCTGTTCCCAGTTCCTCACCCTTCCCCTCACTCCTTTCATGCCATCTTAGATAAGAGCACCGGGCCGCATACTAAGATCGGGAAATTCAATTACCCGTCTGTTACATAAACATTTGTTCAGTAATTCAAACGAATAGTCCTTTGGGTTTCATTAGGCATCTGGCACAGGGTAGTATTACTGACATGGTAATGGAGTGTCTTTATTAAGTGAGTGGCACATATTAAAGGTTTGTGACAGGGTGATTAACACAGAAAAAAAAAGAATGTTGAGAAGTGGTGGAAAACCTCACAATAACTTTGTGCTATATTTTGTGTGTGTGCATTTTTAACTCTTGAAAAACAGAAAGTGGTTAGAGGAAAACAACCGTTTTGCATTCATTTGCAGGGAGCAAAAGCACAATGTAAACGAATAACCGTGGTTTTAATGTACAGCGAAACCTTGTGTCAGAAATGTGCAGTAGTGATTTCTGAACTTTCATTCTAACTCCAGCAGCAAAAATTTGTTCATTCCACCATACATGATGAGCTTATGATAACGGTCCATCATTTCAACTTGCCATTAAAAGCGGCACAAGTGTTAGTTACTTTCCAGGATAATATATTATGTGCCATATTTGATAAAAAGTAAAATGGGAATTTGACTAATAAACAATAGATATGTATGAAAAGTGCATCAGATTAAAAGAAAAAAGACTATAAAGACTAGTTTGATTTAAAATACAAAAAAAGAAAGAAGAAAAAGAACAAAACAAAACATTTCCTTCCAGCTCATTTAGCAGTCCTTGTACGAAGACGTTTCTTGATAAGGTTGTCACTCTCTTTCTCCCCTGGATTTGGGCCAATGATCTATAAGAAAGGTCAAATGTTAGCTGTTACTGAGAATGTTATTTTAAATAGAAATTTATGTAATTTTACATTTAAAAGCATTTAAAACATGGAAATTTACATAAAGTACACTATCATGTCATTAAGATTTTGGGGCAGTAACATTAAAAGATTTTAAAAAAAATTAAATAAAAAAACAGCAAGGATTTAAGGATTTGTTTAATCAGCAAGGATATTAAATGGATTAAAAGTGACATTTAAGACATCTTTGCAAAAGATTTCCATTTCAAATAAATGCTGTTCTTTTGAACCTTCATTTATCAAAGAATCCTGAAAAATAATTTATCAGTCTGCACAAAATTATTAGGCAGCACAACTGCAAATAATCAAATAAGCGCAGCCTTGGTGAGCGCAAGAGACTTCTTTAAAAAAAATCTTACAGACCCCAAACCCTTACAGTACCTGATGGGCCGGTATGTCCATTGGGGAGGAGATAACTGGTCTGTCGTGTTTTCGTTTGTCACGTTTGGATTTAAGCTTTAGAGACATCGTCCCGCTATCAGGGGACTTTCCGCTCATCAATCCCATGATCCTTTTTGCTGGGACAGAGAAAGATTGTGATTGTCAGATTAACAAATAGGAGTCTAGAAATGAACAAATGGGTAATAATGATGGAATAAATCTAATCCTGACCTTTACCCCCAAGATAGGTGGGAGAGCCCTGAAGAAAATCTCCAATCTTCTGGATCGTTTTGTCTTTTTTCCCTCTTTGGTTTGACTCCTGGGAAGTTGAGGGCTATGAGGAGGGAGTTCATCAGTCACTGTAATCACTCAATACGGGTAGTATCAGGAATCATGATTCTCCCAATCAAAGTCTTTGAGTGATTGATGCAGTGACTCTGAGCCACTTTTTCCTCTCTTAACTCCTCTGTCCATACTTCCACCTTCTACCTGATTTCTACTTTATTAAAACCTAATTATTCACATTGGTCTAGACGAAAATCTCAGTATCATATACTGTGAGAGCAATTTCACTGGCCATTATCAAAGAATACATTTCCTAATACATTTACTTCAATGTTAGAATGTTGTAACTCACCTCTTCCTGATGAGGTGTTAGGCGAGGAGTCATTCTACTCCTTGTATTCCTAATATTCTCCCTTTCCATCCCATCCTGAGGAATAGCAAAGTGCAAGAGTAATCAAATATTAGAGTTAGGAAGAGTTATAAAAGTAAATAAATAGTAAATAAAAGAGTTAGGAAGGCTAACGTAAATGCTTTGGATTCTTTTAGGCCTGTTTCACATATTTTTTGTCTGCGAAGCGTGAGCAAAACAACAACAACTTCAACAGCAGGCTTGTTTTGTGCTTTCACACTAACCGTGTTTCTGCTGTGTAACAGATCAATGGCTCTGTACAGAAAACAAAGTGATTTCTGGCTCACAAAATTAATTATTTATTTTAATAAAGCCAATTATTTAGTAAAATGGTTATTGAAAGTGAGAAATCTTACATGAGGATGGACATCAGATTTAGAACAACTGATTTTTATACAACACCGTTCAAATGTTTAGGGCAAGAAAGATTTTTTTTTTTAAAGAAATTGATACTTTAATTCAGCTAGCATGCATTCATTGATCCAAAGTGACAGTCACGTATTTATTATATGGTTACCAGTGATTTCTATTTCAAATAAATGCTGTTCTTTTGAACTTTCTATTTAAATAATCCTGACAAAATGTATCAGTTTCCACACACACAAAAAACAAAAACAAACAACAACAAAAAAAAAATAATAATATATATATATATATATATTATAACATTAATCATAGTAAGAAAAGTTTCTTGAGCAGCAGAATATTTGTTGAAGACTGGAGTCATGGCTGCTAAAAAACTGCAGCTTTGCAAGCAGAAATTGAAATGAATATTAAAATAGAAAAGTTATTTGAAATACTATTTCACAATGTTACTGTTTTTACAGTATTTTTAAATCAAATAGTTGCAGCATTGAGCATAAAGACTACTTTCAAAAACAATAATAAAAAAAAATAATCTTACAAACTTTTGAACAGTAGTTTACATACAAAATGGTCATAAATCTACACTGGACCCAAACCCCAAAGTGTAGCTATTGCTTAAATAGTCTGAATTCAGTCAGATATACGGAATAAAAGGGTTTGTTCCAATCATGTGAAAATGATTGTCTGCAGAAATTGCAGAAAATGTGCTGTTAACCTAAAAAATAATATGTGCAGTACACACACCACAGACAGTGAAACAGGGCTTAGTTGAATCGGAATGTTTGGCTGTGATTGGTCATATAAGATGTGATGGATGTTATGATGATCACTGATGAGCTAGTTAAGGAAAAAACAATAATCCAGTTGCAGTGGTTAATTAACCCTCTGCTGATGATCAGGTCAGTAGGCAATTTTACAATGCTAAATGCAAATGGGGAAACACACAGCACCTAAATGATCTGAATCTTTAATCCCTACTGACAAAGCACAAATTGGTTTCAGGTCAGCTGGAAAGAGTGGCGGTTTAATTCTTGACACTCAAAAGAGCACAAAACCCTGAGGATTAGTTGACAGAGCTAGTGCCAAGAGTGCAGTGCATTAAAGAATCTTTAATAAGACAGCAGAGCATCTGTCTGATCCCTCTTTTATACACACACGCAAGAACAAATACTACATGAAAAAAATATTCAAATCTGCAGAATAAATAAATGATTCATTCTGAAAGACTTCTTAGGTCTCTCTCCAGTAGCTCATCAGTTTCAGTCTCTTCCTCTCTTTCTCTTCAACCATTCTGCATTCTCCCCCCATCACTCCCTTCCTGTCACCATCTCTCTCTCTCTCTAAGACAACAAGATTGCATCTGTGACATTGCATGTGACAACCAATGCCACACTCGTAAAACACTCGCCAGCCTAAACGGGGCGGATCTCTGTCTGTCACACCTGTCACCTGCTCTCCGACTTGCAAGCTCACATTAAAAGCAGACTAATGCCCTGACTCCCAGAAACCTGGCAAGTCATTCACCGTTCAATCGCATCGGAGAGAAACTGACTGACTGAAAATCAAGACTGATGGATTGTTCTGAAGTCAGGCGCTGGTGTTTCCCTGGCGTATAATGGGAAAGTGTAATCACAATAATTTAGAGGTGTCGAGGGTGAACGTATCACACGATTACAATGATTTCCCCAATTATATGTGAAAAGTCATGACCTTGAGGATTTTATGGGTGAATGATGAATTATAGGTCTATTTTAAGTTCTACAGAGCATTATCTCCCAAAGCCTTTGTCATTTATGCATCATGAAGAAAAAACAAGCCCTGCCACTGAGGGCTAGGACAGCTCTTACAGGCAATATCACCATAATGGATCTGTAAAACAACATAGCAAAACCTGCTCCATTTACACACCCACCTCGATAGAAATGTTATTATTTCTTTGATGCATCAAAGGGTTCAGGGATAATGACTCATAAGCTGCATTTCCACCATCAGAAACTCTAACCAAATGGCCTGCATAAGATGGTAACAAAAACTTTATTAGGAACTTTAAAGGGTTAATCAAATTATAGGTAGTTGCAAATGTTTTAATTTCGGCATCTTTCCACTTTATAGGTACTCTGTTCAAAGACGTGTGGACTAGGCCATGTTCTGCTTTTAATAAGTGAATTGTGAACCAACCAATAATGTATTTTAAAAGAATAGATGACTCAACAATGAAAATTCTGTCATTACATATGTCATTTTCTTTCAGTGGAACTAAAAAAAATATCTGAGGAATCATTAAAAGCAGCTCTATGGAAGTGAAATAATGCCAAAGGTTTTTGAAACAAAAAGGTGTGTGTGTGTTGCTACTTGCTAATACAATGTTAAATCATAAATCAGACATAGGCTATGTACAATAACATTACGATGTCCAGCAATACAAAAATAGTACATTGGGTTTCATCTGTCTCGTTTAATGAGATCTAACGAACAAATACATAGATCCGATTGATATAGGAATGTACTTTAATGGTCGAGTGTCAGAGTTTCTGGGTTGTAATCCGCACTCGTATAGTTTTATTCCCTCGTCAAAACCGATTATATTTATCAGTGGTTGTATATCAAGCAGGGACTCGTTTGGTGTGCAGTTTGTTTTGTGATTTCACCGCAACGAATAGAGAAGAGAGTCTCCGCAACCAATTGAAGCGCGCGTCCGAGTTAAGACTGCGCAGCGAGCCACAATAGAGACTGTATCCGCGCCACTGATCGCAGAGGCAACGAGCACTTGATTTCATTAACAACACATTTCAGCGTTAGATGGGAAACGATTATTTAACAAACGAACGAAATGAATGCTCTGCTTGTTAACTGGAGAAGTTTTATTTAGGCTACTTGTATGTACATCCGTGCTGCGAGAAGTGGTTTCAAAAGTGGTGGGGCCAATATCGACCCTGGCAAAAAGTGGTGGGGACATGTCCCACCCGCAAATTACGCCTATGGATTTACTGGCGTAAAGTTGGCTTGACATTGGACATTTGCGAGTAGGGACCGTCTCAGTTACATACGACATTAGCCTACACACGTTTCTAACTTCAATAGCAAACTTCAATTTATTTGAATACATATCAAAAATATAATAGGTGTGCTACGTCATGCGTTTTATATATCCAGCAATCCTGAAGTATTGAGGGAAACCCTATTACTGCAGCACATCGCTGCGATATAAAGTTAAGGCAACTAAACAACCTTAAATATTCAACCATGTCGAATTTGAGCGAATAAAAAATGCAAGTCACCTGTCCCACCCACTATGCCACTGAGTATATCACAGGGAAACGCTGCGTGAAACTTTGCGTGTTAAGTTCATATTCTGAGTCCATCTGCTTGCCTGTAGCAATATAGTAGCCTGCAGCCTTCTCAATAAAGTGCGAGTTTGGTCTTTTATATCACTGTATTAGTACATTAAGCTACGTTAAACGCTTTATATTCCAGCAATCCTGAAGTATTGAAGGAAACCCTTGTACAGAAGCACATCGCCGCAATATAAAGTTGACAAATACACTTACATTTCTATAAATTAGTTTTTATGAATAAATGGCTTGCTCTAACCCAGTCTTTGTCAACAACACGCGCTTGCACCCCCTGCTGGTGAGCTCGACTAACAGCAGATGGAGATTATGCTCTGTAATCTACTGCTTTTCCTGCAGTTCCTGGATGTCGATGTTGAACCACTGAATTTGTGGAAGCGAATTTGTAAAGCGAAATAAAATGGACCGAAAATGGCCTGTTGAATATTATAGGTTGTATTTTTAAACAGTTTGAATATTTTGGAAGTGAAATATGAAAGGTGAATATTAATTATTGAACTTTTAATAATTAAAATGTGTTTGAAATGTTTTGAATTGAAATATTCACATCTTAAATATTAAACCATGTCGAATTTGAGCCAATAAAAAAAATGCAAAACCTAAAAATACAATGCAAGCATGGTTAATACAATGCATATTATTTTCAAGTAGTGCAATTCAACAGGCTTTTTGTTTAAAAAACATTTGGCATTATTTTACTTCCATACAGCTCTATGCTGAAGATTTTGATGTATGTTAAACCTGATGCATATTTGTCTGACATTGGTGCTTGCACTTTTTTTTTTTTTACCAGAAGTCTAATGACATTTGTTACTGACATCCAACCTGCACCACAAAAGACTTGGAATACAGTTCTATCCTTATTTCTTTTACTAAAAAAATTATTTGTATGAAGAGCAGCTGCAATAAATTTCCTTAGAATTCTCCTTTTGTGCCCCACTGAAAAGATAACAGCATATGGGTTTGGAACGACATGAAGACAAGCAAATAACAACAGAATTTTCATTTTTGCGTCTTTTAAGAAAATAAAGATTCAAAATTTGGATTTCATGTTGATTTTAAGGACAAGCTCTGCCAGTATCTTATTTATTGGGACACTTACATCACACAGACTTGCTCAAATTGATTTGGTGTGGATGAAAATTTCAAAGGGTAAAAAAGTAATCACATAATTTATGGATTTATACTTCTAATCTCCAGCTCTGTGGGTTAACCTGATGGAATTAACATGACCCTTAGTGTCTTGGCTGTGATTGTCTGGTTCCAGACCATTAGGAGTCCTGAAAGTGGAACAGCTGTTGAAGTAGGATTAAACAGGAAGAGGGTACCTGAGGACTGGGTTCAGAGAAAGCTTTCTTTTTCACCACGCTGCTCCTGCCTCCTTTCTGCTTCAAGTGAATAAAAGCGCCATAAAAATGTTTTGTGACATTCAATTACAAAACTCTCCAACAATTAGCATCTATAGAGCATGTGGAAGCGTGACTGTTGCCAGGGGCAACCGGCGTGAGAGCACAAGATTCTTTGACAATAAGAGGTCACTTATTTCGAGTGAAGAGCATTCTTTCAGAGTGCAACATTACATCTTCACTGCAGTGTTTTGAGAGAATAGCACGACCTACCTAGACTCTGTGCATGGTTACCCTTTTAAGAGTGTTATAATAAAATGTTAACACCCTGTTTAGTCAGCATTTATGGTCGATTTGTATTTGTGCATTGGTAATCCCTCTGTCTGAACCATTCAATTAAATTTCCATAAACAGGTTTTAAAAATCTATAAACCTACTGTGTATTCTATAATTATTGTTATTGCTCCCAGAGCAAGTATCTGCAAGTGTTTAAGTTGCCTGAGAGTGTGTGAGGTTAGGCCAAGGGACACTCAACCACACACATAAATATATTCTCACACTCAGAACTTTATGCTTAATAGGACTGCCATGTTGCTGCCCATGCACAATGAACACTGTGTGCAAAATTGGAGCCTTGTTAATGACTAATTAGGACAATTAAAGGGCTACTGGCTGTGCAGATTAAGTCAGCAGCAGATGGTCAATGGATTTTATATAAAAAAATTAATTTAAAACAATTAAGGTTTTAAAGTAAATTAAAGTTAAAAATCAACTAGAGAGAAAGAGGAGGTAACTTTGTGTGATAAATCTGAACTAATATTATACAAAATTTCCTATGATTTTAATGCTAAAAATCAAAAAGATTAGACATTTCGCTCAAGCACAAGATGATTGCAGGTCATTCCAGTCACAGCACTTTATATCACTTTATGTGAAATAAGAACCATTTTCTTATTCCCCCCCTCCATCGGATTCATTTCTCACCTTCTCAATCTCCCCGCTCTTCCTCTTGCGAGTGGGTCGGGAGATTTTAACAGTAACGGTGGAGTCTTCACCCTGCCGCTTGAGAGCGAAACGATCCGGCTGCAGAGGGCTGAAGGAAATTTCCAGCTCAGGCCGTGGAAATCTGGAATGTCTGCCTGTTTCCGTGGAGATCACTGACGAATCTAGCACCAGCGGACAGCTAGCGGACGAGCTCTGCGATATGAAGATTATTATCATCATCAACTTGATAATCAATGGACTGAGAAATATGTGCATTTATTTATCACTTTCTATAAAAAATGAGCAAACACAACAAATTAATCTAACGAGATGTAACATGAGAGGTGCCACAAAAAGTAAACTTATTTAATGATGGCATATTAAGAGTTTTTTTATTTACTGAAATCTCACTAAAATGTGTCAATTAAAGATCTAATGGCAAGGCTGTCAGAACTGACACAGGATGGCCACCATTGTTAAGTGGCCAATCAAGCACAATCATTGGACAAATGCTGATAACCTAAAGAAGCCGAATATCAGCCTGGATGGAATTAACAGTGAACAATATATTTTAACAGCACTCAATGCTATGGTTCAAAAGTTTGGGGTCAGTTTTTTACATTTTGGAAAGAAATATCTTATGCTCACCAAGGCTGCATGTATTTGATAAAAATAACTGTAATAATAAAAAATGAATAAAAAACTGTAATATTGTGAAATATTACTACATAAAAAAATAAATAAAAAAAGTTTTTATTTTAATTTTAATATATTTTAATTTCTTCCTGTGATGCAAAGCAATTGAGCTGCTTAATATTTTTGTGGACATTTTTTCAGGTTTCTTTGATGAATAGAAAGATCAAAAGAAGAGCATTTATTTAAATTATAAATATGTTGTAACAAATTACTTTATTTAATTGTTAGTTCATGATACTATTGTTACAATTTTCGTTCACACTTTAGATTAGGTTCTAGTTCTCACTATTAACTAGCTATTACTACTTTTGCCTCAAATAACACTTAATTACTGCTTATTAATTCTTAGTAAGGTAAGTTTGTTAAGTTTAGGTATTGGGTAGGATTAAAGGATGTAGAATATGTTCATGCAGAATAAGGCACTAATATGTGCTTTATAAGTACTAATAAACAGCCAATATCCTAGTATTATGCATGCTAATAAGCAATCTGTTAATAGTGAGAATTGGACCCTAAACTAAAGTGTTACCCAAGTTTATCTTGTTACTGACAGATGGATAGTTTAAAACTAATAGAGATGAATATGCAAGTTTGTTTTAGAATTGTCCAAAAAAAAAAAAAAAAATCTGCTAAATGCATAAAACGGGCATCCACTAAATGAAAGGCTAAAATAAAAAAATGGAACAGAATGTAATTGTGATTCACCATTTTCACAATGAAATGATAATCAGGTAGGGTGTATTTCTGTTTTACCTGACTGGTGACAGATCCTCTGTTTCTGATCGTGTTTTTGAGCGTACTGGTGTTCAGAGGCTTCACATCAGACAATTCTTCTTCCATCGTCTAGCACAACAATTAAGAGATAGTCAACAAACATTCCTCACTCTCTATATAATTACCAACTCAATTTAATAGGGTATATGTTGAACGTCGCATGACCAAACAGGAAACCTGGTCTTATCGCATCCGCTTGTCAGATATCTATGGATTTTTAAGGTAATCAGCTAACCTACCTAGTTCACTTTGCTATTGCCATTTTATTCTATTTAAATATCTAAACGTTATTCTGAAGAAGAAAAATTAAAAACTTTTAAATATCAATCTGCACATGCGAGGGACATTGGTTATGCTCATCTTTGCTCGCTCCTTTTAAGTTATCTTGAGTAAAACCGCAAAAATTTTCATGAAGCAGATACAAAAGACCTGAACTGGAAGCGATGCAATCTGTTTTACAGAATACGAAAGTCAAATTGCACATATTGCACAGCAATGTCTAATAAACAACACATATCACCACAGGTTGGTACAAATAGATTGAGAGCTCCCTGAATGACTACATGTGTTCAAATCAGTTTGGGGAGACGATTCTTTGGAAGGCATTGATGCACCAAGAAGTAAAGAGTAATAAAGGCCAGTTTCTATTCTGACTATAATTATACAATACAATCCATATAAAAGCTCAATTCATATAACTCTCAGTTCCTCCTAGAAAACAGTCAACTCAGCTCATCTGAGGTGAATTATATAAAATCAAAATGATTGTTTGAAGGACAAGGCCACACTTTACTTAGCAGTGTACAAATGCCAACATTCAGAGTAAAGCCACTTCAGTCTTTTGACAGCAATTATATTTGTCATACGCAGACTCTAATGAATTAAAGGCAACGGGTGAATTGGCAGTAATAAAACACGTGTTTCTGACCTGGGTTGATGAGTTTCTGCGAAGTCTGCTGCTTATGACACTGTCACTGAGCAGTTCCTTCAGTTTCTGGATTTCTGCGTCCTTTGCAGTCAGCTCTGCCTGCAGTGCCTCGGTCCTGCTGTCCTCAGTGACCCCCTAAGACAGATACAGTGTGTTAAAATAACACCATGTTAGGAAAATGTATGAAGGAATGAATTATACTACAATATATCAAACAATCAATTGGTAAAACAGCTATTAGTTTAGCTTTTGCTGTTGACCTTTTTCAGAAACTACTTTTTCAGTAAAACTATTGCTGACAATTATAAGGTTCTGCGTGTATACATCACATCCAGATGATAGTCACAGGCTACATTATTAAGCCTCCATATTATTAAAAACAAAAATTCCGACGAGACAGGGATCCCATTCAGCTTCAGTTCAGCTAAAAATAACTTCTGAATTGTGTCATTTTTATTAGATTTGCTTTGCTTCAAAAGAGCTGTATGGCTCTTTAAAGTTCTGCTGATGTGAGTGATATGAAACTGTAATGCAGTAAACAAATCCGGACTGCCTCATAGTCGTACAGTTAATAGGAAATTAACTCTTAGAACATCTGTCAACCAATCAGAATGCAACTGAACTGCCAGTTAATTACCCCAGGAATTATTAAATAATATCTAAATTAACCATGTTTTCATACCAAGTAATATTATTTTTAACTAAAAACAAATGAATGTATGAATTGCATGAAAAAAATAATATATTATTAAAAATTATAATTATTTATTGATAAAGATGTTTCACTGTAATGTACATGACATTAAAATATATATTTTTCATTAAAATGTGTATATTATGATAAATATCAATAAAATGTTTCAATTTTTGCTTATTGTTGTGTGTAAACGTTATAGTTAGAGTGAACTAGAAGTTGCAATCGACTTTAAAAAGAAATACTATTAAAAACAAGTCTTGATAATTCCTGGTATGTTAAGTCTCGAATGGGCTAATGCATCTACCGGTTTCAATTAGGTTTAAAATGTGCTTTTATGTATCAGACAATTTTACTACCATTCAAAAGTTGTATGTCTATAAGATTTTTTTTTTAAATTCAAAAGAAGACTCTTATGCTCACTAAGGCTGCATTTATGCAATAATAAAAAAAAAACAGTAAAACAGAAAAATTGTGAAATATTATTACGATTTAAAATAGCCTAACTGTTTTCTACTTTAGTACATTTCATCAGAGATTCCTGTGATGGAAAAGTTTAATTTTCAGCAGCCATTACAGTTTTTAGTGTCAAATGATCCTTCAGAAATTATTCTAATATGCTGATTTGGTGCTCATGAAACATTTAAAATTACGATCAATGTTGAAAATGGTTGTTCTGCTTAATATTTTTGTGGAAACTAATACATTTAGTTTAGAAAAAGTTCACAAGAACAGCATTTCTGTCGGGACCACTATCGTCAAATACGATTGACAATTAGCATTGAGTTAGGATTGACGGTATGGTTCTGTTCTGGGCAAGAACTCCATGCAGCCTAGCATGGATAAGAGGAGGGAGAGCAGCAATAACCCCCAAAACAAAACCATATGCCAATATCCCCCAACACAAACTGACAGCGAAATTCTGGATGTCTTGTACACACTACCCCCAACAGGACTAATGCTGAAAGAATGGTTAATGGGTCAAAGACGAGACGTCACCATTTTTGTGTCTGCATCAAATTAAAGTTGCAGTCTCTTTTCCTCTTTTTCGCCATCTCTGTTCGAAATCTGCAATTGCAGTTATTCACGGAATTATCAACTTTACGTCGGTTGTGCCTCGGCACGGCACTGCGCGGATGAATCCATTGTTTTGAGGAGAATGTGCGGCTGTCAGTCACATCCACTTTTGTTCTGACCAACTAAGGGGAAAAAAGCATTGCAGTAAATCTGCAATGGGCGGCAATTTTGTAAATCTCAAGAATCGATCTTTCAGTCTAGGCTGTTTCCAGTTGATGTTAATCAGTATCAGATTGATTTGAAATCTAATCAAATCGTGAAATTTGTGTCAAAGCCTAGTGTCAAATGGCCTGGGCGGAGCACTTAGTCACCATAAGCTTGAGGTATCTCGCCGCACGCAGGTCTTTTAAGACGTCCGCGTTCACAACGCCGCCATCCAGGGACTTTAGAAGTTTAGCCTGGAACACCTGCCAAACTAGCCATGCTGCTCCGTCTGCAGATGCGTAGGCCTTGTCAGCAAGGTGGGCCGTGAATTTGCATGGCTTGGACGGCAGGCTGAGGTCCGTGCACAGAGAAGAAGAGGACGGGCACAGGTGCGCGGCGACGGTCTCCTCGAAGGGGGGTATGCGCACATAGCCGTGTTCAAGTTCACACACTTGAATGAATCTGAGGTGAAATCCTAGTGGGGAACGAATTCCTCTCGCTAAATTCCTGATTGCACGATTCCTTGTGAGATGATGTGGTTTGCCAGCCGGATTTCGCCATTTCATTAACTCCTGAGAAACGCGATAGCTGCTGATAACACTGAAGGAGCTTATATATGTATACAGTGATAGGAGTCGTATTCCTATTGGTAGACGTGGATCAGCTGAGAGTCAGCTGATGCGAGCTTGACTAACGTGACCTGCCAGAACTGATGCTATTTAATGCATTCTTGCTGTAATAAATATTTATTTATAAAAAAATAAAAAAATCTTACTGACCTAATTTTTTTAAAAGAGTTTGTGTAGATGGTGAGATCTGTAACCGACACTGACCTCTGGTGTTTGGGGGGTGTTTCTGGACTGTAGGATCTTGATCTGTTGGTCTTTCTCTGCATTGGACATGATGAGTTTCTTCAGCTGAATTTCCAGAGCAGAGACAAGTGTGTCTCTCTCTTTTCTCCAGCTTTCCATCTCTTCATCACGAGCAGCAAGACATGCAGCCAGAGACTCCTAATTGACATGTATCAAGAGTCATTCTCTCTTTAACTAAAATATTTGTCTGATATTGTCTCTGGAAACACACACTGCTATTTACCATTTCAGCCTGTTGGCGGGCATGCCGTTCTCGATCATCAGCGAATCGTCTCATGTCCTGGTTCCTCCTCTCCTCAGCCTCTTTAGCCTGACCAATCAGAGCCAACTTCTCCTCCATCCACTTCCTGCGCTCTGCCTGGTGCTTCTCATTGGCC
Source organism: Meda fulgida (assembly GCA_030578275.1). Lineage (NCBI taxonomy): Eukaryota > Metazoa > Chordata > Actinopteri > Cypriniformes > Leuciscidae > Meda > Meda fulgida. The sequence goes on along the minus strand of CM060632.1, from coordinate 19,029,128 downwards.
AGCTACAAACATGAACACCGAACAACCACACTATAAGACCATGAGCACACATTTTCTCTAACAGTTGAAGAGAAATTGAGAAAACATTTGGACACCAGACCTGCAAGCTCTCCTGGGCCTGAGTGGTCTGTTGTTTGGCCTGTAAAACGTCATCAGAGATCGGTCTAGAATCTCTCCAGTTCCTCATTTCAGAGAGCGTTTCTCTCAACCTCACCAATTCTGAAAATAAATACAGTGATGTCAAAAATCTGAGACCATACTGAAAAACGCAGATTTAATATCTACCATGAATTCATAAATATAAAGGTTTTTTTATCTAAACTATTTTTTTGTGAAATGAACTAGTATAATGAATATTTACACTTATTCTAGGTTACAATCAAATAAATACATTTTCGGCATTGGTCATGTGAACTCTCTCGTACAGATGTTCAGACCAGACGGTCAGATGTTCTAGTTTGCATAGAAGAACAAGATGACCTTTGAATCACCTCAAATCATGCTGGAGAACATAATTAAATGTTGCTCTCAATAAAGCAAAATGACGACACACCAAATACTAGGATAGGTCAGAAATTGTTAAAATGTTAATTTCCTTTATTTAATTTTTTTTTTTTTTTTACAATTACTACATTAGAATAAGCAACACAGAAATACATTTGTCATATACACATTAAACTTTTTTTCTGTGTATAATCCTTTTTTAATTGTATGATATATTATTACAGTACATTAATGTATCATGAATGCAATATTGTCCATGTAATCACATACCCTGAGCGAGCTCATTTATCTGAGTCTCTCTGTTGTCCAGCTCCAGGTCCAGCTGTGTCTGCGTTTCCTCCTGCTCTGTCAGAGCCAAACGCATGTTTTCAATAACATGCTCACGCTCTTGCAAATCTGCAGAAACCATCAACAAAAATGAACATTTATTACTGTGTTGCCACACGTTTAATTAAGCACTTAAAAGTAAATGACATCCATTATTGCTCAGTCATGCAGATACATGGAAGTAAACAAACGATACCTTTACACGCTTTCTGATAGAGCAGCAGATTCTCATTTGACTTAGATTCAGAGGATCGTTCCTGTTTTAGAAGAAAGAGAAAATATTCAAGTCACATGACAATTTCAGTTAATGTTTCTCTTTGTGGTTTTAGATATTCATCGCTGGATGGTGCTTACAGCTTTCAGCTGGTTGATGGTGCGGTCCCTGTTGGCGATTTCATTCTGCAGCTGCGCTTTAATCTTTTCTAGATCACTGAGCTTCAGTCGTAGAGATTTCTCAGAATCTCGCATGGAGGAGATCTATATCAAACAGCATAAGGAGTTTTAGCACAGGTCAGCAACAGTTAGATTCAATTCAAGCCCTGACACGTATCAGCCCAGAGAGTGAAGACGTTTGAATGAGTGAAGAGTGAGTTCTCACCTCCTTCTGGACCTGTTGAATCTGTTTCTTCGAGTCACCAAGTTTTTCCCGAAGATCAGATGAATCATCTTCCCTTCTGCGTAGATCAACAGCCAGACTGCTCATCTTACACTCGATAGTTTTAATCTCCTCCTTTAACCTGAGAGATGGAAAAACCACATACAAACAAAATGAATAACAATACATAAATAAAAATCTGAGACAAAAGTATCAATAAGTTGTTGTCTGATTAACTGGCCAGTTTTTGGGCAATTTTTTGCCAATCTTCTTGGCCAATTAAGAGATTTTTTTTGCCTTATTTTTCCATTTTGGTTAGTTCCAGATTCTACCTTTTTTCAACTAGTTCAACTGATCAACTAGTAAAAAACTTAAAAAAAAATAGATCATTCATCTGACAGAATAGTCTACACATAATCCCCATTACAAATATACTTGTCTTTTCATGCTTATTCAGAATGAACAAACTAACAAACAAACAAACAAAGAAACAACAAAAAGGCTTTCAAACTACCAAAATAAATCAATGTCTTCTTGTGTGTGGGAATGGGGTGATAATTAATCTAACAAAAGCAGCAATCTTGAGCACAAAACTTGCTCAAACCGTTTAATGCTTTCATGATCACTTAGTAATTAAACAAATCATCACTGCTTATACAAAAGCTGCTAATGCCTAACCCCATTAAAGTCAGTTCCAAAGACATAAATCTTTGTTTTACAAGGAAACAACATTAAAAGCAATTTATTTAAATTCTAAGTAACATTTTCAGGTGAATTGTCTAATTTCTGCACCACTAGTGGTAGTAGTCCTAATATAATAATATATTTTTTTGTATTTTACATATTTTTTTTAAATTACACCACCATTCTAAAGTTTTGCAAGACGTTTCTTATGCTATCCCAAGGCTGCATTTATTTGATAAAAATATATTTTTTAAAAACAGTAAAACATTAAAACAACTGTTCTCTATTTCAATGTGTGAATTTTTTTTTATTTGTATGATGGCAAAGCTGATTAACAGTCATTATTCCAGTCTTTAGTATCAACTGATCATCCAGAAATAATTGTAATATTATTATTAATGTGGAAAATAGTTGCGCTACTTGACATTTTTGTGGAAACCATGAAACTTTTTATGTCAGGATTCTTTGATGAATAAAAAGTTCAAAAACAGCATTAATTTGAAATAGAATTTTTTTTGTAACAATGTAAAAAGTCTTTACTATAATTTTTGACCAATTGAATGCATCATTGCTGAATGGCAAGTATTCATTCCTTTTAACTTTTGAATGGTATTGGTATAAATAAAATATATGCAAAATACAAAAAATAATGAATTATATGTTTGGCAACAGAAATAAAATTGGACTGATTTTGTATGGTGGTTTAATGTGACTTGAGGAAACTGTATTATACTTCAAGAGGAAAATAACTGACCGGTTAATCTCTTCTTGTTTCTTCTGTAGATCTGCATCTTTCTGAGCGATGGCCTCCTCTGCCACAGCCAGCAGCTCTCTCCTTCTCTCCACCTCCCTCCTGCGCGCCTCTTGCACCGCTTGTGTTTCCTCCTCCTCCAGACGATCCTGTGCTTCCTTCAGTCTCTTCTGCAGAACTGAAAGCTGAGCCTCCTTTGATGCTAGGGCTTTCTCCCTCTGTGCAAGTTCAGCCTCCTTTTCAGACAGCATGTTTATTTCACTATCTATCTCCCTGCTTTTAGATCCAAGAGTGTTAGGGTTTGTCAGTCCCAACTCCCCATCTTTAGACAGAAGTGCCGTATCTTTCTCTGCCTTTTTCTGAAGGCATCCAATCTTCTTCTCTAGCTCAGCTTTGACACCACGAAGGGTGGCAACCTCAGCCTGCATGTCAGAGTTGACTTTTTTGAGGTCATCACAGTCAGCTGATGTGTTTTTAGACTGAAGCAAAGCAAAGGTCTCAGCCTCCTGTTTTAGTAGTGTAATTTCCTGTTCAAGAGTCAAGATGTGTTTGTTCTTTTCTCCCAGTTCCTGATCTTGCTTAGCCATTTGTGATTTGGCAGCAGAAAGTTCTTGATACACACCTTTCAAAAGTTCTGTAGTCTTGGTATAACTGGACACAACTTCTACCTTCAAATTCCTGCAATCCATTGCCGTTGTCATATGTTTGGTTTCCAAGGATGTCTGACAAAGCTTCTCTGTTGGAAAATATTCTTGTGAATTTCTCTCTTCCAGTTTAGACTTCAGATCTTGTATGCAAACTTCTAATGTGTGGCATTCCAGCTTCAGTTCTGTGATCTGCTTGTCTTTTTGTTTGGATTCAGCAAGGCAACACTCCAGCTGACCTTTGACCTCAAGAAGGGCGGAGTCTTGATACTCATTATCTGCAACATCATCTTGGACTTTAAAGTCCTCCAGGGGACCTATGAAGAATGGAGAGCTTTGAAAATACTTAAAAAGGCATATATATATATATATATTTTTTTTTTTTAATCTTGTGAAGTGTCTGACATGCAATAATACAATATTTATGTGTGCGCTTAATATAAATTGTTTTAATTTAAATATTGCTTCAAAATAGTTTGGTACAACCAGGTATTTAAAATGTATTGCTACTGGCCTATCAACAAAGCCAGTAATTATTTAATCTAAATTGCACTAATCTTTACTTACACATGGGGTGTAAAATAAACTTTCAGTTTGATTCATTCTGAAGAGGGGCATTTAATTGTGAAATCACTCAGTCTTGAGAGCCTCCCATTTATGCACAGGAAATGCCTCATGTGTCTGGGATGCTTTGATACTATAATTACATTTCTTTTAATTGCATTCTTTTATATAATAAAGTGAAGCATCCTCTGCCCCCCTTATATGGCTTACAGTGCTTTTAATTTTGTGCAATGCTCTCCATGTGTAAAATGATTATGCTTCTTTATTCAGTTGAGCTCATAAAAACAATACACTTCACAGAAGTACTTTGAGATACAGGGCTTATCATGCACTGTGGTAACTTTTTCTAAAAAACAAAAACAAAAAACATTTATAATGATTATTTCTTTATGCTTGAGAGCCTTTTTCGACTGTGGAGGTATCGCCGTCCTTTGACCCGATTCTCTCGGCTGGCCCCTCTGATTGTGACAAAAGCTGGGAGGCACTTTTCAGCACCTGGGACGGAGTCTATACCTTTCTTGAGTGGGGGCTGTCCATCAAGCCCCTCCACTTCCTGATGCCGCTTTCTGGTTTCAGTCCGGGTGCTGGGCCGCTGCTCTGAGCAGGTACAATTGCTTTTAAGTTGGATGATCTCCTTTTTGATGGAGTCAATTTGAGTTCTCTAGATATCAACAACAAAAGAGAGAGAGAGAGAAAAAAAAACTAAAATTTCATCAGGTAGGAACTATATTAAAGGAACAGTTCACCCAAAATGACAATTGTGTAATCGCTTTTTCACTGTATGTTGTTCTAAAACAATATTTTACTTGTTTTGTGGAAAAATTATTTTAGATTGCATATAGATATTTTCTCCACAATGGTTCATTGTGACAATGGGCTGTCAAGCTCCAAATAGGATCAATACCATGAAAGGATGAATTCATAATTCAGAGACAGAATTGTTTTTTTTGGACAAAGCATCCTTTTAACCATTACCAAAAGGTACACTACTGTTCAAAAGTTTGTATTTTTAATATTTTGTATTAATACTTTTAATTTATTCACCTTTTAATTTATCCACCACTATTCAAAGTGCACCTTTATGCACTTATAACATTATAAAAGATTTCCATTTCACAGAAAGGCTGTTCTTTTGAACTTTATATTCAAAGTATCCTGGGGGGAAAAAACTCAAAACTGATATTAAGAAGCAAAACTTTTGTCAACATTGATAAGAAATGTTTCTTTAGCACCAAATCAGCATATTATAATTTTTTCTGAAGGATAGTGTGACACTGAACTTTGGAATAATGGTTGCTGAAAATTCACTTTTGCTTTCACAGGTATAAATCCCATTTTATGATATATTCAACTTGAAAACAGTTAACTGTTAAAATTAAACAATCTTTCACAATTTTACGTATTTTTTTTTATATAATAAATGCAGGCTTGGTGAGCATAAGAGACTACTTTCAGAATCATTTAAAAATCTTACCGACCCCAAACTTTTGAAAGATAGCGTACATCCAATTATTTTGAACATTGGAAAACAATGTCTAGATGTTGACACTCACATCCTGATCCGTGTTTTCTACCTGTTGGTCAAGAGCTGTCTGGAGTTTAGAAACCATCTCATCCTTCTGTCTGCACATTTCACTCAGATCCCATTCCCTTTGCCTATGGCTCTCCAGAGCCTAAAAGCAGCAGAACAAGTCACAACTTCACTACAAGATTTGTACAATTTCTGAAAAAAAAAAAAAAAAAAAAAAAAAAAAAAGCGTCCCTTGCTTATGCAAAACCCGCAGTGATGCATAGCTTAACCTCACAGTCTGGACTTCATATTGCGTGTTAAAATGGCAGAGGCATTTTACAATGTCAGTTTTACCTTCTTAACCTCCTCCAGTTCATCTGACATTCGGCTCTGGGTTTCCAGCTCTGTGAGGGAGTATGGGGCTTGATGTTAGATAAAGTGATTAGGAAGGCTGGTAAGTTGGAGGATGAACACTATAGCAAGTGTATTGTGGTTACAGTTTTACAATAAAAGCATCTGCGTCTCATAATACAGGGTTCCCACACTTTCTGGCCAATAAATTTCCATGACTTTTCCATTTTTTTGGTCTCACAAAAAGCATTTTCTTGCTGAAGAATATTATAAAAATGTAAACCTTTTAAGACAAACTTTTGGAAGAGAAAAAAAAAAACGTTTAGAAATTTCCTGAAATTTGCAGGTTCTCCAGAACAGTGGGAACCCTAAATTGAGAAAAATATTTAACAAAGGGGTAGGGGATGCACAGCAGATTTCTGTGGAAGTGTAGATTTGTTGTATATCAGCTCATCTGCTATGATTTCTCACCCTTTGATTTGAGTGACAGCTGATTCTGAGTTTCACTGAGCAGTTCTGAAAGTTCTGTGACCTTTTTCTCAAGGTCATGCAGCGTTGTAGAGACTCTAGGGTCAGAGGTCACCAAGCAAGACTGGGCAGCCTGGGCATCCTGTCTGATTTCAGCCAGGTCACTGCTCATAGAGTCAAGCATGCCATCTAGAGAGACATGGTTCTCCTCCTATACACAAATTCACAACTACAATTACTATTCCCAAATGAAATATGATCATCTTTCAAAGAAAGTATTTATATAACCTTCAATATCTATTCTGAAAGCATATCTGAACCTCCGATTTTGTCGCAGCTGAAACCAAGCTGTTGTCCTCCACAGCGGTTTTTCCCACCAAGTTCTTGAGAATCTCCAGTCTCCTTTCACACCGTTCTTCAATCAGCTCCCTCTCTCTGGATATACGCTCACTAAAATAGAAAAAGACGCAGAAAGCCATCAGGGTCATCATAAAGCAGGACCTGTAATTTGTTATAATTACACATAATTGAACACGGAAGCCTGTGATCTCTGACCTGTAATCTTCCTGCATCTGGGAAATCAGCTCAGAGAACTCTTTTGTAACCTCATCTCGAACATGTGCCTCGAGAGCTAAGTGTTCTGCTTTCTCCTTCCTCAACTGCTGCTGAATCCCCTCTATAAACTGCAGCTGGGCCTTTACATACAAACACAAAACATATTAAAGCAGAAACCTCATTGTTATACAAACAAAAAAATCATGCAGCAAAAACAATTATTAAAAACATCTTGTGCGATGCTTGTTGAAGTTATGGCTGATTTAGACAAAACCTAAAATTACCATAGATGTGACTTACTGTGTAAGGTGCCAAAACTCACCTCATAAACCTCTTTATCAAGCAGCACAGTCTCTTTCCCTTCTTCCTCAGCATCCAGTATGGTGTCCTCCATTTCACTCCCCTCTTCATCCTCAGAGTCAGAATCTTCCTGGACATCCTCAAGGCTGGTGTCCCATCGTACAAGCGAGCTGCGTCGCATTTCCCGTCGATCAACGTTGTTGATAATGAAGGACACCTCTCTGGCACTCCTTTTCACCACTACTGGAACGCTCTTAGTGGTGATGACCACCACCTGAAAACAAGACAGAACTGTCCATAAGACAACTACAAGTAACCTTTCAACAGAGAAAGAAAAATAAAGAAAAATTTCAGCAGTTTGAGTAATGTCAAGAAACTTGAGAAAGAAACAGGAGACCAATAAAATGGTCCAAAATTGTACACGGTGTAGAATACAGCCCTTTTAAAGGGATAGTTCACCTAAAAAGGAAAATTGATTACTCAAGTAATTTCAAACCCATGAGACTGTTCATCTTCACAACAAATATAACCAAGATAGTTTTAATGAAACCTGAGATTTCTGTCCCTCCATTAAAAGTCTACTCCACCGAAACTTTGACGCTTAGGTCTTGTTTCATAGACAGAGCTTAGATTAAGGATTAGGCCTTAGTTCAATTACAACATTGAAGTAGCTGACATATTTAAGGATAAGTCAAGTAGCTTTCAGTTAAAACATCTCAATAATGCATTAAAGGGTGCACTTACACAAAGAGATCTTTGACGTTTGACCCCCAAAGTCTGGTTCGTTTGACTAGTGTGATTGCTCCGTACAGTGCCTTGACACGGTTCGCTTAACCATCCCTGGCCCGCTTGGAAGAGGTGGGCCAGAGCGCAGTACACATGTAGGGAGCACGCCAGAGCACGGAGCAGCTACTACTTTTGTGCGCTAATGTCATCATTACGACAGCAATCATTTTTTATTACTACTCGGACCGTACGCGTTTCAATTAATTTGAGTATATTTAGGGTTTATAATGGGTCTGATTGTCGCCTGATTTATTAACAGGAATTGTAGTTTGCGAGTAAAGCAGTACAAGGAAACTGTGCCTCTTCATTAACTTTTTGAAGCATTTAAATTTTGAAATGGACTTTCAATGGAGAGACAGAAATCACTCAGGTAACATTAAAAATTCAAAGACAGAATTTTCATTTTTGGGAGAAATAATGCTTATATGAGTGAGATACAGACATATTAGGACATTACAAACCTTTTGAGCTACGGCGGAGAACTTGAGCACATTGAGAGTCTCATCATACATGGAGGCGCACTGGTTGATGTTTACAATCATACAGGCTTTGCCCCGGCCCGTAAAGTATCCCTGCAGATAGTGAGTGAGTTTGCTCTCTCTGAATGGAACATGCTGTCTATAAGGACAAAGTAAGAGTGATTAAAAGACAAAGAAAAGGGAGAAAAAAAGAAAAGAAAAAGGCCCTAGCATACTTGGCCTGCTGGTTATTTCTGAGTGCATTGATACATTTTCCCAGGCTGAGCAGAGAGGTGTTGATGTTTCCCGCCTCTTTCAGCCTTTCACCTTTATTTTGTGTCTTAGCACATCGCTCCGATCCAGCCAGATCACACAATGCCAGCCTGGAACCAGAGAACATACTTTTACAAAACATTCTGAAACACAACACAAACACCCTGCAGAGAGCTCAGATCAGAACACACAGACTCACTCGCTGACTGACTCCACTCTGGGTATTCCCACATCCTCCACCTTCAGGATCCGGACAGAGAAAATACTGTGGCTAAAAATCAAACAAAGAGGGACACAGTCAGAATAACAGATCCATACAGAATCCACCATATTAAAACAGATAAGCACTAGGAAGGAATTTGTACCTCCTGCTAGAGAGCAGGTTGAGTTTAGTGCTGGAGATGCTCTGATTCCTTTTCCCCAGTTTCATCACTTTTAAGGCTTCATCAGCGCTGCTCACTTGAACCCATTTCAGATCTGGAAAATTAACAACAACAAAAAAACAGTTATGAGCAACGCAATCTGCATAGGCTACATACAGTTTTCTTAATTAACCAACTGAATCACCCATGGAAATGCTATTATTGCTAAAAAAAATTCTTGTTGCTCTAGCACCAGCACCTGGCCAGTTTTAGCTATTACACATTATCTCCAAACAATCAAACCCAAAAGTCACTCCAGTACATTCAAATGAACCTATATGTAATTCTTTTTTTGGAATGATTTAATGAAGAAATGTTGCAGTGTAATACTGCAGTGTCTCACTCCTGTAGCTCAAACAGTACATGGCAAAAGAAAGGCCAATGTCTTGAGTTAGATTCCTAGGGAATGCATGAACTGATAAAATGGGAAATTAAGATGCTTTGGATATATATAAACCTATTTAACCTTTTATACAAATTTTTTTTTGTTCTTGTTTTTTATATATATATAAAAGGTTAAATGTAAATGAAGACGCACATTATTGCATTCCTATCCCAGCCTTACAAGATGGATTAATTTTGTTGTTACATGCAACAGATTATTATATCAGATTATCAGGGTTCATCTTTTACTTGGATGCACCATGAGCTCCATCTTAATTTATTGAGAGGATAAACAGCAAATTATAGAAGCAGGTGCACCTTTGATGAATGAGTTTCCTTTGACGTCTTGACAAAGGCGGAGGTTGGTTCTCCGTGAAGCATTGCTAGCATGCTGTTCTAGCAAGTCGTGGATGTTCTCATTGTAGATCTCGCAGAACGAGACCCATATAGAAAACTTAGTGTGTATGTCCATATCCACAGCCAAACTCCTCTCATTCGCTGCAGAGCTTATATCACAGAGAGTGGAACCATCTAACAGGCAACCAGAAAAATGTTTCAGCCAGGCAAACAATATAAACAGACTGCCAAGCACAACCATAGAGATGTGCACAATAGCTAAAAAATTATCTTTACCTTCAAGATCAGACTGCGAGCTGTGCCAAGACTTCTGCGCATCAGTCTAAAGAGAAGATTAAATCTAAAGATTTAGTCAAATTAACACTGTAAAAACTGAGGGTGCTGAACTCATCATGATATTACTGTACCTCTTTGAAAAGCTTGAGCAGGTTGCGTTTGCCAGCTGCTTCCTCATTTTGCTGCTCTTTGGTGAGTCTGATGAAATCCCGGCACCTTTGGGGTTTCAAGCACATCTGAGTGAAGATGCGTCCATCCAGACTACTGAAGATCATGTTGAGGGAACGTGGCAAGATGCCTGGATCTGTATCTGGGCCTAATACATAAACACAATCAGGACATTATGCTTAAATTTGAATATTTTACAAAAGCAAAGCACTGTAAAATTTATCATGAAAAGGAAATTCACCCTATTTTCTAAAGGGATCTTAATGATCTTATTGCAAATAACCCATGAGTATGTTTCTTTTTTTTTACAAACTGATCATTTTTAACCCGATTCAGTGAAATGACAGAATTCTCACTGATGGAGTATAACCGACTTCTCCAATCAATTAGTTTGTTTAAAGGGTTAGTTCACCCAAAAATTCTGTCATTAATTACTCACCCTCATGTTGTTCCACACCCATAAGACATTTGTTCCTCTTCGTAACACATTCCTATCGTTTTGGATCTTGAATGTGTAAATTGCATTGCTCTCAATAGAGGGACTGAAAGCTCTTGGATTTCATCAAAAATATCTTAATTTGTGTTCCGAAGGTGAACAAAGGTTTACTTATCTTACAGTAGACCACAAGTCCTCACCCCGCTTTTTATTTTCGACACGGAAGAAATTATCTGTCGCTACTTCTGTTTCATTGTGCCTTTAATCACCAAGATCATCAATACAGACCCTACTTTAAGGTTGTTCTGATCAAAACGGATCTTCATTTATTGACCCGAAGACACATTCCTGGCCTTTTTTGCGAAACATTTAATAGGTGCACACTGCTTCAATGAAAATAAAATCTTTGTAATATTTTATTAAAAGGTAGTAACTCTTACCTCTTTTTAGAAACTAATTAAGTCTGTCAATGCAATAACAAAATATACAAACCTAAAAATGTGAAGGTCTTCCCAGCATTGGTGACACCGTATGTAAAGACCAGAGAATTTTGTCCCTCAAGAACATCCTTTACAAGACCCTTCACTGTGCCATCAAACATATCTTTCTGTGTAGTTTCTGGACCATAAACCTAAAAACACCACACAATAATATAAACATTGTATGTCATACATGAGCAAGTTATGACCATAACTCAAGACAAAGCAGTATTTCCAAACAGAAGATAATTTTATTAAGATAAATTTGTTTGTCAAATTGGTTGTCAAAAAAAATCAGTGGCTCACACAATCAGTCACTATCTAGAATCTAGACTGTGTGTGCTGATGGATCAGCTTGCCTGGGAGAACTGGAAACGTTGAGCTGTAACTGGCACTGATTTATCACTGAGCCTGGCAGAGAGAGATGACCGTGGAGCTTTGAGAAGCACAGTCTCTGGAGGCTGAATGGCCACACATTCCTTCAAAAACACAGAGAGAAGGCACACCATATCAAAACACTTCCCTAAAATGCTTGAATGCCCTTATGTTGGTGCTTGAAATATGTGAAATATTCCTGAATCATTTCTTCTTAATTTTCACCTGTGATTCTCCATTCACCATCTCAGCTGCTGAAAATGGTCTTATTCTAAGATACACCTTCAAATGTTCCTTCTCCAGGTCAGACGTGTCCTACAAAAGAAACATCAAGGCTCCACCAATTTCAGTTGACCATTTCAAAAATCATACATTTATGAACAGACTTGTTCATAAAATCATGGCCGTCTGTCATCTTACCTGGAAATCCGAACACTCGCTGAACTCGGAGGACAGATTTCTCCTTAGATCTTCCACAACCATCATCTGCGGTCTTGCCGGATCATCCTTTAACCCTGACTCCATCATTCTGCTTTAAACATTTAAGAAGACGTAAAATAGGAAAATGAAATAACAGTCTCTGATGTCCGACCTTTTATCACGTCTGATGGTAATAAGAGCATTTGAAAATTTGAAGATCCTACTTATTTTTACACTTTCTCAATTATCTTACGTACATTTTAACAGACAATTTACACGACTTTCACAGATATTTTAAAAGCAAATCTGGGGAAAAACTGACACCAGGACTCTCCCAAACTCACAACCTCAGACGTTCACTGAGTAAAAACAGCATATAAGAACAGGTCAGCAAAGCATGCGCATTAAAACAAGTTAATTTAGTTGACTTACAGGGCTGTCAAAGGATAAAGTGTGTGTTATATTGTGTTTGACTTCGTTACTGTGTTTTATTTGTGTTGTCTCATATCCCAAACTGTCGCGCGTACTTATTTTCAAATTCAACCAATCGGATGAGCGAGAGCAGCAGCAAAGGCTGCTGGGAGCTCGTGCTCGTGCACGTCTTTGTGGCGTTATAAAACCGCAGAAGCAGATTTGTGTGCGCATTTCTCATCATAAAATTGCTGCTGATTTTACACAGTTGTTTGGTTTGGTTTTTAGAGTGGTTACTTAATTGTATGTATTTTCGCTTTTAATGTGTAATTCGTCAGTCAGAACTGAAGATAAAATAAGAAAAAAGGGTACCCCGAAAACGTTGATGAAACCATTAAGAATGTCAGACGTGGTACTTATTCTAGATGTTTTGATCACTTTCTTATTAATAGATCTTGAGACTGTGCCTTAAAAACTGAATTCCTGTTTGATGATATTAAAATGGGCTTTTTCAGTTTGTGTATTTAAATGTAGGCTATTAATGTAAAACTTCCCAATAAACAGAAGTGTAGGCCTATATGCCAAAATTATCCATACTTTTGTAATTAATATAATTTAAAATGTTTGTTTAAAAAAAATAAAGGTGGTGACACACCAAAACACTTTATTCACATATGATTAAAATTATTCACAATTACATTTAAGTGCAATAATTACACAACACATTTATCAATGCACATGCACATTTCATAATGGAGGCCCGTGAACCAGGTACCAAGTCTTTCACAAATCCAGTCCAACATTACAAATCAATTACAATAATAATATCCATAATAAACATTCTCAGACCAGTATTCACATTCTGTTCCTTTTCTGAAAACGTATAGTTCGGTCTCTAGTCTGTCTAGACATTTTCCCAGTAAATCATATGGCTATTGACATTTTTCAAATGCTGTCACAAGTATTGAAAATAAATTAAAATAATATTTAATAAATACACTGAACAAGCAAACAAACATCCAACCACTCACACACGTTCATGTCTTGTGCCACTCCCTCAAGATTTTTTTTCTCTCAAAATCAAGTGAGAAAACAATATTTACAAATAACCTCATCAAAATTTCGGACGCTCTATTGCCAGCAATCAGCGTCATCATTATGTAAATTAAAAAGTACTGTTCAAAAAGAAAGAAAGAAAGAAAGAAAGAAAGAAAGAAAGAAAGAAAACATTCAAAACAAAAGTTGTTCATCTGGCTTTTGTGCTTCCGCTTCATCAAAGTTATTCAGGATGTTTTTCACACCTTTTTGCCATGAAAGCAGAGTCTCCATTGGTGTCTTTCCATCCTGTAAATGACAGATAATTTTAAGGATATATCCATTAAAAATATACCTATTCAAACAGATATGTTTGTACAACTAAGACTTCCAAGGAATACAGTATGAGACCATTCTTTCATTGTTCTTTTATCATTTGCACTGTCATCTTTTTTTTTTTGCATATCTTGCTTCTTAAATTTGATATTGTGGAGAATCAGCATCGCGACATTAAACATAAAGTAGTGACATAAACATAAACTGTAGTGACTCAATCTGTCTCTAGAGGGCACCATGTAAACTTCAACTCATACAGTAAAAATTGTATGTACCCTGATTGAACTTACGTTGTTTTTGACATTTAGACGGGCTCCATACATCATCAGCAATTTTATCATTTTAAATCTATTTATCCTCACAGCGTCGTGCATTGGTGTGTCTCCATCCTACACAAGCACAAAACATTAGCATTAGAGAAGAAATCAACATGTGGGACAATGCATTACTAATGTTATAAATTTGCTATTTAAAATTATTTTAAAAAAATAGTCACTTTTCCTCAAGACCATTGTGTCATGTTAACACTATATATTAAAATTACCATATTAAAGTGCCCCTATTATGCTATTTTAAAGGGGTTACATGCATCCTCATAATATACATTGCATTGTATATTCCCGCAAGCTTACTCTTTCCTGATTGGTCAGACAGCCTAGTATGTTGTGATTGGTCTACCACTTACAGTGCGTGTTGGAAACCAAAAGCCTCAGCACTTGTACACACGTGATAAGAACAGTAACAAGGGAGTTGGTTTTACCATATCAATTCGATCCCGAGTCCTCATCCTTTGGAAGTACATGCAACGTGGATTTGCAGAGCTAAAAAACAGCGTCTATTGACATATCGACAACACAAACCAAACTCTTCCAGGCCTCAGCTACAACTGCAGTGTTTGAGGGTGGGTCAAAGTAAACATGATTCTCAGGTAGCCAATGAAGACCATATGCAAATATATATGCAAATGTGTTACATTAGGTTTGTAACTGGAAGACTGGAATTGCTGACGACTTGTTTCGGCTGTTCAGAATCAATTCTTTCTTTTAAGAGACATTAACTTTATTTGTTGTGCACTTTGATCTTTAAAACTTTGCAGGCCTTTTACACTCACAAACAGCTATATTACACTGCATGAAAGGTAATATTTGAAAAAGCATAATAGTGGCACTTTAAAGCTTCTGAATGTTATGGAAATAATGTGCAAAAAGAATTCTTACCCTGTCTTTAGCATTGACATCCGCTCCACAGTGAATGAGATGCTCAGCACAGTCGTAATGTCCCGTCCGAACTGCAACATGGAGGGGAGTGCTGGATAGCTGAAGATATGAGTTTTAGTTAGTGCACCTAGTGCTAAGAGTGCAAACTACAGTGCCAACACAGAGACGTAAATTGAAAACTTTAAGCACAAGGAGGATACATA
Source organism: Meda fulgida (assembly GCA_030578275.1). Taxonomy (NCBI): domain Eukaryota; kingdom Metazoa; phylum Chordata; class Actinopteri; order Cypriniformes; family Leuciscidae; genus Meda; species Meda fulgida. The sequence goes on along the minus strand of CM060632.1, from coordinate 19,013,839 downwards.
ATGCTTTATCATTGCTTGCTACAGAAACTTTAGCATGTAAAGTATTAGAATGATTTGTGAATGTTATTATCAATGTCCAAAGACCATCTGGTGTCATATGCTCAAAGGGGGGTTATAACTACCTTGTCTCTAGTGTTGAATTTGGCTCCGTTATTTAGAAGCAGCTCCAAAGCATGCAGGCTTCCACCTCTACAGGCCCAGTGCACAGCTGAGGCATCCAACTATGATTTTGATAAGAAAAAAAAATTGCATCTCAGAATTATAATATAAAATAAATGCGAGGAAATAATCTTGTAGCACTGGTGTAAAAGTCACATCAGCCATCTGTGCAACCTTGTCTTTTTGATCCATGGATGCTCCACTCTCCAGGAGCTTCTGCATGATCTCAGTGTGACCTTGTGCACTGGCTTTATGCAGAGCTGAACGTTTAAACTGAGAGAGAGAACAAGTGAGAGTCAGTGTTGTTACTGTTAACTAAAAATAAAAACTAATTGAAATAAAAATATACAATATAAATATCAGGTAAAAAAACTACCAAAATTACTAAAACTAAAGCTGAAATAAAAATAAATTAAAGCTGACCAAGTCTAATAAAAAAATAAATACATTTATGTAAGTGAAGATAGCAAAATAAAGTAAACTGTTACATATTATACCCAAAAGTCTGCATACAGTGGACTACCAGTAAAATTAATAAATATTTGGGACCAAAAACTATTCAGACACTTTTACCCGACCAAGGGTTTTTTCTTTAATTGCTAATGCAACCTTTTTACACCACAGACTGAACACAATTAAGCATTGATTGGTAATTGGTTGACCTTATTATCTAATTGTGTATTTAAATTTAACAGCTGAAAGCTGACAGCTATTCAACCTAATTCATTTGTGAGCCATTAACAGAAGGATGTCCAAAACCAGTGAAATATCAACTGATTTGATAACTCTGAGTTCTTGTCATATTTTATTACTATTTTCTAAACTATAGTGAATAAACTGTGATATTGTGAGAAATGTTGAAGGTGTCTGAATAAATTTTGGTTTGACTGTATATATATATAGGCTATATGACAAGAGCTCACAATGAAATGAATTAAACAAACTAAAATGAAAACTGAAAATATCAACAAAAAAAAATAGGCAATTGAACCATTAATAAAGACTATAATAGTATATAAATAATGCTAAAATAACTCTGGTAAGGGTTTAATATGTATTGGAACACGCAGCACAACTGAAGGAAAGTGTGAGATGTGTGTGTTTTTGTGTTTTACACTCACATGATCACAGGCATTAGGGTCTCCACCATCTGATAAATATTTCTCAACAACAAGAATTTTTTTCTCAGTGACAGCCTTTAGGAACAAAGCCTGGTCCACTGTCTCAGGCTGAAAAAATGTAAGCCAATAATTACACCTCAAATCTGTACATTTTAGGGGTTTAAAATGATATAGCGGTATTAGAAGTATATTGTGGAAAGAGTTCCTTACCAGGATATCAGGCTCTGGCTGTTTCTTTAGCACTTGAATCTTCCTTTCCTTTCTCCTCTTCCTCAACTCCAAAATGTTAAAGAGGTCTTCTACAGTTTCTAGTTTTAACTGTCCTGAACGGTCAACCTAAGAAAAATTAAAAGACAGATGTTTTTTCATTATGCTACTGTGCGAAAATGTAAAGCCATGTTCTCTTTTATCAAGTTGTAGGCCTATTCATTCTTACATTGAGTTTGAGCTTCTCTTGACTCAGTTTGATGTCTTTCTGGGAGGTGTCATTCAGGTCCTGTTGTGTCTGAAGACCATCCTGTTTCTCCTGAATGATGCTGGTCTCATATTCCCCTGCAGCGAACGCCTCTGCACAGGCACCTCCTGCCACCTTTCCCTCACCTCTCTTCCCGGTGACCTGTGATTAGATGTGAGACCCATAAGTCTTTGGATTTCGCATGCGTATGAATGGAAGTCAATGGAGCACAAGCATCTGTGGTCTAGTGTGACCACAGCTTTTTTTCAAGGATTGAACAGCTTCCAGAGAAAGAACAAGTGTGTAGTTTAAAGTAGATGTAATTTGATTTAGTTATTGTGTGTGGGTGGGGTGAAGGGAGTGTTCAGCTGTTTTGAGAACCTAAATAAATAATTACACACATTTCTGTTGTTTAAAATAGGAAGGCAGGCTAATACAGTTGGCTTATTCTAGACATCCTGGAACCTTCTTAATTGCTGACAGATATTTAATAACACCATACCCCCCCCCCCCCCCCCCCCATTCTTTCTTTTTTTTTCATTTATGCCTTTCTCTTCTTTTATTTTCTTTAATGTACGTTCTGTTTCTTATATATTCTTTATTTCTTCCCTTTCTCTAAGAATATGTAAGCACAACCAATTACTTTTCTCTGTCTCTCTTATTTTTTAATTAATTTTCTTTTTATTCATTTTCACTTTCTGCTTTCTTTCTCGTGTTCTTTCTTTAATGTAATTTCTTTTTCTTAGAAATACTAATATAAATAATAGTAATTTCTTTCAAGAATACGATTGTAGCTTGTTGTAATTGTGAGCAGTTATATATTATTATATTTTAAATTACATTTTTAATTAGCTTTTATTTTTTCAGTATTCATTTTTGTTGAAGTTTTAATAATTTTGTTATCTGATTTTAAATGTTTATTCTTTTAAATTTATCTATATATTTATTTCCATTTGCAGTTTCTTTTGTCTTTCCTACAAGAATATATAAGCATAAATACTCACACACATATATGTATGCAATGTTGTGTGGGTGTGCTTTCTATCTCTTTTTTTCTCATTAAAATATATGACACATATTTGCATTGGATATTTGCATTTCTTTAGCAAAATAAATTCTATCCATATAAATTTTGTTAGTTAAATTGAAGTTAGTTCATTACATGCACAAGTAGTTCAGGGAACATGCATGGCTGCAAGTTAAAAACGTATTCATTTAATTAAACATTTTAAGTTGCAAACATAATTTTGTTGAGTTCTGTTGACAATGTTGATTACATGTTGTGTAATTTAAATGAAGTGTTTTGAATTAAATTATTTTTTGAATTAAGTTGTAACTTAATAATGAAATTGTCTTGATAACTTTGGAAATTGGGTATGGTATAGTGGATTTCTAGTTCCCAGCATGCTTTGCACAGGACTGGATAAGGAGAATAAATGTTAAACGTAAAGGGAAAGACCTTACCAGCTCTTCAACACGCAGCAGTCCCATCTCTATGATCTGGAGTTTCTCTTCAGCTCTCGGTTGTGAGTTTTGCTGTAAGGCTGCCAGTGGTATCTGGTATCTCCCAGTGGTGGGCGATAGTTCTCTTTTGTGGTAAATAAGAGTCCCAAAGCAATCGGTGCTGCCTGCTCAGCTCCTTGATGGTCTGTGTATCTCATCTCCATCACCACATATATATATATATATGGTTCCAGACTCTGGCGCGGACCATAAAAAAGTTAGATCATATCCCATATCTCTCCTGCTCTTTCGCCACCCACAAAATTCCAATGACACCTTCATTCATCCTTCCCGAACCTCTGATGAATCTCGCGCGCACGATGACTGCACGAGCCAGGAATGCGCGGCTTCCGTTCTGGTATGGACGGGGCGCACGCTGTCTCACGCTTACCAGTAGCTCTAGACTTACAGGACTGACCTGTGACCACTGACACGTATGCAACAGGTGCACATCGGCATGACTGCATAGTCTATTCCGTTCGTGAGAAAAGCAATAAGGCAATGTGTGACGTGGCCTTTTTATCAATCAATAGTAAGGGAGACTAGTTGTCACACTTTTCAGGCCTGCTGCTCCAATTAATATTTCTCAGGGTAGGTCTATTTGTTTAATTCAGCTTCTGTTCAGGCGCATGATAAAGTCTTGAATGAATGATAAAAAAAAGCTATTTCCCCGGATATTTTCCGGTATTGCCCCTGTTAAAAAGACAGTTCATGGTGTCACACTTACACTATGGGGTTAATCCCAAATGGTCACCATTAGCTACAGTCTATTAAAGGCGTTTCAGTTCAATTTAATTACAATATTTAAAAATAATAACAAATTACAAAATTCTGGTAATTTAAAAAAAGATAACACAAATATATCATATTTTTGGTCAAGATAATATGCAAATACATACAGTACTGTATGACAAAGATGCAATAACTTATAGCCCCTAGTAACCCCCATAGAACAGTACAGTAGACCTATAATAGTACAGTATAGAATTTCTTTGTATGTTTGTTTGTGATGATTACATTTATATTCAAGGACATTTATTTATTTGTGTGCTCTCTGTTTTCAAATGGGCTCATTTTAGTGTTCATGTCACCATGCGTCCTTTTGCAATCAAGAGCTGTTAACACTCATTATTCAATGGCCGTTATAATTCAAGACTCCATTTGTAACAAATGTTCAAAAATAACGTGCCAGTCTGTGTAGTTGTGCAAGTCTGGCGTGAACATGACAGGTATGGAATGATGTTTCACATGGCAATACTGTCTGATAACAGTCAGTAGACTTTTAATAGCCTTATGGTAATGACAGAGTGACACGTTTGAGACACCTTTTCACCTCTTTTGGACAGAGAGCTATATGTACAGATAAATCTGAACTGATGTCATCCATCAACAGCAGTGTTTTTGCAGGTGCATGTATCTGCAAGGCGCTCGATCATGTCCTTCAGCCACAAGCTGAGCAGGTGCAGAATTGCACACAAGTGTGATCACTCAGTGATATGAAGTTTACTGTAAAGAGTGAGAGGCTTAACCAGTTCATCAGCCATAAATCAAAATCAATCGCAAGATTATTTCCTTAAAAGGAGACACTTAGGCCAGGTCACTAGACCTTTATCTGAGAGATACCAAAGGTCATGACTCAAGATGAAGAAAGAATGACTAATGAGAGTGTCTTGCTCAAAGGCACAAGCCTGGATTGCCATTTGTGAGGTTCAAACCTTCTCCTCTCACCAATCTCACTCTTACAAATCTAAAATAAAATAAAAAAAACAGCCACTCCCAGATGTTCTGATGTGTTTAAACTGAATTATATAATAACTGAGTTATTGACATTATTGCACAAACCATAATACATTATCTTACACTTTTTATTTTATTTTTACCAAATTAATTAAGCGAGTAAATTAAAAATAATCAAAAAGCATTTTGGTTACTTCAATATATTCACTGCCTGCATGGACAAAAATGTTGGGTTTAAATAATATGATATAATATGCTAAGAGTCTATGATCGGAACATTATCACATTGATTATTATGTTATGTTTGGCAACAAGTCTTCTAACCATTATTGATGGAGTGAGTAGCTTTTAATTTCTTAAAAAAACATGTAGGAAGACATGGCCATATTACAGTATGACAATGTCAAGATTCATCAGGCTCAATTTGTGAAAGAATGGTTGGGAGGGAGCATGAAGAATCATTTTAACACATGAATTGGCATCTCTGAGTCCAGACCTTAAATTTATTGAAAGTTTTTGGGATGTGCTGGAATAGACTTTACAGAGTGCTTGACTCTTGCATTGTCATTACAAGATTTTGACCAAAAAAATCCTCCGAGCCCTGAAATCGATTCCTTCCCGTGTGAACTCCTGAATTCCCTGATCCAAGCCCACATTCAAGCCTTGTCTCTGCCACTGATTCCCCCCAGCCCTCCTTCATCTGCCAGCTCCAAGTCACCTTTGTAACTAATACAATAAAATATTTTATCCACAATATTTTATCTAACACATGACTTTGGTATTTAAACAGATCTTTAAAAGAGAACATAAACTAATGGTCTATATACAGTAGCTATCTAATAATGCTAAACTGAATAATATAGCCTACATCATTTTTTATTAATTTGAATGCTACAGAGGAAATTGTTTTGTTTTTTGTTGGGAAATTTGCATTTATTACATATATAATAACATTTAAAAAAGCTTTTAAAAATTCCTTTGTAATGGCAGTAGCTAACATATTATAGCAACAAACGATTAAGTTATAGTTGGTTAATGGCCTGACACATGGTCTAAACAGAGGAAAGTCACTTGTGGGCCTGAGAACAGTTTTAGCTCTCTGTAGGGTGTGGGAGAGGAGTGCTCCCACACCGCTATAGACAGCAGCCCCTGAAATAGGACTCTTATATGCCTTTATAAATTGAGTGGTGGTGTTAAACTCTTTTATGGAACAGCAGTTCATGTAAAAAAGGTTATGGTATAAATCGGAGGTCCGTGTACTTTTTCGTTCATTCATTATTCTATTTCGTAATGAAAGATGAAATTTAAAAAAGGATGCAGCTTGGTTTTTTGTTTAGAAGAAAAAAAAGAAGCAGAAATGGCTGTATTTTGTTTTCCAAATGTATTGTTGTCATCAAATAATAGTATTAGAAAATTGGACGACATTTCTGATCGTTTTTTAATTTGTAATATTTATTTGTAGCCTACGTTTATTGTATTTCATTTGACTTAGAGTCGGCGTTGTGCCGAATTTCGACCCCCTGCCAAATTATTACCCCCCCCCCCCCCCCCCCCCTTGAAGTCAATACCTGATTGCCTAATCCTAACCCCACCCCAAATCTTAACCCCTCCCCCACAACTAATCCTAAACCTACCAATGCTATAGGGGTAATAAATAGCAGGGGGGTCGGAATTAGGCACAACACCGGCGCCAGCCGAGCGCTGATGAGGGGGCGTTTATATTAACGCACGTCACCACTTTTTTGCCAGGGTCGATATTCTCCCCGACACTTTTTAAAACATCTTCGCGGCACGGAAGTACCAATACAAATTAATAAAACAACTCCAATTAACTAGCAAGTGCATTCATTTTGTTTGTTTGTCAAATTAGAGTCGTTCTAGCGCTGAAATGTGTTGTTTTTTAAATCAAGTGATCAAAGTGCTCGTTGCCGCTTCGATCAGTGAATCGAGAGCTGCATACTTTCTATGATATTCAAAATGAAATTCAGACTGCATAAAAAAGTGTTAATTTTCCAAATGACAATTGAAATGTTCAATTTTAGTCATTAATGCTTTCTATGCTGAACTGCTCATTTAATGATTGCTGCCGATCTGAAAAACTGCACTAAATTGACTGTTTGACTGAAAATTCACAGTAATTAACTGGCAGCAAGTGACAAGTAACTTAGGGCCTACTGTAAAATAAACACAGTAATTAACTGGCAGCAGTGACAAGTAACTTACTGTAAAATAAACATAGTAATTAACTGGCAGCAAGTGACAAGTAACTTACTATAAAATAAAAACAGCTATTATTGGCAAGTAACTTCCTGTAAAATATTCACAGTAATTAACTAGCAACAATTGTCAAGTAACTTACTGTAGAAGAAATAACCGTATTTTGCTGTTTTCATTTACAATAGCAACCATGTTACTGTAAAGAAAAACACACTAATTTGCAAGTACTGCTTTTTAAATAAATAAATAAATAAATATTAAATAAATATTTTTCTATCAGGTTAAACTTTGATTAGTCACTATAATTCAAAATAATATGTGTTATATTCAAATTAATTAACCAAGCATTAATAGCATTGATCAGCCAAACCAATTGTGGATGTTTTTTTTCCAATAAGAAACAAACATTATGTTATTTGATTGATACTGTGAAGCTGCTTTGATACAATTTATATTGTGAAAAGCGCTATATAAATATACTTGACTTGACTAAAACCTTTATCTAAACCTCTCACCGTCGGTCCCGCATACCCGCCATTTTTTAATACTTTTTACTTGTGTTTGTAGTTCCTCCTCCAAAGCGCAATGGGTTGTGGGCAATATTAGCCTTTAGAGTGTGCACAGATCCACACTTCGAAAATCCACCGGAAATAGTAGACCATCCGGGGACTTCTGGCATACTCTTTTCAACATACTATATATGCTTTGGGACACACTTATTTTAATCTCATATACTGTTTAGGATGGATAGAATGGACATTGAGACGCAGGACTACTCCTAAGTTGGATGCCAACCGCCATAAAACAAGAAAGAATAAAAAGAAGAGACCTACTCCTATGAAGACTATGGAAGTTGAATGAATATGAATAAAATGTAACACTTTATGTTGCAGATGAGCACAGAAGAACCATTACTGTTTCTCATTTTGCTGCTGACATTGTTAAACAAATGAAATGGGCACATAGTTCTACCAGAAAGACTCGGGAGAATAATACTGTAACAATTAACCATTTATTAATAGCCCAGCAAGCAATATTACAAAGTTCTTTGGCGTAGGCCCCGTCCGTACCTCGCAATCAGAGGGTACGGACTCTGCATTTGCTGGTAGCATTAGCAAGCCTGATAAACAGCAAAGCAAGCTACTGACTCTCCCCCAGAGACATAAAAATCAGTCCTGAGTTGGTTTTTACAGGACATTGCTGATTACTGTATCCTGGCTTCGCCTTCCTACGTACTTCCGCTGAATTTTCATTTTCCTTTAGTACTATGCTGTAATGAATTGCTGTAAAAAAAAAATACAGCATTATTTTACAGCAGCTGGCTGTTTTCTAATATTACAGCATATTGCTGTAAACTGCAATGCATTCTGGGGTCGCGCGGTGGTTTGATTCAAAATACAGAATATTGCTGTAAATTTCAAATCTTCAGAGGCACTGTGATCTTCAACGGTCGTGTCGGCTGCGGCAAGAGGAGTGATTCTCAACTCTGTGGTAAGTGACTTATTATTTCAGTTTCTTATTTTTCATGTTGGGTTACTCGTAGACTATGAAGGTAACGTTATATTCGCGGAATCGCGGTTCATATTGGTAACTTAACCCCGGATCACACATCCTCCGACCGCGTGGCGCGAGGGAGACTTGCGCGGGGCTTCAGCAGCGCGGACGCGGTAGTATTTCACACATTCCACGGGATCTATGGGCTCCTATGTTAAGAATTACATGCTTTAATGACAACAGTCGGTATTCACACGAGCTTCGTGTTGATCAGCACACTTCGTCGTGATTATTTTATGGTGTAAATCAAATAAAAATCAAGTCATCTGTTAAAATGGGCGCCGAAATTAAAACGGCGTTGCTAAAACCTTGCGTCAGACTCACGGAGGATGTGTGTCATATAACGTTAGCCTACATTTTGAATGGTGCTGTAATACCAATTTTGTTTAATGTTTAATATGCCGGTGTAAAAATCCCTCACATTTCAGTACATATATATTATAGCCTACTCTGTGTGTGTAATTAGCTTATTGTTTGTATAATGCCTTTGTTCATTTTATTTAAAAGAAAGTGTTCCTGCACTCTGAATACTAAAATATAGTTTAAATGTAAAAAGCTGAAAAATAAAAATGGTATAGTAAAAAATAACTTTTGTCACATGTGCTATTGTTTTAGGAGACACTTTGACAAGTGGACACTGGGAGATATTCATGGGTTTTCTCCGGTCAATTTTTTACCGGTCCAATCAGCGAACAGAGGGAGTGGCAGAGAACGATGATGTTGAGGTCGTGAGCTAGTCGTGCATCACGACCAAATGTTAGCGATTGGTTATGGCAGATCTAGAGTGGCTCTGGGCAGATCCAATAGTTTTAAACTTCAACAGAATACCCAACTTCAAGGAAGTTAACGCTTGTCAATGGAGAGTGGCCAGACTCTGTACAAATGAAATGTACGAGAGTCTGGTAGGACCAGGCTATGATTACGGTGACCATCACAGTACTTCTTTCATTACTGCAATTTTTGACTTGCAGCACATTTACACTTTTTGAATACTGTGTAAAGTATATTTGCAGAATACTTTACACGGTGAACTGTGCACAAACAGTAAATTACTGTAGATTTCACATGTATTATTTATTTATTCATTAAGGCATAACCCCACGTGTTTTCAAACAAAATTGGGAATCTGTGTCTGTCTATTGACAGTTGTGAGGTTTAAATTTAGCCATTGGCTTTGTGGGTGTCTCTAATTAGGGTTATTTATGGGGTGTTACCAAGAGTATATATTTCAGCATCACTGAAGGCTTGTAGGGATTCTGAGCTCTAACCCACTAACCTTGGCAAATGGCTTCTCTGGCAAGTGATTGCATAGGTGCAGCACATGCAACAGCTGCCGTAGTTTATTATTAATTATTTTTTATTTTTGTGGATCCAAACAGGCACTACACCAAAATAACTGGCCATCCTCAGTGTAGATTAGCAGGATGTACACAAACATCCCACTCTTCCTTGTCCACATGCATGCATGCAAACATACTCGGAGACATGTAGAGTATTATTTAATAATCATGAATAAACATGCATGCATAAATGAGCATAATAAGAAAATAACATTATGTTCTGCTAAAAAGAAAAAGTTCAGTTCCCAATAAAAATGGTTATTTGGAATTCTTATTTAATCCCAGAACTGAAAAAAACAGACTGGGGGTCCAGCCCAGGCCATCCTGGGACAGGGGCAGTAGAACACCAACAAATCAAACAAGAATGTTGGAATCATGTTCTCACAGTGGCAGGGGCTTGGAATGCCACAAGGATTCAGAAGTGCTATGAAGTTTTGGGAATGGTGAGGGGATTTAAGATTCTATGTCCTCAGCTGTGGCCATATGTGTTGTTTTAAGATAATGTATCTCCCCTCTTGGTTCACATGACAGCTTGCATGTGAATCACTTGATCCCTCAATGTGTCCAAAACATATATATTTCCTTAACACCTGACCATTCCAAGAGCACTCAACAAGGTTCTATGACAACATTTTTCTCTGTTGATTTACAACACATCTATTAAATGCTTCCACATTTAGGTCTTAGTGATGAATAGGCACAGTCTGATCAAACTATAAAAAAATAAAAAAAATCTCTCAATTCATGCATTATGTGTTCTATTGTTAATAAGAGGTTCTATTGTCATGAATTAGTTAATTTACATATTTATTGTATTGTACCCTTCATTGTAAAAAAGCAACTAAATTTTCGAGTTAATGAAACATTTAGTAAATACAAAGAATAACAATTTTCCTGAAACTACATAAAACTGATGACAGTCACACATAATTCCCCCAAATGTTGTCCCAATCACAGTTGTCTGAACAAAGAACTTCATTTTGCTGAAATATTAAGAGTTTGTGCATTCCCAGCATCCATTTCAGCATGAATAAATTATGTTTACTGTTATATGATTATTGTTTTGCTGTTTACTGACTTCATTAAAAAAAATCCTATTAGACTATACTGCTTTCAAAACAATAAATTAACTTGTTGTGTTACTAAATAGACAATTTTAGAACAAGAAAACAGGTTTTTTTTTGCATTTAATGAACAAACAAATTCAAATTGACAAAACAAAGTGTTACTTAGTACAATTAGTTCGACAATAGTGGAGAGAACTTCAAAATCTGAATGCATCAAGTTGCCTTAGATTTTTAAGTTTTCTCAACTACTTTTTACAGTGTGTGAGATATTATGACAACAACACATTAATGAATTAACTATAAGGCAAAGGCATGGTATCAACAACCTGATCTCATGAAGAAACGTAAAGAAAATGAACATTAGTATCAAGGCCTTCTAAAATACTGTATGTATATAATATCGTTTTATGAAGTGCCGTATACAAATTGGACATAATATAATTTCTTTCACTTGATAAACTTAAATGATAATTGAACATCATTGCTTCCTCCTCTCAGGTAACCGAGGTTACGTTAGTAACCGAGACGTTCCCTTTCGAGAGATCTCTCCTATTGCGTAAGTAGCTTACTATCGGAACCCCATGTAAAACGCTGTGCGTGCTTAACTTCGCTCTAATATAGCCTGAGGCAAGGCGCCTGAGCTGTAAGAGTAAAGTATGAATCCCAATAAGCCGGCCAGAGATGAGCTTTACAAGGGTCGTAGACAGAGTGGCCCAGAGGGACCGCTCTTAATAATATATATGTATGGTATACATAAAATATATATGTGCATTTCAGCATGAAATCCCATCAGCCGGTCAGAGACGGACTTTATAAAGGGAGACGAATATGTATAGAATACATCATATAAATATGAACCTTGGTTCGTGTAAAACAGGACCGGATATAATCAGGCCCATGTTTAATGAAATATGTGTTTACACATGTCACACTGAAAGTACCCTGGAATGCAGGGTGGGGACTTGTAGGTTATAAAACCTGATAAATGTGGACGGCGAGGCCCAGCCAGCCGCAGCAAAGATATCCTCGATGGGTATTCCATTCGACCAGGCCCAGGATGAGGCCATGCCTCTCATGGAATGAGCTCTGATGCCTAAGGGGCAATGAAGGCCCTTGGCTTCATAAGCTAGTGCTATAGCGTCAACTATCCAGCGCGATAATCTTTGCTTTGAGACAGCGAGACCCTTGGTATGGCCCCCAAAGCACAGAAAAAGCTGTTCTGACCATCTGAACGAGGCAGAACGCTCTATATACACATTTCGTCCACTGGTGACGAAAGAGCTGCCAGGGAAATAACCTGTGCTCTGAAGGGAGTGGAGAGCACTTTAGGAATATACCCGTGCAGTCGTTAGGTCCAAATTCGAGACAGGACGAGCTCGAGGATAGCGCGTGTAAATCACCCACTTTTTGGACGGAGGCGAGTGCCAGCAAAAGAGCCGTTTTGAGCGAAAGCTGCTTCAGGTGTGCAGTCCGAAGCGTCTCAAACGGGGCGCCCTTTAGTGCATCCAGGACCGTGCAAAGGTCCCAAACAGGCACAGAGGGGGGGGGGGGGGCGCAGAGGGTTTAGCCTCCTAGCTCCTCTCAGGAAGCGGACAATAAGATTGTTTCTTCCTAATGATTGTCCAGCCACAGGATCGTGCGATGCTGTTATGGCAGCAACATATAATTTGAGCGGGGAGGGGGTGCGACCCGCGTCCAAAAGCTCTTGTAAAAAGGCGAGTACACTTGGTATCTCGCAAGAGTGTGGGTTCAGGTTTTTAGTATTACACCAGCCTGAGAACACTTTCCATTTTTTACTACAAGAAGCACCGCACATTTGCTCTCCCTGATCCGTTCGATGACCTGAGGTAGCATCGCAACCGGGGGAAAAGCATACAGATGACGATTCGGCCATTCGTGGGCGAGTGCGTCCGTGCTCTTTGAGAAAAACAGCGGGCAATGAGTGTTTTTGAAAATGACACGCTTTTCCTCTGTGTATTCCGGTTCAAAAAGGTAGGGCAGGGCGAAAAACTCCATCTCATCTTCTCCTCTAAGTTCAAAATCGTCCGACATCGTTGTTTTACCTTTTAACTTCCTTTTTTTGTAAACGGCGTTTGATTTTGTTTGCACGTTCGACTTGTAAACACTGACTCGGTACTTCCACACGTCAAGAAGCGTGACCTTTTCAACGTAATTGCGTATTACGTGACGTCACGAACGCGCATCATAGAACAGAGCAAGGCGAGCATTTGTGCTTATAAAACTTAAACGTTTTTATTTATTTTTGAAATGACAGATCGTTTCGCTAGATAAGACCCTTATTCATCGTCTGGTATTGTTTAAAGCCCTTTAAAGCTACACTGAAACTGTCATTTGGACCTTGAACCGTTTGGGTCCCACTGAAATCCATTATTTGGAGAAAAATCCTGGAATGTTTTCATCAAAAACCTTAATTTCTTTTCGACTAAAAAAGAAAGACATGGATATCTTGGATGACATGGGGGTGAGTAAATTATCAACAAAAGTTTTTTTTTAAAGTGAACTAATCCTTTAAGTAGAAATTAAATCAAAATAGAAAAACAAAACAAGACTGGGATGCACATGGGCAATAACTAACTTAACCAAGAGGAAAAAAACAAAATAGCAACATGGATACACTACAACTGGAAACAATCAAATACACAACTAGAACAAAAGCACAGATAAACTACATACACATGCAAGCGAACATGAACACACCATAGGACACAAAACAAACCAACAAAGACATGAGGGGAAGAGGCACAATAAAAAGGGAGGCACATGAGGATCAGGTGAACACAATCAAGCGAAGGAATACTAGACAAGGACTAAACAAGGGCCAAGCCCCCTTGTTTAGTCCTTGTCTAGTACTCCTTTGCTTTAACTGGAAATGAGGTGGCGGGACAAGAGGAGCACATGGCCAACACAAACAAAGACAGAACCATGTGGTCAGGCATATGACAAACAAGGAAACAAACAGTGACAAGACTGTCAGGGCAGGATGGATGGAGCTCACCTCAAACTAAATGGGCAAAAATCTAGTCAATGCTGGAGGTGAATTTAGTCAGAAAACATATGGGGCTGCGTTTCCCAAAAGCATTGTAAGCCTATAGTAGATCGTAGAACCATTATTGTTGCCACCAATGGAATTTTAGTATTTTAGAATGTGTTTGGTTTTCGCGTAAGGTTTCTGAGACTCCACATGGAATGTCTGCTGCTTTGTGTCTCTAAACACTAAACCAGCCACAAACACCATAGGGAAAAGGGATTGTGTGTTCGCCTATACTGCAGACATTTGTCTCTGAGTCCAAGTTTGATGCTGTCCCGCACTATGAACATTTTGGTTTTGAGATTTAAGATTGTATTTTTATGGCCTTTCTAGCAGCTGTTGGAAGTGTTATAAATTACATGGACATACACACATAATTCTTTACGGGCCTGTATTCTGTTTCCCTTCTTTGTGCCAGATTTTATCACTCTTTCACATACAGTGATAATGTGATCACCTGGTACGCAGGTTCTTCCCACAGCTGTTCACTTTTAGCTGACATGATTCTTAGTAATTCAAATGTGTCTCTTATGAGTCTGTGTTATGATTTAAAGGTCCCCTGACATGAAATTTTCACTTTCTGAGGTTTTTGAACATTAATATTAGTTCCCCTAGCCTGTATTTGGTCCCCTCGTGTCTAGAAATTTCAATCGGTGTAAACCGAGCGTTGGCTATCTTTCTCTGCCTGTGAGAAAATGAAAGCTCAGACGGGCTGATCTTCAATCGGAAAGGTTACCCTTTCTCTTCTTTGCCCGCCCCGAGAATTTGGCCCGCCAATGAGAAAATGAGCAAGGAAGTACTAACGCGCGCGCGATTTTAGTTTGTCGTAGAGAAATATCAATAGGCTTGTTTGAAATGAGCAAAATCTGCGCAGAACTGATCACCGGTGATCAGCGCGAGATGCATACCGGTTAGAAATGTGTCCGAGTACGGTCCGCCTTGCTCTGATGTCATGCTGACGTGTGTCAAAAAACTCTCGCGACTGCAAGGCGCACGTGTCGGATTCTGCAGTCGCGCGCAGTTGCTCTCTACCGACTGCGCTGATCAAAAGCATGATGGGAAACGACTTGCTGACGGCACAGCTTAATGCTCATTGGTTTAAACAACCGTGATGTATTGTTCTCTTTTAAAATGTTTGATTTTAAAACTCTGATATCATGTTTTATGTGTATAAATTATGTGTGGATATCCCCAAAGCAACAAAAAACATATTCAAGCAACAAAACTTAAATTACATCCAGTTTATTAGTAACACCCTGCACGAGTGTGAATCCCGCGATATCCGCCTTTGATCTCACAGGTGTTAGATCCACTGCGAGAAGAGCGATCTGTCCGGCTTGCCTGCGCTTTTTTCACTCCTCCTCTCACTGCAGCCGCCTACTCTCGACTACATTTCAGGCGAGGCAAGGCGCATCTCAAACAAGCCTATTGTGTGTTAACGTGCGAAGCACAACAGTTATTCATTTCATTTACTCTGGAAATGCACCCGACACAACATGTCTGCGCGGCGCCAAACATTTCACAGTTGACTGTTTCCACAAGGGTCAATTCAGAGCTGGGCTTGATTAACGTCTGAAACTAAAGTCTGGATCAGTATAGGGCTAGGAAAAAAATCGATTTGATTTAAAAATCGACTTGGTAGGTCAAATCGATTCATATTTTCAAAAAATCGATTTTTAAGATTTTTTTTATCCCCCTCTTCCGTAAAGCGTATACATACATTTTGCATTTGCCAAATCTTCCTTCAGGGTTTCTGTAGCACGCTCCCTGCGTCGCAGGTCGGGTGCGACAGTCAACACGATGAAACTCTCTCTAAGATGATTCAATGTTACTAACTTGCTGTAACTTGCTGGACTTTATTGCTGTAACTAAATCATGTTACTTTCTACCGGGTGTATGTTAGATCACAACACTAGAGTAGAGTCAGAGCACTATAATTGTTCTTCACGCACACAGTAACTGAAATGTAAAACTGTTAAACGAAAAGGCTCAATAAACGATTGTATAGATAGATACTGTATAAAACACTACGCATCAATATGTATTCCCTGTGTGCTCTGAACTTTTCAATGCGGACTCGATGCGCTGTGACTCCGTTGCTTCAAGCACATCATTCTGCGCACGGGATGCGCATAAGCGTTGTGTGCAGCACTGTATTGGAGTCTTTCATATCATAATACTTTTGCGCAATGAAATATTATTAATAGCCTTTCTTATTTTGTCCTATCTATCATATGTTGCTGCCTGATTAAACAGCTGTGCTATACATTTAAAACATATCTCAATTTTATAGTAGACTAGGCTATATAATAATTTGATCTTTTTGATTTTTGTTATCTTGTTTTTCATGAATGTATTTTACAACAATACAAAGAACAATGTGTAACGTTTTACCAGATTTAGTGCTCTTATTTGTTCCCCACTAAATGTTTTTTTCACTAAATGTTCAGATTTTATACAATTATTGTGCACTTGTGATTTTTCTAGACTACATTTTACTGCTGAATTATCCACTAATCTAGTTTATAATAGCATTTTTGTCATAGATTATGATCATATATTTTTTGGATTTGTTGTTTTTCTTTAAAGTGAAGTTGTCTGTATTAAGTAGATTGTGTTTAACACAAACGAGTGATTATCAGTTTAACACACAGAGTTATAGAAATTCTACTTGATTTAAAAAAAAACTATGCTGGTATCGGCGGATACTCATATATTTATTGTATTTAATAGATTTTTTAGGGGGAAAAATCGCCCAGCTCTAGATCAGTACCAACTCTCTTTGGCTCAGCTACAAACCTCGGACAAGTAAGTCAACTAATGATATATAATTGTGTCGCTTTACTATGGTTACCTTGCTTGTTACACGTAGAACGTGGCTGTAACATTAGTTATGCAGCTACAGCCGAGTTACTGTCGCTAATGTAAAGGTAGATCGCATCAGGTATGTGTATGAATACACGCGAGTGTTGTACACATACTATTTTAAACTAACCATTCGGAGACATCCGGCTGGAGCCCCTGAGTTGCAACTTCTTCATCCGTTGCTTCTCCATCCGGATCAGACTCTGGGTCAAACTGAGATGCTTGAACGTCTGCGTACCATTGCAATACATCCAATGTAAACATGCATGGTACCGTTGCCGCAAGATGGTCAAGGCTACACCCACCCTACACCTTGCCCCGCCTTTTCTCTTTCTCATTAGCCTTTAAAGCTACAGACACCAAAACGGCACGTCTGAAAGAAAGCTCATTGTGGGTTGGCTTGTAGTGGCTATAATTCTGTACCAAGGCTCAATTTTGGAAAGAGATTTTAGATACAATACTAGGGACCACTAAGGCCTATATCAAAGCCTACAAAAAGAAGCATGTCAGGGGACCTTTAAGAATGTGTTTTGCCTATGTTAGTGTTATTAACATAGGCAATACTACATTGCAAGCAGTTTCTCTCTCTTACTTTCTCCCCTTCTATTTATCTATTTTAAGTCAGCACTATTAGTAGAAGGCAAAGAGTTCATCGTCCCCTTCTTTTTAGTCAAAGCAACAGAAACTTATCTGCTTTTGCAGTCATTGTGTGAGGGGATAAGAGTGAGAGGGCGAGAAAAAAAGATGTGAGAGAGCAGGACAGAGAAGAGCAAGAGAGGGTACATAAAAATTATCTTAAGGTAAATGTCATACATCAGTATAAGTGTGCAAAATATGCATGCTAATGATTCTGTTATTCTCTCTCTGTTTTTTCTTTTCTTTTTTACATTTCTATCTCAGATTTTCTATTGCTTCATCCTTATGGCATGACAAAAAGTTGGCTGGGGACAGTAGCTTTAAAAATATAAGAAAACCATCAGGTTTAATGTAATGTAACGTTTCATTTGTCAGTAGATGTTAACTTAGTTCCTGGTATATTTCACTCCTTTTTATAATCTTTAACTTAATCAAATTAAAAAAGAGAGAAAATTAATTGAATAAATAATTAATACATTGATAAAAAATAATTGTATATATTTGCATTTTCTTTCTATTTCTTTCTTTTGGTCTGTATATGAGTTTGTTGATATAAATAACATGTTCAAGAAGAGCTTTAATTAAAGTTGAATTTAAGTAATTTCTCTCAGTGACCATGTACAACATTTTTTATAGCTTATAGGTTATTATGTGAGGGTGATCCAAAGGTATTTTTTGATTGCCAGTATATTCCTCCTCATGACAGGTTAGGCTTTGACAAGCAAACGGCTAGCAACCCAGCTGTCAGAGTGACTCAATAGACACAGCAACCTCAAGCTTTATGCACTGTTGGTGAGACCCTTCTCTGATGTTATAATGTATCTGTGCAATGCTTTGAACATCTAGCTGGTCTGGAAGATGCTATTTGCGCGTTAACAACCCCAGCTCTTTGAGTTGTACACATTAAAATCTTTTGAAATGACAGGTGATCACTTCCTTACATCTCACTGTTTTTATTTATTTAATTTTCTATAAAAAGTGGTGTCTAATGGCAAGTGAAATCATAAGGATTTGAAGGACAGCCAGCAGTATAAAAAGAAAATCTCACTAAAACAATTTTTACGCACTCTAAAATGCATTTTCCACTGTGTATGTTTGCAGTTGCACGCACATAAAGAAAATTCAAAGAAAATTACGTTTTGTTCTGTATGTCTATGGGCACACATGGATAGTTTTAGCATCCATGTAAACAATGGATTAATATGTACACATCTGAATAAAGAAGTCGAAATGCACGAGGGAGCAGAGATGTCAAAAGATCTTTCATTGAGGAGCTGGATATTCAGTTCAAAGGGCACTGCACTGATGTTCTGTTGCTAGGGTAACATACAGAGGGAGAGTGTTTACATTATTAAAAGCTATAACACACAGTTGTGTAACTCATTAAGAAATGTACATGTATCAACATTCACCCATCAGAGCCTGGTATCACCCACACAAGGACTCACCCACGCACTTAGGAGTAGAGCAAGGTCATTTTAGTTGGCTACAATTATACTTTCCTGTATGGGCAATGTTAGTAGAAAGGTTCCAAGCATCTTAAACAGTATTAGAATTAGAGTTGTTCCGATTCCGATACTAGTATCGGAAATGCCGCCGATACCAATAAAAATGCTGGCATCGGTATCGGCGAGTACTTCTACCCATGCACCGATCCGATACCATTTTCTAAAACAATATCTAGTTATGCACGCTAGCTTTGCATAACGCTTCAAATCGGATATCAATTCTTCTTCGCAGCTCTAAACAGTGGTTGCTTGTGGCGACGCAGGAAGTTGTGCTGTTTTCTGAGAAAAGCCTCCAGAGCAGTGTTTTGCTCTTCTTTCGAGATATATCCAGCTGCAGACCCGCAGCACCAACACCAGTTTCAGAACCCCAGCGCCAGAACCCCAGCGCCAGAACCGGAAGTGGGGGCGGAGTTATTGACAATGAGACAATTAACTTTATCATCTTATTGAAGCTTGAATATGTTGTCATACTCTATTGTATTAAACATTTTTTCTACGGATGGTTCGATACATTGTTGCGTTTTGAAGACGTTTATCTTGTGAAGGTGTTAAAGTGTTTGTTCCACATTACTCTGTTATATGCATTGTTTGTGAGTTAATGTTACCTTATAGTTGAGGAGTTTTTTTACGTTGATATTATTGTGTGGTGCTTTCATCTCTTGTAGAGACATATAACGATTCAGTGAGGCGATTCATTACCTGAGCTGCAGCAGTGCAACAAGTGCTGCAGCTATTACCACTGCCCTTTTTGCTCGGCTAGTGTATTTAAGCCAGCAAAACTAGTAAAATTAAAAAGTCATGTACAAATCCAGTTCAACAAGGCAGTTGTCTATGGAGGTATGAATATCTTGAATATTTGTTTAATACATGTACACACAACCCAATATATTATAGCATAATAGTTTACTGATTTATTTTAGGCTTCACTATACACAGATGTGGACTGGGATGTAGAACAGCACTGCATTACCACTGCCCATACTGTGATACTACAGTTTTAAGGAGAAGGGATTTTGAAACGCATGTACAGGTTTGCAAAAACAAACCGCTTCCAACTTCAACCACAATTTTATCACCAGCCACTGCAGCGCTGACCACACCTTCTGCAGCCCTGACCACACCTTCTGCAGCCACTGCAGCGCTGACCACACCTTCTGCAGCCACTGCAGCGCTGACCACACCTTCTGCAGCCACTGCAGCGCTGACCACACCTTCTGCAGCCACTGCAGCGCTGACCACACCTTCTGCAGCCACTGCAGCGCTGACCACACCTTCTGCAGCCCTGACCACACCTTCTGCAGCCACTGCAGCGCTGACCACACCTTCTGCAGCCCTGACCACACCTTCTGCAGCCACTGCAGCGCTGACCACACCTTCTGCAGCGCTGACCACACCTTCTGCAGCCACTGCAGCGCTGACCACACCTTCTGCAGCGCTGACCACACCTTCTGCAGCCACTGCAGCGCTGACCACACCTTCTGCAGCCACTGCAGCGCTGACCACACCTTCTGCAGCCACTGCAGCGCTGACCACACGTTCTGCAGCGCTGACCACACCTACTGCAGCCACTGCAGCGCTGACCACACGTTCTGCAGCGCTGACCACACCTACTGCAGCCACTGCAGCGCTGACCACACCTTCTGCAGCCACTGCAGCGCTGACCACACCTTCTGCAGCCACTGCAGCGCTGACCACACCTTCTGCAGCGCTGACCACACCTTCTGCAGCCACTGCAGCGCTGACCACACCTTCTGCAGCGCTGACCACACCTACTGCAGCGCTGACCACACCTTCTGCAGCCACTGCAGCGCTGACCACACCTTCTGCAGCCACTCTGACCACACCTTCTGCAGCCACTCTGACCACACCACACAGGGTTCGTGTGCAGCCTGTGATTAAAAAAAATGCCCAGTTTGCAATATCCTCATTAATAGAAAAAACTTTAAAAAACACATTGACCGCAAACACACAGAACAGCCAATACAGGACATTAATGCCACATTCCATCTTGTAAGCCAGTGCATTGACAGGACAAATGGCATATTTACAGTCCTTAAAGTTACCAAGGGTCACAGTGTTCCTCTTCATATTCAGCTCAAGACATGGGGAGAACACCATAAGGTCATCTGTGAATCACATGAATGTCAGGTCAACATGGAAGTTGCACAGAGGAGTGGCCTGTCATCATATCAGTGCAAACACATCCGCTCTGTAACTTACTGCACATCTTCTGCCGAACCAGTCTCCCTGAAAGAGGAGATTTTAACTGAGATGGTAAAAGCAAAGTGGTTTAGTACTGAAAAGAAGAAGATATGCCTTACTCACCAGCAACTTGCCAACAGCAGTTGCATACCACTCTCTGTTCAAACTTCGATTGGCACCCCTGAAACAAAGAAATTAATTTCCGTATTTGAACCCAATGTCTCCTATTACAGTCGGTTGGGACGTGTAATGGTTGTGTATGACTCAAAATTAAACACATGGCATTGTCCCTGTGCAAAATTGAGGCGTTCATGTTTGCACAAATATATTGCAAAATGGCACCTTTTTCAGACGAGATGAGGATCTTGAAAACCTGAACTACATATTTGATGTTATGATTCCAGAGGTATGTGGTAATTATATGATTGAAGTTGATTTGTGTTATTTGTTGTTTGATGAAAAACAACAGTTTTCTTCTTTTTAAGGTGACAATACTCCTTGTACAAAGACTGGAGAAGATTTGCCGCTATGCAGTTGAAGTTGTAATGGCCTCTGGCATAGTCAAGTTTCACTAATTTGAAGTATGCTAATGCATCAACTGTATTTATTAAAATTGGGTTGGGGGGAAGCCATTGCTTTAACTTACATATTTGTTGAGTCTCTTTTCTGTCTCTGCTTACTGAAAAAGGTGTATACATTTTATAAGCTACCATTGACTAAACATTGGGGATTAGTCTACAATAACTACAAATTAATTTAATATATTTTCCTGCTGGAGATGCCCGAATGTTTTGTTCAAATATTTGACTTGCTGTATCTACATTATAATAGATATAGGATCTACAGATGTACACTTAACAATGGTATGTGTCACTTTACAATTGTTTGTGGCATTTTCTCTCTTGCTTGTTTACAATTATTTGAAATACCTGATTGGTAAGTGTCAATTTGTGGTGCACAAACAACATACTCCTGCTTGTACCACTTTAATAAGAACATTTTACTAAAATAGCTAAATAGTTCCTATATTCTTGTATAGTTACAAATTACAGCTTAACTGTCAGTCCTATATACAAATATAAATGTGTTATTGTAAATACAGTTGTGATATGTAGGTAAATACATTGTCAGACTTATAATAAAATAAAATAAAAAACCTTAATGTAATGTCTGAAAGCATTATTATTAATAATTTTCTGCCATTCATCTGTGTGTCAGATGCCCATGCGCATGCTAAAACTGCTACTGGAAATGGCTCCATTCCAACAGCCGTCTGCTCAGGGGTCCAGTGGAAGACATGGAGTTATTTTTTCAAGAATGTAGGTAGGGACAAAATGTCCTGAGGCTGAGAGTGAGTTCCTCATTTGATACATTGCAAGTTAAATTTATACAGGATTGTCATGATAAAATGGGCCTAGGGGTGAATTGGTCATTTGTTGTACACATTTGTCTTGTTTCTTTTAAAACAATGCGGAATTTTCTCTCTCTTTTTTAGATTTGTGACATTATTTTACATAAAGAAAAATAATACAATATATAATAATTTTTCATAATACAATGAAACGGATAACTATATACAATTATATTACACAAAAAGTATCACGTTTAGTGTGTAACAAAAGCATACCGTTTCGCGTCTAAGCAAATTACGCTACAAAACGTTAGGTGGCGTTACTCGTTTTAGAACGTAAGCTCCGCGCCTCACTTCCGGTCCTGGCGCTGGTGTTAGAACGTAAGCTCCGCCCTTACTTCCGGTTCTGGCGCTGGGGTTCTGAAACTGGTGTTGGTGCTGCGGGTCTGCAGCTGGATACTATTGCTTCTTTCAGTGAAGAAATACTCTGTAATTCCGATAAAACTTGCTCGATAGCCACGCTGATTCTAGTTTCATCCGCTGAAGCCGCAATGTTCTTTAGACTGAACTGTCGCGCTTCTCGTTGCGTCACACCTCAACCCGCCTCAAAGCCAACGCTGATTGGACGTTCGTTTGGTGAACTGCTCCCAAATTTTCTTTAACGGAAAGTATCCAGACTGATCTGCGAGTGAAACCTTGACAGCTCGCGAGATCAGGATGGTCTCACGAGGCTAACTGTTTAGAGCAGCGAAGAAGAAAACGCGTGCGCGCTACCAGTATGTCCGCTGTTTAGCAGTATTTCAGACTGGACCAACCAGACAGTAAAACGGCGACATGTCTCGTATGCCATACTGCAATTTCGAGGGGTGGAACAAGATTAGCAACTTCAACACGAGTAACTTAAAGCATTTGAAGACGCGTTACCCCGCTGAACACGATTCCACAAAGGCAAGGGCAGAGAAGAATGAGCCGCACCAGAATCAACAAATCTCTAAAAGCTTCATTCAAACAAAGAGAAATGTTTTCAGAAGACAGCCAACGAGCGATAAATACAACCGACAACATGTATTGAGTTTATTTTTCTGGATGGCCAGCCGCGGTCAAAACTGAAATGCCGTTTATTTAACAAAATTGTTTATGGACTTTAAATTATAAAGAGATTATTTTCTTATATTATTCATATATAATTTTTTAGATTCCTAGATTTATTTGTTGCACTTTTTTATGCAGTTATAATGTAAAACTAAAATACCTTTTTCAGTTTACAGTATTAGATGTGTGGTTGCATTTTAAGTTCTTTTTCACTTAAGAAAGATAAATAATATATTGCTGTGAAATGTAAGTCAGATAATAAAAATACTCTAGTTCACTGTATGTATTTGTTCATGTTTAATTAAGGGATAAGTCTGAAACACACCATAAAATAATTATATCAATTCATACAGTGCTAGTATGAATTGCAGCTGTATAGATACTGTACACATCCAAGTATCGGATCAGTACTCGGTATCGGCCGATACCCTGAGTCCAGGTATCGGAATCGGTATCGGGAAGGGAAAAAGGGTATCGGAACATCTCTAATTAGAATGCATGGGCTGAAAACGGAGATAACAGGTTTAAGTAAAAGTAGACAAGTGCTAGTTGTCACACTGGGGAAGTCTCATATCAGTAACTGGTTTTGAGTCAAAAGCCATAAGTCATAATTAATGTCCTCTTTAGCTGTAATTTTACCTGTTGGTTAAAAATGCCTATAGCTCAATAATCAATATAATACTGAAATTATTTAAGTTAAACTTTTTTTGTAATAGTGCAAGCAGGTGAACATAAATTCACAGTAAATGTGTCAACTAATGAAGGTAGATTTCAACTTTGAAGTTTGAATTTTGTTCTCATGCAGGACAAAGGTACCGGTAGCCTATGTTTTAAAATGTTATTTAATAAAATTGTAATATTTATGGCGCAGCCGGCCTCACGTGGTCTCACCACCTGCAGGAGGGACTGTAAGGGGCCGATGCATAGTGGATCGGGCAGCAGCCGAAGGCAGGTGCCCCGACGACCCGATCTCTGGACACGGAAACTGGTATTAGGGACGTGGAACGTCACCTTGATGGCGGGGATGGAGCCTGAGATCATGCGGGTGGTTGAGAGCTAGCCTAGAGGTAGCGACTAGAGATAGCCGGGATCACCTTCACACACAGCTTGGGCTCTGGAACCACACTCCTTGAGAGAGAATGGAATCTCTACCACTATGGAGTAGAACGGCAATGCAGAGTACCCGGCCCTCTTGGAGTCTCTGGGAGACCTCTGGCGGAGCTTCGACCAGATTCCGAGGGAGTCTGGAGATATTGAGTCCGAGTGGACCATGTTCTCCAACACCATTATCAACGTGACCGCTTGGAGCTGTGGCCGTAAGGTCTCCGGAGTCTGTCAAGGCGGCAATCCTCGAACCTGGTGGTGGACACTGGAAGTAAGGGATGCCGTCAAGCTGAAGAAAGAGTCCTATCAGGCCTGGCTAGCTTGTGGGACTCCTGAGGCAGCTGACGGATACCGGCAGGCCAAGCGGATGGATGAGATCCGCGCTGAGTACCTCAAGTCTCTGGATGTTTTGGGGCTGTCTTGGCTGACACGCCTCTGCAACATCACCTGGTGGTCAGGGACAGTACCTCTGGGCTGGCAGACCAGGTCCCTCTTTTTAAGAAGGGAGACCGGAGGGTGTGTTCCAACTACAGGGGGATCACACTTCTCAGCCTCCCCGGAAAAGTCTATGCCAGGGTACTGGAGAGGAGAATTCGGCCGATAGTAGAACCTCGGATTCAGGAGGGAAAGTGCGGTTTTAGTCCCGGTCGTGGAACACTGGACCAGCTCTATACCCTCTCCAGGGTGCTGGAGGGTTCATGGGAGTTTGCCCAACCAATCCACATGTGCTTTGTGGATTTGGAGAAGACATTCGACTGTGTCCCTCACGGCGTCCTGTGGAGGGTGCTCTGGGAGTATGGGGTCGGGGGCCCTTTGTTAAGGGCTGTCCGGTCCCTTTACGACCGGAGCAGGAGCTTGGTTCGCATTGCAGGCAGTAAGTCAGACTTGTTCCCGGTGCATGTTGGACTCCAGCAGGGCTGCCCTTTGTCACTGGTTCTGTTCATAACTTTTATGGACAGAATTTTTAGGCACAGCCAGGGGCCGGAGGGAGTCCGGTTTGGGAACCATGCAATTTCGTCTCTGTTGGCCCTATCAGACCAGGACCTTCTGCATGCACTGAGAAGGTTTGCAGCTGAGTGTGAAGCGGCTGGAATGAGAATCAGCACCTCCAAGTCAGAGGCCATGGTTCTGAGTCGGAAAAGGGTGGCTTGCCCCCTTCAGGTTGGTGGAGCGTTCCTCCATCTAGTGGAGGAGTTCAAGTATCTTGGGGTCTTGTTCACGAATGAGAGAAGGATGGAACAGGTGATTGACAGAGGGATCAGTGCAGTAATGCGGTCGATGTACCGGTATGTAGTGAAGAAGGAGCTGAGCTGCAAAGCGAAGCTCTCGATTTACTGGTCAATCTACGTTTCTACTCTCACCTATGGTCATGAGCTGTGGGTCATGACTGAAAGGACAAGATCCCGGATACAGGCGGCCGAAATGAGCTGTCTCCGCAGAGTGGCTGGGCGCTCCCTTAGAGATATGGTGAGGAGCTCGGTCACTTGGGAGGAGCTCAGAGTAGAGCCGCTGCTCCTTCACTTTGAGAGGAGCCAGCTGAGGTGGCTCGGGCATCTGTTCCAGATGCCTCCTGGATGCCTTCCCTGTGGAGGTGTTCCGGGCGCGTCCCACAAGGAGGAGACCCCGGGGAACACCTAGGACACGTTGGAGGGATTATGTCTCCCAGCTGGCCTGGGAATGCCTCGGTATCCCCCCGGAAGAGCTGGAAGAAGTGTCCAGGGAGAGGGAAGTCTGGGCATCTCTGCTTAGATTGCTGCCCCTGTGACCCGGCCCCGGCCCCTGATAAGCGGAAGAAGATGGATGGAACATATATAACCAATATTCTTAAATCAGGCATAATATTATGTAGTTCAGTTAATGTTGTAATATTTTAACACAATAAAAAATAAAAAGAAAGAAATATTTTAGAAACCTTAACAGAAACTTTCATCTGACAGTGTTAAATACTAAGGAAGTTGAATAAACTGACAGAGTTGACGAAGGTCCAACTGAAGTTACAACAACTGATTGACAAGACTACAAATTAAGACACCTATAGGGTGCATTGTCCTAATGTGGGATATTTTTTACATTTCAGACTTCTGTAACATATTGGGATGTGTAGCCAAAACATTAAATCCACACCCCATTCAGATAACACAGAAAAAACATTCATAAGAGAAATTATAGACATATTTGTGCTCTTAGTGCAACTTGTCTGAGACTATCTGCATCTTCCTAATGTGGGACACTGAAAAATCTATGATAAAAGGACAAAAATCACCTTGCTTCATGTAGAATAGTAAAATCTTCTTATAGTCATTTTCAAATATTTAATTTAATACAACAATCCTTCCAGTGTGTTGTTTTTCTTCTTTTAGCGGTACAGTACGCCATATGCAAAATTATATATATATATATATATATATATATATATATATATATATATATATATATGGTTAAACTTTATTTTAAGGTGACGTAGTTACATACTCAAATAAGTACTGAGTAATATTAATTAACTATGTACTTACTATAGAGTTACGGTTAGGGTTTGGTTTAGAGTTAGTTACTTTTAATTATGCATAATTTACTGTTATTACTATAGGAAGTACACGTGTAACTACGTCACCCTAAAATAAAGTGTTACCAAATTAAATATAATATCACTGTATTATACAGTGAAAGAGTTTTGTGAGCATTTGTCAACTCTGTCAGACATAAAACCCCACAGAATTGTAGTTGCCTTAATTAACATAAAAATGCCAAGATTTATCCCACAACTATTTACAGACACTATTACACCTGGATGACGGAGTTAACATGTATAAGCTGTGACCGAATAAACTTCAACATTGTTTGTATAAAAGACAAAAAATTATAAAACTTCCAGAACTGTGAGCCCTATACCACATTGAGCAGGAAATAGGATAGGATTCTTCAGAGTTAAAGATGACCATGACATTGCCTGATTTATTCAGAATGATAAAAATAGTTGATGCAAAGTGAGGATGCAACTTCGATAGGCATTTTAATGGAAACTATAATTCAAGATTTATTTTTTGTATTGTTTGATATATTACATTTAATATATTTTATAATACGTTTGATATATTCAATTTAAATTTTAAACACTTTGTTAGGCAGTTTTACAGTGTGACCTCTTTCTGAGGACAGATTAAATGACATGTATTTTCCAAGAATATGCATGTATTTAAAATAATACTAAAGAAATTATTTAAAAATAAAAGCAATTAATGTAGTACTGAGTATCCACATTTCCTAGATGTAACTTTTTAGTCTTTTTATTTTGATGAATTTCTTTATTTTTAACATAAAGAGGGCTTCTGTGTGTACTGTATGGGATGTTTTTTCCATTATTTCAAGAATAGTGATATCACTGATTCAACCTCACCTGGAGAAAAAAAACTATATATATACCAGTATATATATAATTAACATTAATGTATTACTATTAGTGTATTATTATTTTCAATTCAGTCTGTCTTTTGGCCCAATTACTTTTCTTTTAATAATGTCACGAATCCTGGGAAACTGTTCTAAACTGTTCTCTCCCTCCGCTTGTATCAATCTAAAGAACCGCGTAAACAAGCGCGTGAGTCCCCCGCCCCTTCTCTGCGCGAGCGCTCTTCTCTCTGCGCGTGCTGCTGCCAGTTCCGTGTCGGCCGCGAGTTTACCAGCCACGCACTGCCTGCACGCACTCAATCCACCGCCGGGCTGTAACGATGTGACTCTCTCTGGCTTCCAGAACCCCCCCTTTTCAGTCTCCATTAACGGCCCAGCACAGAGCGAGGCGAGAGGATTCGTAACGGTGAGTGTATTTTGGATGGCCACGGAACGTGTGTGAATCTGCGCTATGTTATCGGTTTGGGGACACCGAATGTGTGTAAAGTTTGGGGAGGGGAGAAATTGTGTCATGTGGTAAGACAGAGGCTGTGTGTCCGCCAGTCCGCTCTAGTGGAGCAGACAGATACATAATTATAGAATGTAAAAACGACGTCGCGCGAGACGAGCTCAACTTACCATGTGTTATAATTTCCATGGGGATGACGTCACGCAGTCCTTGACGCCGTGAGAGCAGCTTGCGCTGATGAGATAACGGGACTGTGACACACTGCGCGTTTCTGATACACACTAAAAGCTTCATATGAACAGGTTATTGGTTTATAATGCGTTTAAAAGGGACGATAACAATTCATTCGTGTCAGTTATTATTCACATAGCAGCCTGTGAGTTGCTGTTTTCCTCTTATACAAATACTATTACATAAAAGGCTGAGAGCTTTGTAAGGAGTACGTCATCTTTAGAAATGATTGACCGATGGCGTTGTTTCTGAAACACCGTAACGGTGCATGCAAATATGTAAATCTGTTTAAAAGTTTAACCCTCAGAGACCCAAGTAGCCTATTAACAATTGTATGTTCTCGTTACCGTGTTGAAAGTGCTTAGAAAGCTGCTAGTTATAAAAATCATTATTTTAAAGCATATTTTGTTTTTGATGTGAATTTTGACATTGCAAAAATGCTGAACTTTCACAACTGTTTACGATCATAGGCAGGCTCCTTATACTGTGAGGACTTCATATAGTGCCATGCTGTTGGGGCACGTTGTCACAGTGGGGTCAATGTGGTCAATGACATTTGCTTAACATAATTAAGAAAGAACAGTTCTTTGCTTACTTGAAAAATGAATAGGCTATTTTTGTTCCAAAAAATTTAACAATTGTGTTAATAGGCAGTCAGCCTTTTGTGTGACTAGAAAGCTGTATGATATTTTTGTTTTTTCACCACCAAAACATTTGCTGTGATGGTTCAGAGTGTTACTCTAAACTAAAATAAATAGTTGTAAATAAATTGTTTAATCAAGCATTGCAATTTAGCTAGGCAACATGCCTTGGTGCGACACTTCTAATAATCTCTAAGTGATTGATATGATGCTAATGTACAACATTTAGTACTGAGTCTGACCCACTAAAAATATCGATTCATATTCTTCTTTTTGGGAGACTTTGCTCAGTACTGCCATTAGTTTTAAATAGGCAAGACTTTGTTGTGTGTGCATTTGATGCAAAAGAAAGAGGGCCTCAATATCCTGCTGGATCTGGTGGTTATATTGTGGCCAAGCCAATGAAAACTCAAAAGAACTCTTCGCACCCTTCGCTTTTCCCGTCTCTTCTGACAGGGACTTTCCTAAAAGTTTTCAGAGTGAAAGGAGGCTCAGCTCAAGTCTGGTTTGAGTTGGACTGGTTTCAAAACAGAATGTGTGGTGTAATCATTTTTGATACTTTGCTTGTCGTGTGGAGATATAATATGTAACTGAAAATTCACACTAAAAGTTGGTAATTGGTATTCTTACAATAACCCTTTATATATGTTTTTTGTTAATCCTAGGATCACTCTC
Organism: Meda fulgida; assembly: GCA_030578275.1. Lineage (NCBI taxonomy): Eukaryota > Metazoa > Chordata > Actinopteri > Cypriniformes > Leuciscidae > Meda > Meda fulgida. Next base: position 18,983,480 of record CM060632.1, on the reverse strand, counting down.
TCACCAATAATGTCTTCAGATCAGAGTTAGCCTACAACTGTCTCAAAACTGAGGCAATGATGAAATCACCGTGGCAACCCTGTGTGAGAGCACAGGCAGCACTGTGACTCTAGCTTGTGATCTCCTGACCTCTGTGAGTCGTGATGGCAACCCACCGAAAGCACCTGGTCCGAGATTTTAACCGACACATTACCTGCTCAATTTGCCATGGATACCTGATCAAGCCCACTGCTGTCACAGAATGCCTGCACACTTGTAAGTCATTCATGTCTCGCTAATCCGCATTATGTTCTCTATGACCATCTCTCTTTTCTGATAGTAAAACCAAACCGAATATTTTGGTCCTTCTTCTCCCCAAATAGTTTTTTATTTCTTTGGTGTTGTAATCTTCATTATCAGAATTAAGAATAAACTGGCCTTTTTCTAGAATTGTTTTGTTTCATCATGTGGTGAGTTTATTTATAAGCAAGATTTGTGAAAAAAGTGTATGGTTCAGCTATAGCATCAAAAATAGCTGCTATTATTGTCAATAATATGTAATGGAAAAATTGCAACTGTCTGGATGTCTCTTAGACCTACCCATACCTGCTCGCCTGACCTGTCTCATATCTCATTTCAAAACCTATTTGTTTCACACTCTGCTTAACATTCAAATTTCCATCTTTGTCTGACCCACCTGAATTATTTTTTTGGCAGAGCTGTGGTGTCTGGGTGTCTAAATAGGATTCGATAGTCTTAAGAAACTGTTTTGTACACTACTGTTTAAAAGTTAAGGGTGAAAGAATCCTCACCAAATCTGTATTAATTTGAAAAATACAGTAAAAACCTATAAATTAATAAGTTAATAATTTAAATATTGTAACAAAAATGATTACAGTTTAAAATGTTTTTAATATTTTTTAAAATGAAATGTATTCCTGTGATGGCAAAGCTGAATTTTCAGCAGTCATTATTTCACTCTTCAGTGTCACATGATCCTTCAGAAATCATTATAATATGCTGATTTGGTGCTTAAGATTTTCTTTTTATTATTGTCACTTTTGAAAACACTTTCCACTTATCACTGTTTCATTTTTTTTGTGGAAACAGTGATACTTTTTTCAATATATTTAGTAGAAAGTTAAAAATAATAGCATTTATTTGAAACAGAAATATTTTTAACATTATGTCTTAACTGTCACACTTGATCAATTTAATGCATCCTTGCTGAATAAAAATATGGATTTCTTAAAATCATACTGACCCCAAACTTTTCAACGGTAGTGTATGTTGAACATATTTTAAATGCAGTTTACATTTTTTTTTTTAGATATATAATGTATAATAATTATACAAAATATATTATGCTTATTTAATGCTGCTTTTGGTTAGAGTTTTTACAAACTCTTCTAAATTATAATGTTTTTTCTAGTTTTATTGGTGGCAGTGTAATCTTATCTGGTCAAATGCTGTTTAATGCTGGTACTTTTATTGAGACACTCATTGTTTTTGTCAGATAAATACTGTTCTAAATGAAAAAAGTAACACTTTATTTTACACTGTCCTTGTTACGTTACATGTACTTATCACAGTAATAACAGTAAATTATGCATAATTACATCCAACGAACCCTCATCCAAACCCCAATCCTACCATTAACTAATATAATTCAAATATACTTAAATATATAATTACACTGTAACAATCACACCTTAAGATAATGTGTAACCAAAATATATCATCTGATAGTTATGTAGTAGGTCAAATAAATAGTTTTTTAATAATAATCATTTTAACACCAAACTTTTTTATGGTTTTAGAGTACTTTGCCCTCATTCTCTTGTCCCTCTGCTGTTCTTCCTTTTCTTCTTTTTCTATTCTCCTCTAGTTTGTAAAAGTTGTATCGTTCAGCACTTTGAGGAGAGTAATGAGTGTCCAGAATGTGGGATACAGGTCCATGAAACCAACCCTTTAGAGATGCTGAGGTAACCAAACTCACCCGCACTAATTTCTCACGTGCACAGATTAAGTACTCACACAAGCCCTCTGTGTTTTATATGGTATCTTGGCTTCACTTTTTTGCAGGCTAGATAAAACCCTGGAGGAGATCATCTTCAAGCTGGTGCCTGGACTAAGAGAGAGTGAGATATATATATATATATATCTCATATGAAATATATATATGTACATTCCTATATTGTATATTGATATTTATACACATTTCTATATCTTTGTATAAATTTCTAAATCTGTAAATTGTTTCTTAATGTACTTTCTTTAAATTATTGTGTCTATTTACTAGAGGAGGAACAACAGGAAAGTGAGTTTTGGAGAAAAAATAAAATCAAAGCAAATGGAGAAGGTAAAAATTAACCATTCCATACACAACCCCTTTACACACACAGTCACATGTACTACACGGACAGTGAATATACAGATATATTTTAAGATTAAAGGTCAGGTTTCCTTTGTCTTCTAGACGGCCCTAGGGCTAAGAAAGCTCGCCTGAGTGATGAAGAGGATGATGATGGGAAAGGTGGAGACTACCACAGGAGTGATCCTCAGATCGCTATTTGTCTGGACTGTCTACGTATCAATGGCCAACCAGGAGAAAGCACAGTTAAGGTACACAGAGACAGTATAGTTTAATATTTTGTGGGTATATGTTGAGATGTATGTTTGTGTGTGTGTGTTTTTAATTTGCACCCCATGTCTCTCTGAAACAGGGTTTATTGAAGAAATTCATCCGTTGCTCCACCCGTGTTACGGTGGGAACCATTAAGAAGTTTCTTTGTGTAAAATTGAAGCTGCCAAGCTCTTATGAGGTAAAATACTGTTTTATTATAGTATCACTGGGCTATCTATCAATGCAGGCAAACTACATTTGTGTGAGTGTACTGAGAATTAATAGGTTTCTTTCACAGTTCAATACAGATATTATTAAATAAGCTCTTGATGGGTTTACCTGTCAGTTGTGAAACTTAATATTCAATGAAAATTGTTTCTTAGGCTGATTACTTAGCCTCTGCTGTTCTCTACGATGTTTGACTAAGTATATGTGTTACACACAACATGCCATAGCCTTAACGTGCCTATTATTTGATTTCATAAAGCTCAACATAAAACATGCTTGTCCGTATTTCTTACAGCTCGACGTTTTGTGTAACGGGGAGATCATGGGCAAAGACCACACCCTGGAATTCATCTACCGCACTCGCTGGAGACTTCAGGGTGACAGTGTAAGTCTGTATGTGTGTGGGTCAAATTTTACCAACATTGTTTGGACTGAATGTCCCCCAAGGATAGTAAAACCAGAATGACTTACATCAGGGGTTTTCAAAGTGTGGGGCGAGCCTCCCCTGGCATGCTCTGGCCAGAGAGTGGTAAAAATTAAAGCCTAATAATTAGTTTAAATTAATACTATTAACTATTAACAATATTATTCTAAAAATAAGGCCTCGTTTACACTGCAGGTCCTGATGCCCAATTCTGATTTGTTACCTTTATATATATAAAAATATAATTACCTCAGTGTAATTTATCTAATTATAAATGATTCATCCATGCATGTTTAATTTTTTTTGCAACTTATAATTTTTTAATCTTCTCTCATTTAGTCTACTTAAACCCAGCACCTTTATTACAATCAACTGCAAGCTCACATTTAGATCTGCCTCCATCCAATCAACAACGGATGGATAAAACCAAGGCAAAAGAATAAAAACCCTGCTCACAGCTACTGACAGATCTATGAGTCATATTTCTCCAGTTGTACACACACACACACACACACACACACACACACACACACACACACATACCCATACACACACACACACAAGGACGTCGCTAGTGGGGTGAAAGGTGGTGGGTGGGAGACAATTATAGGGGGCCCGGGGGGCCCCACAAAATCCAGCAGTTATACTATATAGGCCCCTGTTGTATGAATAATTCTAATATTTATACTAGTTGTATGCCTGAGATTTAAATGAAAACCACACAAACATCGAATCAACCTCTTACCTCCCTAAAAATGGTTTATTCCGATCAAAATGATTGATTAATTATTCAGTCAGTGACAAACATCAGATGGACCCAATAAAATTGTAAAATTGTAAAAATGTCCGACTCCCACCCCAGCTCATGAACAGAACCAATCAGAGTTGAGGCGGTAGCTGCCTGAAGTTAACGATGAACTTTCTTGGTGGAAGAGCAGGAGACTGACTGATTGAAAAATGTCGGGGAAAAGAAAACATAAATCAGGGTACCAGAAACGCCATGAAAAGAAGGAGAGGGAGGCCAGCAAGCAATAGCCGTCATTTCACCGTCTAGCTTAACTATAGTCCCGATATAGTCCGGCCATGAATTACACACTTCTAGCCAAAATAATCTTGAATTTGGTTACATGTCGTTTTTGTCAAAATAACTTGTGAGATGTATGATATTCCATTATGTAAGCAAAGTAAACAGTGCTTACAAGGTTTTTGGTTTCATTTCTTCACTCATTTAATTTCTTTATCTAATAATTGATGACTAGTCTATTTTTGGGCTATGGTTTAGACGTCTATTAAATTTTCACTGACAGCTCAAATTTTGCCTTGTTTTAGCCTAGACGTCTGGGCTGTGTTTGGACAGCTATTAGACGTCTTTTAAATGCAAAATTGCTTGCTGGGAGGCCAGGAGAGTTGTTGTATCCCAGTCGATCAAGACGTTCTTTAAGACAGTTTGTATCGCTATTTCGCTGGAAATAAGAAAACTACCGTTTACAGCCTGCCGGGTACTGTCACTTTTCATTATCAGTGCGCACCACAATCGGCCGATTGATTACGTGGTCAAAATTCCTGCCGTTTTACACTATTGTAAATAGAGTCACGAAGCATTGCATTATGCACCTGACCTGCCGGCTGATGATGTATTTATTATATAAAGAAAACACGAATACAACACTGCACTTGAATGTATAAATGTATTAGCTTTATTTAATAATATTTCCAGTTCCATATTATCTTTATTAAAAAAATAAGACAATCAATTATTTTATTTTTTTAATTTGACTGGATTCTTGTCAATTTCTAAATGTTTACTTTTTGATTCATGAATTATAACTGATGGGGAAAAAAACATTATTTTGCTGTTACTTTTTTAAATTGGTTTTATTATTATTTAACAATTTCTTGCTTTTTGTTAGTTTTTATTAGTTGTAATTTTTATATAAATATTTAACTTTTAAAATAAAGGTTTTACAACAACATCACTATCTTCTGTTATATCTGGGCCTCCATGCTCATCTATTGTACAGTATATGATATTGGGGGAGGGGGAGGGGGCTACGGCCCTGCACACACACACACACACACACACACTAGAGGTTGATACAAAATCAGATCAGAGGACACAATGATGCCGCTAGGTTTGTGTCCTTGTCTTTTACACCCCAAGAAAATGGGAGAGAACTATGACAATGTAATGGATATGATATGGTGCTTACATCAGAAAATGTGAAGTCATTCTTTACTTTCATTTTCACCCCAGGCTTATCCCATGGTTCTCGAATACCGTCCGAGGATTGACTTTGGTTAAACAGCACTTACAGCTTTTGTGGAAATCTCATGCAGACTGATGTCAAGAGACGGACAAAAAAGCAGAAAACTGAATGATTGTGCCTCTGTTGAAAGTCAACAACACAAAGCTCCATGACTGACAGGACTGCTCTCCTTCCTGTGCACTGCTTTAGCCTCTACTCCTCCATTCCTCCCTCCTTCATGTTCCTGTTTGACAGTTGTGGCTCCGCCCACTGGCACTGTATCAAGTTTGATGATTATATTCCTCCAAAGCTTTCTCTGCATGTTGTCTCTATGACAACGCCTTAGCGTTCAGCGGCCCATTGGGATTATCTGATAGCAATCTAGCAATCACAGAAAGTAAGCTAAAACTCGTCACAAAGCTGCGTCTTGGCCAGGTGACAGGAGAGAGAGAGAAAATGGAGACATTTTTAAAAGGAAGTCTCGCTAGAAGGTAGATTTTAGAATGTTTTATTAGGTGTTTTATTCAAGATTTTGCACTAGAGGCAAATCCAAATGTCTCGCTGTAGTGTTCCTGTTCTGTCTTACCTTTTACACTCTCTCTCTTTACTTTTAGTTACTTTTCTTTCCTGCTCTAACCACCCACATTGTCCCTCATAAATGCAGTGACTCTCATTCTCTCTTTCGCTCACGCACACTCACTCTCTCTTTCTCAGCCAATTTCCATCTTCCCTCATACTCTCATTTTTCTCCAATGGTGTTTTTGGCTCAAGTCTGAAGTATTGATGGATCTCATTCAGATGGAATTGAATGAGAGCACTGTAGATGTCCCAAAATAACAGCACTCTGGGTAAGCATGTTTCCTTCACACTGTGAACGCCTAGTCTTACATTTACCCAAACCAGATCGTTTTCTAAATAGAAACGATATAATATTAACTGATGCCAGATATGCTTAATGCATTAATTCATTGAGAATTCTCATCTTTAAAAACAGCTGAATGGGGAATTACTGAAGGGTTCCAGCTGCATCTCTCTAAGAGCTGCTTTGGCTCACAGTCTGTAAGTTGTAAACATTCTGTTGTTTCCTGTTTAATCAGAAATATATTTGAGACATTCAAATCAAATCCATCTCAATAGATGTTTAAATTTTAAAATCCAGAATGTCAATAATGCACTTTTTACAGTGTATTTTGAGTGTAATGCAGCAAAATAATGCTATACTGATGCAACAATGTTTGGTTAAACAAAATGAAGTGCAAAACGTGTTTTATTTTATGCACTTACTGCATTTGTGCATTTGTGCATAAGTGCATTTGTTCTGGAAAAACAACTGCGCAAGGGACATGCAATAATGCATTTGTTTACTTCCACAAAGTGGAAGAAAAGTCAAAATCCAATATTTCTCAATGTGGTCCTCTACTACGCTATATCAAGTCATGGACATGATTCTGAGGAGAGTTTAAAATTCAGTCATCACGTTTTAAATATATTAAATATTAAGGGTGTTTTTTGGAGCATTAGTTCAGATAAGCTGATAGGTTAGCTTTCTAAGTTTGTTTACATGAACGTGTAAATATTTACTGTATGTGTAGTGGCCTAGGAATCATTTAAAATCATAATTACAAGTAAATGATCACCACACTGAAAAAGTTGCCAAACCGATTTCATGCACATTCTCAGAATGATTTTTGAGAATTAAGGGTTCAAAACACGGAGCTTTGCCAATCCAGATTATATTCCACAAAAATTGTATGTGATGGTACTCAAAGGAGAAAAGGATTACATGAATCATTATGTGAACCTTTGATTTGGATCATCTCAGGGGGTGACAATGGGCGAAATGAGGGTTTGTTCTGTGTTCTCCAGTTCAGTTTTGGAATCAAGGAATCTTAACAATGAGTCGCTTCAGTGCTGTAAGTCATTACAGTTAATCAAAAGATGAATATAGAATGAGTCTGAATTGCTCAGCAACACTGTTTTAAGTGGATTGTATATGTATACCAATAGTAAAAATATATTTGTCCAAATGTTTCTTATGACAAGCTAAAACTTCATGTTATACCAACATGATCTATTGTACTGAATCTTAAAAATCATTTGCACTGTCTGTCAGTTCAGTGGAATTCTTGACGTTGTTGTTTAGGACAAAGGCCACTGGCTGCTCTCCCAAATCCAATTTCCTCCCCACTAAGAAAACATGCAAATCAAATATGAAGTGTCTTTGAGCTCTGATTATAAATACAATGTATTTTTGTATGTTGACGCACTTATGTATATTTGAACCTATAATCAAAAGATTTTGTCAATGCTTGTCTTTTTCCTAATAGATGATGCTGCTTGGGGTAATTTATTCTTCTTTTTATACGTCCCACCGCTTGCTATGTGTTCCCCTTGTAAATGTTCGCACTGTAGATGAAAAGCTACCTAATGCTGTTCATTACATATTGTTATTTAATTAATGAACATTAAAATATGCCAAAAAATAGTGGCTTTTCTTCGACTGTATTCCAGAAACATTTGATTATTTTCTGTAAACATTCTGAAAGCTGCCTATTATACTTGCATGACAGTATAACTTGCCGTTAGATCTATTAGACTTCTTCGATTGAAGAATTTTAGAAGTCTTTGCATTAAATACTCATCTTAAAATAGACTTAGGGCAGCAGACCTTAAAACAGAAAAGCTAACCCTCTGAAGTTGTTGAAAGCCATTCTTCGAAACCACCATTTCAAGTGTGTGATGATATTAGTGTGTGAGAGTTTAAATCTGACAACGGAAAAACAAAGACAAGAATGTGCCTTCTTTTAGACTGTTTCTATGCACAGCTCCCTGCTTCTCTCTCTTTCTCGCTCACTTTCTTTCTCCCCCACTCATGCAAAAGGAAGTGGAATGTGACATGCATTCTTCTTTTATTCTGTGCATCACTTGTTCAGCTGTCTGTTTGCCCTGCCGTTCATCTTGCAAAAGAGAAGGTCAAAAATACTTAATGTAGGGCAAAGGCAACACACTTAATCACAAGTATGTCCATGCCCATGCAGCAACACTTATTTTATTGTAGTTATGAGCTGAAGTTCAAATGTTTGCTGTAGGATTTTGGAAGAGCTGTCAGCAATAAGTTTGTTTGGATGTTTACAGTACATTGCAAGTGTTTGCAGATTTTGTAAACTGTGAAATAAATCAGTGACCCAAAATTCTTTAAACGTGAAATCTACATAATGAGATGTTAATGCAGACAAGAATATAAACATGTTCAAAATGCACTTCATCCCAGAAATGTAAATAAACAAAGAAAGTCTGCCACTGTCTCTTTTTTTTTGTCTTCCCTTTCATCATGGAATGTTACAAACAACTCTATTTTTAGTCAGGATGAGTTTGAGAATTCACAGCTCATTTGTTAAACAGAGAAAGTGAGACTGAATCTCTCCGCCCCCTGCTAATACCTCAACATTAAACCATTACAGAAAAAAGGAAGGGAAGCAGATTGAAGTTTTCATTAAATTTACATGGTTTAAAGCAGGAATCCCATTTCATCCACAAGTATCTGGTGTTTAAAGGGATAGTTCACCCAAAAATTAAAATTCTGTCATTAATTACATGCCCTCACGCCTTTCCAAACCTGTAAGACTTTCGTTCATTTTCGGAACACAAATGAAGATATTTTTAACAAAATCTGAGCCAGTTCTGTAGGCCTACTTTACATTGACAGTTACACAACTAAGCTTCAAAACGTTCATAAAGAGATCATAAAACTAATCTATCAATTAAGTTGTTTAGTGCAAATTTTCTGAAGAGAGAAGATTGCTTTATATGATGAACAGACTGAATTTAGGCTTTTATTTATATATAAATATTGCTAAGTGAACGTAAACAGAAGCTCAGCTTAACCTGCTTGATCGGAAACAAACCTCATTGGTTCTTGGACGGGAATATGCTTGAGCTTCCGTTTACCAGATCTGATGTGTGTTGATGCATGTTTATGTCAATAAAAGCTTAAGTTAAATCTGTTAATTGTGTCTCTCCAGAAAATTTGGACTAAACCACTCAATACATATAGATTTGATTTACACTTTATTAACGTTTTAAAGCCTCAACGGAGGGACAGAAAGCTCTCCAATTTTAATAAAAGATTTTCTTTTTTGTGTTCCGAAGACGAACAAAAGTCTGACGGCCGGGTTTGGAACGACATGACATGAACAATACATTTGATCAGCGCGACATGCATGCCGGTTAGAAATGTGAGTGCGGTCAACCTTGCTCTGATGTCATGCTGACGCAGGGCCGCCCCACGATATAGGCCCCTGTTGTATGAATAATTCTAATATTTATATTAGTTGTATGCCTGAGATTTAAATGAAAACCACAAAAACATGCAATTTCCCCAAATATCTGCTTCTCTTACCTCCCTAAAAATGGTTTAGTCCGATCTAAAGTATTTATTAATTATTCAGTCAGTGACAAACATCAGATGGACCCAATAAAATTGTAAAATTGTAAAAATGTCCGACTCCCACCCCAGCTCATGAACAGAACCAATCAGAGTTGAGGCGGCAGCTGCCTGAAGTTAACGATGAACTTTCTTGGTGGAAGAGCAGGAGACTGACTGATTGAAAAATGTCGGGGAAAAGAAAACATAAATCAGGGTACCAGAAACGCCATGAAAAGAAGGAGAGGGAGGCCAGCAAGCAATAGCCGTCATTTCACCGTCTAGCTTAACTATAGTCCCGATATAATCCGGCCATGAATTACACACTTCTGGCCAAAATAATCTTGAATTTGGTTACATGTCGTTTTTGTCAAAATAACCTGTGAGATGTATGATATTCCATTATGTAAGCAAAGTAAACAGTGCTTACAAGGTTTTTGGTTTCATTTCTTCACTCATTTAATTTCTTTATCTAATAATTGATGACTAGTCTATTTTTGGGCTATGGTTTAGACGTCTATTAAATTTTCACTGACAGCTCAAATTTTGCCTTGTTTTAGCCTAGACGTCTGGGCTGTGTTTGGACAGCTATTAGACGTCTTTTAAATGCAAAATTGCTTGCTGGGAGGCCAGGAGAGTTGTTGTATCCCAGTCGATCAAGACGTTCTTTAAGACAGTTTGTATCGCTATTTCGCTGGAAATAAGAAAACTACCGTTTACAGCCTGCCGGGTACTGTCACTTTTCATTATCAGTGCGCACCACAATCGGCCGATTGATTACGTGGTCAAAATTCCTGCCGTTTTACACTATTGTAAATAGAGTTAAAAAGTCACGACGCATTGCACGAACCTGACCTGCCGGCTGATGATGCCTATTTATTACATCAAGAAAACATGAATAGCCTGGCAACAACACACTGCACTTGGATGAATAAATGTATAGCTTTATTTAATAATATTACCAGTTCCATATGATCTTTATTAAAAAATAAGACCATCAATTATTTTATATTTTAAGTTTGACTGCATTCTTATCATTTTCTAAATGCTTAGGCCTACTTTTTGATGTATTAATTATGACAGACCGATGGAGAAAAAAACAACATTATTTTGCTGTTACTTTTTAAAAATTGGTTATATTATTATTTAACAATTTCTTGCTTTTTGTTAGTTGTTATGTTTATTTAAACATTTAACTTTTAAAATAAAGGTTTTACAACATCAGCATCTTCTGTTTAATGGGCTTCCATGCTAATCTATTGTACAGCATATGATATTGGTGGAGGGTGGTGGGGGCCCACATCCATATTTTTTCAGGAGGCCCCGAGTCCTCTAGTGCTGGTCTACAGCTCTGGTCTAATGCTCTAGTCACTGTGCTGACGTATGTAAAAACAAAAACAAAAATATAGCTGCGAGCAGCGATTGCGGGCCCAAGCCGGTGGCACCGCCGCCCCGGTGCCTTTAGGGTTATTGTGCACGACGTGCAAAAACGTAACCCCGCTTTGACTGTTGAAAAGAAGTGTGCTGTAGAGCTCGCATCAGTGTGGCCTCTGCAAAAGTGTGTATCCAGGGCACATATAAACCACAAAGTATGCGTGAGCAACCTTCTGAACCCAAATTGAAAACTGAGACAGCCTACGGTCTCATGGATTTAACAGACACATGAAATAAGTACACAAGACCGAAAATTCATATGAAGTGTGCCATTTGGGGACAGGGCCTATGATCGTGAACCACAATAGCCACATATATGAGATCATTTAAAATTAGAATAATTTTTTAGGTCAATATGTTTTGCAGCACTTAAATGTGTAAATCCAGAAGCCCAGTATTTATCTGGAGGTCTTTGTCCTTTGCCTGTCAACCAAGTTTGTCTCTGCTTTTTCTGTTCTGTCCTGTTTGCCATAGTTCACCCTGTCTGTCTTGACCATTCTTAATAAAAAGCTGCAAATGGATTCCCCTGGCCTGACCCTGCCTCGATACAACACATATGCTGCATCTGCTCGCTATCTGCCGAACGGCTCTGGTAGTTCCGCTTCAGCACTGACGATGTTGTAGGAATAGTGCGCTCTGATTGGTCTGGATTATTCGGGAATTTTTATTTTATACAGAAATAAGTTATTTATAATTCATATATATATATATATATATATATATAGATAGATAGATAGATAGATAGATAGATAGATAGATAGATAGATAGATAGATAGATAGATAGATAGATATACATATATAAAGACACAGAGAATATTACTTGCCTTACCTGTTTAGTAAAATGAAAAAATAAAAATAAATAACTAGGGAAACCGAGATAATTATTCTGATTTGATGATACACTCAAAATATTACACAAGCAATCGTTTAAATGTAATGATATTCAGAACAGAACAAGAATTTTAAAAAACTATAATCAAGAAGTAACCGAAATAATGTAAAGCGAAAGTCAAAGTAAGTGGTGTTGGTCTCACGTAACTCTCTCATTAGAATCAAACTGTTTCAACATTTGTGATGTATTTGGATGCTAATTTTTTCTTTATTATAGGCTTTGTACTTCACTCACGTTCCAATATGTGTGTGAGTGTGTGTGTGTGTGTGTGTGTGTGTGTGTGTGTGTGTGTGTGTGTGTGTGTGTGTGTGTGTGTGTGTGTGTGTGTGTGTGTGTGTGTGTGTGTGTGTGTGTGTGTGGTTGAGGTGTGGGTGCGATTGAACTGTTACACATAAAAACATACTCCGTCATTTTGTTCATCGAGGACGTAAATTCAAACTGCAAAGTGTTTATTTATATGTATGTACACTCACAATAAAACACAAAGTGCTTTTGTCAAACTATAAACTCAAACTGTAACCTACAACTGTCCCCCAACCAAAATCTCACCCACACACACCAACACCCACAAACACAGTTTAAAAGCAAAAAATATTTATCCAACCTCGTTTAAAAACAGTCTGTGAGTGCCATCTTTTGGACATTCATCATATTGCATTGGTTTTAATTTCTTGTCCTCAAACAGAGCACTGATCTGTTTATTTTTAAGTTACACATTCTACATTGATTAAAATAGAAAATCAAATGTGTTTTTTTTAATGGTAGTATTATTTTATACAATAATTTATAAATGTGATGAGAATTAATGTAGTGTGCAAAATTTTTTTTAAGGAAAACATTGATCTAATATAGCACATTAAAGAGAGAGAGACGGAGGAGCGGGCGCGATTGAACTGTGTGTGTGTGTGGGAGAGAGAATAAAATTTTTAAGGAAAACATATTGATCTAATATAGCACATTATTGATCTAATATAGCACATTGGAGAGAGAGAGAGAGAGAGAGAGAGAGAGAGAGAGAGAGAGAGAGAGAGAGAGAGAGAGGGAGAGACAGAGAGAGAGAGAGAGAGAGAGAGAGAGAGAGAGAGAGAGAGAGAGAGAGAGAGAGAGAGGGAGAGACAGAGAGAGAGAGAGAGAGAGAGAGAGAGAGAGAGAGAGAGAGAGAGAGAGAGAGAGAGAGAGAGAGAGAGAGAGAGAGAGAGAGGCGCGGGCGCGATCGAACTGTGTGTGTGGGGGTGCGTGTGTGTGTGAGAGAGAGGCGCGGGCGCGATCGAACTGTGTGTGTGTGTGTGCGTGTGTGGGAGAGAGAGAGGCGCGGACTCGATCAAACTGTGTGTGTGCGTGAGACAGAGAGAGAGGCGCGGGAGCGATCGAACTGTGTGTGTGTGTGTGTGTGTGTGTGTGTGTGTGTGTGTGTGTGTGTGTGTGTGTGTTAGTGTGTGAGAGAGAGAGAGAGAGAGAGAGAGAGAGAGAGAGAGAGAGGCGCGGGTGCGATCGAACTGTGTGTGTAATACAGGTAATAAATGAATAAAAGTGCGTATAAATACAATTTTGGACACAAGAGGGCAGTATGGCCCCATGAATGACTTTGTGTTTAAACTATCACCCGAAGATACCCCCTCCCCCTCCTCACACAGACACACCCACACACACATACAGAATGCCAGGGTGCATTCTCTCTGTCAGAGAGAGGGAGAGAAAATTCTCAGAATCCACATTCAAACTACAATATCTGACTTTCTGTTTGTCTGAGCTAATGACAATAAATTAGAAAGTTGTTCGGCTTGACGAGAACAATATACACGCAGAGTTTTGTAACTGTAGATAAAATTAACTAAGTTATAACACACTTTATGTGTCCTTTTTTAGTCATAAATTCATTTCCTCGCCACGGCCAAACCGTTCGAGATATCAAATATCCGTTCGCAATTTAGCATCCTCAATGTCTTGACTTCACGCTGACCGAGTTTTGTGGTGTTTGGATTAATTCTCTAGGAGAAGTATATCAAAAATAAAAGCATGCATTTTCCAAACAACCCATAATAGCTGACTTCCTGTTGAGCTGTAGTAAAACTTAGAGCACGAAAGTTGTTCGGCCCGATGAGATCTATAAGTGTACCGAGTTTCATATTATTACAAGCAAGCATGTTTGATATATGGACAAGTGTTCGAATCCCGTTCCAGGGGGCGCTGCCGAGCCCCCCTGCCACGCCCGGGTACCATCTTCAGCCCGGCCCTGATGGCCGCGGGTTCTGACCCGTGTGCAAAGTTTCAAGAGTTTTCGAGCACGTTAAGGGCCCCAAAACCTCGAAAAACTAAAATAAAAGCATTCTCACTCAGCAGACAAACCCCCCTCCCCTCAAACACACGGAGAGACGTAGGGTCAGAGAGAGTGGAAGAGAAAATTCTCCAAAACATCCACATTCAAACCAAAATATCTGACTTCCTGTTGGTCTGAGCTAATAAGTGTAAATTAGAAAGTTGTCCAGCTCGATATGAACATTATACATACTGAGTTTTAAGATTGTAGATAAAAGTATAGACCTAACTCCCCCTCTTTTGTCAAAAGGTGGCGCTACTGAGCCCCGGCACCACGCCCGTTTCTGAAACTTTGCACATGTCTACTGGCTAATAAATGTGATGTGTCTATCGAGTTTCATGCAATTTCAAGTATGCTAAGAGTCTCAAAAGCATCAAAAAAGAATCTTAAAGTTTGATGCGTTACCACGGCAACAGTATCTAAGATATCAATAATCCTTTCACAGGTCTAAATCTGCCGTGTGTTTACATTATACACATAAAGTTTGAAGCAAATCGGGTAAAAATAAGAGGGTGATTTCAAAGCATTTTGAAAGTGACACACTTCCTGCTGCCAGTTGGTGGCGCTATAACTTTGACTCACAATAGTCACATCCATGTGATCGGCCTCTTACAGCGAACACACTGCTGAAGTTTCGTCAAGATCAGTCAATGTATGCAGAAGTTATAACACACTTCCTGTTTCCATTATTCGCCATAAATTCGTTTCCTCGCCACGGCCAAACCGTTCGAGATATCAAAAATCCCCTGGCAATTTTTCATCCTCAATGTCTTGACTTCATGCACACCGAGTTTGGTGACGATCGGGTGAATTCCCTAGGAGGAGTATATCAAATTCCTGAACATGAGTTTCCAAACAACCCATAATAGCCGACTTCCTGTTGGGCTGGCGTAAAAAGTAAGAGTGCAAAGGATATATGAAACGATGAGATCTATATATGTACTGATTTTCAGATTAATTCATGCAAGCGTGTTTGATATACGGACATGTTTTCAAATCCCGTTCCAGGGGGCGCTGTCGAGCCCCCCTGCCACGCCCGGGTACCATCTTCAGCCCGGCCCTGATGGCCGCGGGTTCTGACCCGTGTGCAAACTTTCAAGAGTTTTCGAGCACGTTAAGGGCCCCAAAAGTGCCCAAAAGGTAGTAAAATAATAATAATAATAATAATAATAATAATAATAATAATAATAATAATAATAATAATAATAATAATAATAAATAATCCTAAGGAAAACAATAGGGCCTTCGCCTTTTCAAGGCTTGGGCCCTAAAAAAACTCTCGCGAGCACAAGGCGCACGTGTCGGATTCTGCAGTTGCTCTCCACCAACTGCGCTGATCAAAAGCATGATGGGAAACGACTTGCTGACGACACATTTTAATGCTCTTTGGTTTAAACAACTGTGATGTATTGTTTTCTTTTTAAAATGTTTGATTTTAGAACTCTGATATCATGTTTTATGTGTACAAATTATGAGCGAATATTCCCAAACTTTCTGACAGTGTGATCTCTAAATGGGTTATGTGATGTCATTTTATTAATATATATATATATAGGCTATATATAAACATATGTCTGTATTAAAGTAAAAATTATTGATAAATACGTATTTGGAGTGGAATTAAACAACAAATACTTTGGGTGTCTTATTCATATTTATTTTCATATAGCAACAGAACTTAAATTATATGCAGTTTTACCTTTGTGCCAATAATAATGAACGTAACTTTTCAAGAAACTAATGCAAATATATATTGAAAATGAATCAAATGGGCCCTATCTGTGAAACTGAAAAAAAAAACGCACTACGTTTTTAATACACTGCATGTTTTGCTAACTGTTTACACATCTTTCTTTCGCTGATCTGAACTTACTAATGCGCTTCCAGACTTTTCATTTATGCTTCTGAAGTTTTCGTTCGCCATCCTGGCACATATCTCTCGTGTGGGTGGGGCTAGCAGCAGTGTGTTCCCATTGGCTACTGAGTTTTTGATTGACAGCTTCTTGACCTGGAAGTGAAGACGTAAGTGTTGTGTTTACATGTGTGAATGTAAGCTCTGTAAGCACAGTTTTCTATTACATTTTAGTGATATAAAGTTTATATCTGTATTTATCTGCTGCTACACTACATTGTTGAGATGATTTCTTATAAAATAAATAGTTCAGACAAATGAAATCATTATCATCAGTCATCGTCGATAACATATGGATACTGGATACTCATTTTAATACAAAAAGTTTTAATATACTATTTATAATCAACCCATTGTCACTCCCAAGGCGTCAAAAACTGAAGCATGGTCAAGCACCCCCGGCGTCACAATGAAGATGCCAAAGACGCTCCTCGGCATCGTACGGTGGCCGAGAGAGTTCAACGCGCTGCAACTGAAGAAAACATGCAAATAGAAAAAAATACACGCAAGTAGAAAAAAACACATGCAAATAGAAAAAAAACACCTGCAAATTAAAAAAACATCTTCATCAGTTTCACAAATCACATGTGCTCCAAATACTCACAACACAACAAAATACAGAAACGCTCTGCAAATAACACAAACCACAACGGAAATGTTTCCAGGGGACCCCAATAAGTGACGAAAGTGGCTCGTGAGCCCTTGAAGTGGGGGGTTTGGAGTGAGCAGGGCACTAGTGTGCCATTATGTAGCCGTTTGGAACACACTTGATGAAGGGAGCAAGAAAGACAACGTAATTTCCTCATTATTTTCACCTGGGATGTTCCTATGACAACGCAATGACCATTAGCTGAAGCTGTTCTTACGACAGAAATATAATGCTGTTAACATAACGGTTGCATATATACGATATATATATATATATTTGTTTTTACAAAAAAGCTTTTAAAATATGCGTTATATATCTGTGTGTGAGTGTCTCAACATTAAACTTTGGACCCAACATTACCTAACATTTCTTATGAAACTTTTCTTTATGCAAATTTAAACATAACATGAAAAAGTTTGTACTGTGTATAATTGATGTATAGATTAATATCTTTCCCTCGTGTTCTTTTTCTCTATCTTTTTTATTTATTTATTTTAGTTTTCAGTTCATTGTTATTTTCTCATTTGTATTCTGATGACATTGAACATATTGTTAATACATTTTGTATATTGTATACAAAGTTGTATGTCGTAATGTCATAAAAATGTAATCTCTATATGTTTTGTAAAAAAAATAAAAATAAAAAATAAAGTAGACTTTTGAGCTGTAACAGAGAATGTCTAATATGGGGAGAACTCCCACTCTCAGTAAACTTCCGGGTTCTGAACTGGTTGCAGTTCCACTCTGGTTCCATATGAGGGCGCTCACAGGACGAGTGCAGAATGAATGGAGGTCTATGGAGCTACACCCCTCAAAAGCCACTTTTCTCAGGATATCATTTTTTTGTCTAGTAATTTGAATGTTGTATTCGAAAGGAGATGCAAAGAAATTACACATTGCTGGGTGTTAGATTTTTTAGTCACTTATTTGCTTTAAAAAGTCTTTTTTTCTCAATGACGTCATTCACATTGTACGACCAGAGATACTGCTTTAAGGCAATCCTTCAGTCACTTTGGTGCTTTTGTGCTCTGCGCTTTCTTTTCTCTCCAGGCATCGACAACACAGCTGACACAGGTAAATACACGTGCTAGAGGAGTTAAATCTGCTTTAACATTCTGGTCCCACTTCAGATGCCACGATGCCATCAAGCGGTATCTCTGGCCGTAATCAGTCATTCACTGACCCAATCAGCATTAATTAGCAGAATTCTAGCGTGTAATGGGCAACAACAACTCAACCTGTAAAAAATCAAAAGGACATAAGTACTCGTTCATTCAACTTTCGACCTATAACACATGTTGAACTTACAAAACCTACATTCAAATCTGAGATTTCTCAACGGCAATCGGGTGAAAGTCTAGCTCCATAGACTCCCATTCATTTTGCACTCAGGGTGATCGCCCCCAGTGGAACTCTGGTGGAACTACAACCAAAATTATGTTCAATAGGACTTATTAGGGAGTGGCCAGGCTCTCCGTATACGGCTCTGGCTGTAAGCACGTCCCAGCTGGGTTCGTCACTTATTGGGGTCCCCTGGAAACATTTCTGTTGTGGCCTGCGTTGGGAGTGAGAATGGGTTGGTGTAATACAGTACTTGTTTTTTCAGGTGGAGATGTATTTTAGAGCTCAGTGAGAGCCCATAACATTATACAGCAGTGTTGTCTTGATTTAGTCCAATCATTACAGGGCCTGTTTATCTCTACACGGTTAGAGTCTTCGATTAAATCATATTTGCTTCGATTAGATCATATTTTCCTCCAGCCACCCCAAAACAACATTGGGCTACTGTACAGTACAAAAAGTACTGTATCTGACAACCGATACTATTGGACCAGAGCGCTGTCAATCACTGCCTGATTCAACTTTGTAAAGCCTTTTTACCATGCCAATAAAGCTATTTAAACCAGAATTTTTAAATTGCAGATTGATTTGCAATGCAGAGTTTTTCTTCTCTGTTCATGATATGTAAACACTCAATTATTTTGAAGTATCGCCCTGGTCGCAGCGAGTCAATATTTATTATGATTACTTTTGTGTGACTGATCAAGCTATTATATGTAGCTAGTATGAGTAACAAAATTATTTTTGTGTCCATATTTGAATATTAATAATTATGCTCAATGCTGAATTCAAATGAAAATTTCTGAGATTTTTTTTAAAATCTTTAATAGTCTTTAATAATAAATACATGTCGAAATGCAGAACCTAATACATGCAAGTAATTATGACTGAAAACATCCAGCAACCAGGGAATACACACAGCCATGGATATATATTTATATATAGGGCTATACGGTCATCTACTGGTTACACAACTATATTACAGATAATAAATGGTGCCTGAGGTTTATTTATTTATTTAGTACTGTAAAATCCCTTCAAATCAATATTTTAAGTCTGCAATTTGTAATGTGGGAGTTCAAAGCAGTTTGAATTGTTAGATTATACTACATTTCCTTCTCATTATCCAGGGAGTGGAGAATCTTTTCCATAAACAAATTTCTGATGCTGTCACAGAGGATGGAGTGGTAGTACTAGAGATCGACTATCCACATCAGACAAGAATCTTACTTTGTTCAGACATATCACCTTTGAATGTCTGGGATCTTGATCTATAGACACCTGATATTATGCAAATATTTTAATTTCTTTGGAGCTCTAGATTAATACAAACACAGTTCACAAGTACACTAGAGGTTGCATTTTATTCTTAGTCTATGCTGATCTTGGATTAGCATACCAACAGGATATGAATGTTAAGGGGATAGTTCACCCAAAAATAAAAATTCTCATTTATTTTACTCTCCCTCATGCTGTCCCAGATGCATTTTACTTTTAAGATTTTTAGTTCTCTGCAATTGTGAAGAAAGTCATATACATTTGGGATGGCATGAAGGTGAGTAAATGAGAGAATTAAAAAAATGTTGGGTGGACTATCCTTGTACCCACCTAGTCACTGTTTTGTTATACTTTTACTGTAACAGGAACTATTCAAATGATCACTGATTAAAAAAAATGACAACAAGAACATTCTTTATGTGAAATATATAATGAAATGCCCTTAGAGGTATGTATCATCTGACAGCAAGCCACGATTGTAATTTTCATATTGATTAAATTCCTCTTAATTAAGGAATTAATTGTGATGGTGTAAATGCATATGTAGTGTGATGGTCATGGTTGCCATTACCTGGTTGAAGTGAGACTTTCTTGGCGGATGAAAATATCACACACTTATAGTATTCTCTTTTAATTGTAACAGCTCAGGCTAAACAGAGCTTACAATGCAGAAGAATAATCAAGAATAAACACATATTCTCTTAAAACATTGGAAATTCTACAATATTTTCAGTATTATGTACAGTACTTTTATGTACAATTACACCCGAATAGACTGAATAGATCTCTTGCGCTCCTAAAAGCTTCTGTTGACAAAGTATGGCAGCAGATAAATACACTTCCAGGTCAAGAAGAGGTCAATCAAAAACTCAGTAGCCAATGAGAGCACACTGCTGCTAGCTCCGCCTCCGTGAGAGATATGTGCCAGATTGGCGAACGAAAACTCAGGGAGCATAAACGAAAACTTCAGAAGCGTAAATGAAAAAACTGGGAGCGCATTTGTATTTATTTGTAATTATTATTGGGACAAAGGTAATTCCATATTAGCCTACATTCAGGCGAGGTAAGGCATCAAACGAGCCTATTAGCAGCAAAAAATGGAATTTAATGATTGTTTTCAAACAGGCAAACACTCCCACATCTTTGTTTTGTAGTCCCGCCTCTAAGCTCACACCATTGGCTGATGTGGACAGAGGGCTGCCTCCAAGGCTTTTGCTTGGTTAACATTTGAGCTTGTCCTTATTTGGTGTTTCTTATGGAACCAAATGGGTGGGCTCTCTCTTTATCAAACCAATAAAAGGCGTAGGGGATGTTCTGGGAAAACTCATCGAGAGGTGTGTTTGACTTGATGCGGCGCTGCTAGACCAATGTATGACATCAAAGTACCGAAATAGTAGGCTAATTAGAGAGCACTCACGTGGTACTTCGATGTCATACACTGATCGGTCTGCTCTTCCACCCTTCAAGTCGAACACACCTATTATTTTGATTCCATTTGGAGAAGCTAATGGCACAGACATTAAGAACTTTACTTTTTTTAAAATAATGATTATAAGCATTTGCTTCATAAGTTCAGGCTCGAATACAACACTGTACTTGATTCAATTCAGTCACTTTTCTTTCTTGGTACAAAATCTCCATTACAACAACTATAATTTCAGTACCCATATTGCCCTAAAGGTGCTCTTAATTTCTTAATATAAGTACTTTATTTCATATACCTATTTTTATTCTTTAAAAGCCAGTGTATAAAAAGCCTTCTAAAAAGAAATGTTTAAAAACAGGATACGCAGAGGGCAGGGAGACAAAAAATAGTGTTTGATATGTGATCCTCTCCACTTATTGCTGTTTATTGCATCATTCTGCTTCCATGTGTATTAGCCCGTTAGTATCTATTGGCTAATTGCATTATTCACGAGAGTCACAGTCATAGTCCCATCTGAGTGCTGTCCAATGACTCAATAACACAGCTGTTCTCTTTTAGACTTGTCACTGGCCAGATAATGGAGCTGATCACTGGGTGTATTCTGGTAGCACTGTGTTCATTTGGATCTTGTTAGCATGGATGATCTAATTTGAACTTCTATCCAAGAGGTTGCGGTCAGTCACCTTCTTTCTCTATTTCTCTCACCTTTTCTTCCCATGAAGTCATAAGTTTAATGTCAGTGGTATCTTGACCTTCCAAATTTAGACCTCAAGAACAAGCCACATGGCACCAATAGGATCATAGGAGTGACATCACTACAGTTTATATTTTGGGAAGGACACGTGTGTTACATTTCACTGATGACATCACAACTGTGCCAAAGGTCAGAACATATTTATTATATCTCAGAGTCGGCGCCAGAGCAGATCTACTGGAAGGGCAGTGGGTCATCGGCGGGGGGGGCACTGCTGTATAAGAAATATTTTGCAGTGGCGGCATCATAGTCCAACACAGCAGAAATGGTATAAAAAACTAAAACCTTTATTATTATTATTAATTATTATTTGCGAATTTCCCCATCACTTTTTGCCAGGGTCAATATATTGTCCCCACGACTTTTGAAACATCTCGCGGCACGGATATAACAAATAAATAAAACATCTCCAGTTGACTAGCAGAGCATTCATTTCCTTCGTTTGTTAAAAAAGAGGCGATCAAGTGATCAAAGTGCTCGTTGACTCTGCGATCAGTGGTTTAATCACCACTTAGTTATCGTTACGAAGACTTGTTTGATTACCCGCTTCGGTGAAAAGTGAGTTAGCTAGCCAGTGACCGGAAGTGCCAGACCGGAAGTCTCGCACAAAAAAACGTCAACTGGCTGTGTCCGTATTTCCGTTAAAAATTCTTTCTGTATTATACCTATAAAGTACTTACATGTAGTAAGGGAACAACATGTAAAGTTTGGGGACTAAAGGGGTAAAAACCAGGAGAATTAAAAAAATATTTGTACTATAAGAATTATAGAACTAAGGGGTACTTATTCTACTACTTATTCCCTAAGTATAAGGGGACAACATGTAAAGTTTGGGGAATAAAGGGGTAACAACCTGGAGAATAAAAAAATATATTTATACTGTAAGTATAACTAAGGGGTTCTTATTCTACTATTATGATACAACAATCACATTTGGGAGCAATTTAGCAAGAACTCTGTACCTTTTTGTAATAATGGTGTACCAATACTGGATAGGCTTTTTAAAAATTACAGGGTACATATCTATGCATTTATACAGTTATCTTTTTACCAAAAGTGCACTGAAAACTAAAACAATTGCGACTTTTGCTTAAATATTGGGGGAAGATACTCTTGTTTAATGTAGTGGTGCTTTCTACCCTCTTGTTCCATATAGTTACAGGGTAAGTGTGACATTGCGGGTCATAAATTAAAGTGGTGCTTGTTATCCTCTTGTTCCATGTTACTGGGTAAAATAAAAATACATACACAATCTAATATCACTGACTCGAAAACCTTTATTTGTAAAAACAACTTAATTCAAAACAGATTTACAACACTTCTTTTTTGTTTAAAACTGCTTTTTTTAAATCAACAATTCATTTCAAATTCTTAAGTCTAGACAGAAAGTATAGCAAGTTTTGTCCCCTCTTTTTTCTCTTGCTTGGGTTCTTCCTTTTGTTCCTCTTTCTTTCCACTGATGAATCTGAAGAAATCATGTCTCTTGCTATTCCGTATTATGTATTAAAAGAACATGCAATTCACCCAGAAATACGTCCTCACCATTTATTCATCTTTTACCCTCATGCCATCCAAGATGTATACGGCTTTCCTTCTTCAGATTAACACAAATTAAGGTTTTTAGAAAAATAAAAAATACATCTCTAGGAATACATATAATGCCAGCTCATGTGTTCCTAAAAGTTGGAGCATCAAAAAGCACATACTGCAATAACTGCAGTAATCCATACGACCCCAATGGATGGATCAATGTCTTCTGAAGTGAAACGATAGAAAAATGACAATATTTTAAACTTTTTAAACTGTAGACCATCGCTTCAGACCAACTGTAATAAGTTGTTTTTCAAATAAAGGTTTCCGAGTCAGTGATATAAGATTGTGTATGTATTTTTATTGTACTTACCCTGTAACTTCATGGAACAAGAGGGTAACAAGCACCACTTACCCTGTAACTACATGGAACAAGAATATATTTCCCAGTATTTAAAAAAATTGCAATAGTCGTAGCTTTACTTGCCTTTAAACATGTAAGGCCAAACTTAAACACCTGCACTTTTGCTATTAAAAAAAAAACTGTA
This sequence comes from Meda fulgida, assembly GCA_030578275.1. Classification (NCBI taxonomy): domain Eukaryota; kingdom Metazoa; phylum Chordata; class Actinopteri; order Cypriniformes; family Leuciscidae; genus Meda; species Meda fulgida. The sequence goes on along the minus strand of CM060632.1, from coordinate 18,959,472 downwards.
TAAAATGCAGGAATATGTACCCTGTAATTTTTAAAAAGCCTATACAGTTTGTATTGGTACACAATTATTACAAAAAGGTACAGAGTGTCTGTTCTTGCTAAATTGGTCCCAAATGTGATTGTTGTATCATAATAGTAGAATAAGTACAACTTAGTTCTATGATAGCCTACTTACAGTATAAATATATTTTTTAATTCTGCTGGTTACCCCTTCTTTCCCCAAACTTTACATATTGTTCCCTTATACTTACATGCAAGTACATCATAGGTACACTATAATTACCGAAAGTTACTCTGTAAATTCGTCTTAATTACGCAGTACTTTCCGGGCTGTAAACTAAAGCGTCACCAAAGAAGGAATCCAAAATGACGTGACAATTTTATAAGAGAATTAACTTCGAGTGGTGACCTCCTGCTGAGTTTGGGTTCTCTGCAATTTACGACAGGCGACCATATAGGCCTACTTTTAGGGCAGAAAAATAAGGAGAAGAAATTCAGTACTAACACAACAGGGTTACAGGACCTTTAGTGCTTTGACCCCTAAAAATCTTAACAATCTTAATTAGGAGAGACAGAGAGAGTGTAGTCTTTGTGGTGATGTGTGGCGCTCCCTTGCTGTTTAAAATAACATCATGGCGAAACGCGTCATGGCGTAGCGTAAATATCAGCAGTTCGTCGCATTACTCGCATACGTTGCGATTTACACTTAAGTCAAATGCATATGTTCGTTTTGCTTTAAGCTAGTTATAAGACTTTATACTTAAATATGAATATTTATTAACCCCCTGGAGCCATGTGGAGTTCTTTTATGACCGATGGATGCACTTTTTTGAGCTTCAATCTGGTTGCAATTCACTGCCATTATGAAGCTAGGAAGCGTCAGGGTGTTTATTAATACAACTCTGATTGTATTGTCTGAAAGAAGGAAGTCTTGTACATGTATGGCTTGAGAGTGAGTAAATCATGGGCTAATTTTCATTTTAAGTTGAACTACTCCTTTAAAACGGTTACGTTCACACACAGTTGTAAATTTGATCGATGAACTGATGAATTTTCGGTTTTATGGACGTCACCATATTCGATATCACTTTGGTTACTGTCGCTATGGTTACTGTGAGAAAATGGGCTTGACTCATTTTGCACGTTCATACAGACAGTATTCGAGACGCTATAAACGGTGAATGGGACATTTCGAGACTCACACCTGTTAGTAAATGCGGTTGTCAATCCCAAAGATTTAGTGTGAATTTACCTATATTAAATAAAACCATTAATGACAATACAGAACATTTCACTCAGAACTGAATATTCTCTTGTAGATATGTTAGTCAACAAATGCATGTTAATGTGATCATTTAAATTTGGCATGAAACGAAAGCAGTGATAGTCTTTTCTTCCCTATAGTGATATCTGAGTGAAACAGTTTCTCATGAGAATTTTTTTTAAATCATAATAAAAAAATAAAAACAATATTCCACAAAAAAAAATTCTATGGTGACTTTAACAGAATTGTTTCAATTAAATAAAGTGTCTTGTTATTTGTTCTGTCATAAACTATGAAGGATGTTTCTTTGTGCACAGTCACACCTAGTCCAAGAACGTGTAAAATACGGTAATGTTGGTGCTTATGAGTCTGCATGGAAGGTGCTGCTTTTTCCCCCACAGCCGTTTATTTTTCATGCCTGAAAGGTGCCCGTAGATTTCGCTTGCACCCTCACTAATCACCTCATTTGAGCCAGGTCAGTACATGAAAGGGAAAGCAAATGTTGATGTTGGAAGAGCCCATGGCCAGCAGGGGGTGCTCGTCCTGCAGTCTGTGAGATATTACCGTAAAAAGGCACCACAAAAGAGTCTGTCCCAGAAAGACTATGGGTGTAACCCTGGTGTAAAATAGTATATACATATGAATTGACCACAATACTAATAATAGCCCCCTTCACCTTCTGTTATATCCCACGAGGGGGAGACAAAAAGCTTTGGAGAGTCAGACTGGCTCAGTCTTTGTCAGGCTTACTAATCTATCCTTTTTCTTTCTGTTGCTAAACTGTCTGGATCATGTATAGAAGTAAAATAATGGCAAATGTATTTGAAACAAAAAATCGTGTTGAATTGCACTACTTTAACCTTATTTTAACCGTGCTTATATTTTAATGCATTGCATTTTATTGTCTGAAATTCAACATGGCTGTTTATTTAAGATGTGAATATTTCAATTCAAAACATTTCACACACATTTCATTATTCAAAATTCAATAATCCACATTCACCTTTCAGATTTCACTTCCAAAATATTCGGTCTGTTTAAAAATACAACCTATTCGACAAGCCATTTTCGGTCCATTTTATTTCGCTTTACAAATTCGCTTCAACAAATTCAGTGGTTCAAATTCGACAGAATATTCAACAATGCACATCCAGGAACTGCAGGAACAGCAGTAGAGGAGGCTGCCGATGCATATCTCCATCTGCTGTTAGTCGATCCCCAGAACGTCCCCTAAATGGCCTGTGTGTGTGGGCTACATTTACTTCGTTACATTTACCTTGAGTATTTTTTTTAACAGAAGGCTAGGCCAGATTTAAAGGGTTAGTTCACCCAAAAATGAAAATTCTGTCATTAATTACTCACCCTCATGTTGTTCCAACCCCGTATGACTTTCGTTCATCTTCGGAACACAAATTAAGATATTTTTGATTAAATCTGAGAGCTGGATCACTCCTCCATAGGCTTCTTAAGGGATCGAAACTGGCCGACCCAAAAGTTATGAAAGACGTCGTTAAAATAGTCCAAGTGACTACAGTGGCTCAATCTTGAGTTTATCAAGCGACGAGAATACTTTTCGTACACAAAAAACAAACAAAAACACCGACTTTATTCAACTAACGTTACTCATTTCCTTCCCTTTGGGCCTTGAGATTTCACGTAGTGGAACTGCGCAAAGCTTCTAGGTTGTACGTCACACTCATCACACACGACCAGTGTTGGCCAATAGTGAGCCTACGTCTGACTTACAAGTTGAGAAGTTAATAAAAAAAAGCATTGCATTCTCAAATGGCAGTTGCTGTGTAATTCATCGGACATGCAACAAAGACTTCATCAAACAAGTTGGCAGATCTGTCTAAACCGGTTCGCGAATCAGTTTGAAGGATCTGTTTCAGTTTCCTACCTGTTTCCTGCACGCACTGAATCTTCTGAAGCGCTTTCAATTCACACTCGACTCGGAATCGTAAAGAACATCAAGAGGGTTGGATGAAGTGGCCGTGGACCTACAGTAACGTTACAGCCTTAAAAGCAAATCTGCAAATGCATCTTAGTTTTGCCAGCGACGAAGAACTTTATTAGTTGAACATCTTCGTAAGCTGTTTGTAATGAATGATTCCACAGGACGATTCGATTTCATTTCATTCAGGTAGGCTACATTTTACAACCAAACAAATTATTACGCCACGATACCACTACTACAAAGCAGGCCAGCTGACAGTCTTGCCTGGGCCCGGGACAAGATAATCTTAGATGGGACCCCTCCCACGCCCAGATCTCTCCTTTTCCCTTGCTCTTCCTTTTTTTTTTTTTTTTTTTTTATAAAACACCATATACTTTTACCCAAACTGAATAACAAAAACATGCTTAAATGGGTACATTTTCTATAAATGTCTTCATTTTCTTTTCTGACATAGCCTACTGCAGTTCTTGTTAAAACACACTAGACATGCAAAATCTGTGCATTTTGGGCACTTTTTGAGTGAAATCATATTTATTTTTTGTCCATCAAAAGTGTGCTTTCACTTTTAATTAAGCATGAGCAGAGCAGCAAAAATAGACTCGGATCTGGCCCATTATCTGTTCACCGATGCCGACAGTGATGCATTTCAGCCGGCTTTTTATTTCTCATCTCCATAAATATATCTAGCAGTAAAGCTAATGCAATGGCTAGAAATCAATTAATTCTTTGCTTATACTTCCTCGTCATCATGGAGAGCGCAGTTCGCACCGCTTTCTCTTTTCCACGAGCGCTTACTCTCCCGTGGCGTCTGTCCTGTCGTTGCTATGCAACAATGAACTTGGGGGGGAAAAAAACTGTACCGACTTGGTACCGAAGTACCGGGTCTTTGACAACACTCATAAACGTTGGCTGCGCTGTTTCTTACCTTGCTCTACGTTGAAAAATACTAACGTTAGTTCCAGCTTCACCGTCACCACCTTTTTAAAAATATTTGTTTAGGACATCTCTAAGGCCTCTATTTGCTTCTTCTCTTTCCTATTATTTTGAAAGTCCGTTGCTCACCGGCTCTGAATACACATAGGCCTATACAGTCAAACCATGATCACAGGAGGGGTGGGATGTTGGTCAGCCAGCAAATAACCCACCCAGACAAGCATTGGATAGAGGCAGGTTCTCTCTGGTGAACAGTTAAAGGGTTGCGCTCCGCGAGTGAATGACAGGCGCTCTATGGATAGTAGCCAAAAACCTATAGATAAGAACTATTTAGATTCTGGAAACTCACTAACAGCGAGCCGAGGATCAGTCTCTCTTCTAATGATTTGTGCTGCGCGTCCTTTATAAAAAGTTATAGACAATTCAACTTCGGCAACGAGCGGGCGCGGGCGCGTGCTTGAGGCGAGCATGACCGCAACGGTTTCACAGGAACGCACCCGCTTGTCGCTGCACCTTGTGCTCTACCACTTCACCTCACTCTTGGCTGATTTATACTTCTGCGTCGGACTTACGCCGAAGACTATACGCTATAGACTACGAGTTGGTTTTCATTTATATCTCTGCTCTGCGTCGTTGTCCGCGTTGACGCGCAATTACACATGCAGAGGGAGCATGTGAAACCCGGGGAGCGGTTCTAGCAATCACAGCGCTTGCGGTACGCGTAGAATTGACGTTACATTTTTGGAGAGGTGCACATCAGGGTACGCCGAAGTGTACGCGTGCTACACAGCAACGGCGTGAGTATTGTTTTTTTTTTTTTACTCGGTTTAATGTAATCTTACGTGGGAAACAATGGCATGACCAAACCTAAGCTACTATAAGTAACGTTGGTCGACTTATATCTGTAGTAGTGATCATGACCTCTGACTACTACATAGACTGTTTCTGCTGCTCCCTGATAAAAGATACCTGTTGATACCGGTTCAGAAAAAAAACTAGAAAACTGGACTCGTTTTAACAAACTAGATAAAAGGTAATGCCCTGGTAAGGTAATTACATTAATGTTTAAATTGAGATTTGAGATTACTGTGTAAAAGGAATACTGCTGGTATAAAAGCACCTTATTTGTTTAAAGTTATTGCACTTTTGTGTATATAGCAGTAAATTTAAATCAAAAGTGCGCATACACTACTTTAGAAGTCATTCAATTTTGCGCATAACAATGCGATTAATCGCAAGAAAATCATGCGATTAATCGCTATTAAAAATTTTAATCGTTGCCCAGCACTAATTTAAATTTTGGAGAACAGACAGAAGAAGACCCGTCGATGTGCATTTGATCGTTGTTTGTGTTCAGTTCAGAAGTTCAGGGGCGGTCATGAGCGCGAGCACATGTGAAGAGTTTTAACTCTTTCTTCTGTGTCAATGGTTCCCTTGCATGCCTTTGAATGCAAAACTCTGCAGTCACTTTATTTCGACATTGTCTAATTTTTTCATTGGATACTTTTTATTCTTACTCAAGTAACTATTAAAATTATTACTTTGAGTAAATATTTCTGTAAGTACTTATACTTTTACTTGAGTACAGCTTTTGGATACTCTACCCACCTCTTCTCTTCGTAAGTTAGTGTTAGCATTACGTACATGGCGGACAACCATGCCCGGATTAACATAGTTTTGTGCCCTAGGGTGACCACAGTTTAAGTGCCCCCCTCCTCACATTTAATGTGTGAACAATTGAAATTTAGTATTTCTATGAAGACAATAGATGTACATGAACTTACAGCTAAAGTACAGGCTCACCACAAATACTGCAGGGAATTCAATAAATCCGTGACAAGAATAGTGCGTAGACGTCTGTGGGATGAAGACGGAGACAAATCACAACCTGCTATGTGCGTCTGAGCAATGAGCGATCTATCGACTCGTTAGTCGTTACCTAGCAGCAAATGCAAACAAAATGAAAGTGAAACGAAAATAGGCAACTCATATAGGCCTATGATTAGGACCGTGGAGCAGCAGCAGCGCCCCGAACCACTGACAGTAAAATAAAGGCCGCGACTGCTGCTGCTTATCCGGCCAATGTGTGATATTGGCGTCATCCTCGGATTCCTCGCTGCTCTCCGTTACCTGGTTCCCATTAGCTGCTGCGTCTTCCTGAGCTGTTTCAGTTGAGCAGACATTAGCTTCGCTGCATATGTTAGCTTCAGGGCCTGTGCTAGTTAACATTACTTCTGCTCCTGCCGCCGGTTTCTGAATAAAAAAAAGCTCGCGATTGCGAGTGCATTATGAATAGTGGCAATGTGCCGTGATTGTTTTTCTTTTTTAAGTTTTCTCAGCGCAACCGCTTAACTGACGCCTGTCCATTTTGAATTAGTCTGATTGACTAATTGGGCGGCAGTGTGTCACTGTGGAATGGACCAAGATCGGGGGAGGGGTAGGGGGGCACTTACCAAATCGCAATTATATTTCTTTATTTTTAAATGCATAAATATGTATGTATTAAATATATATGTATCAAATATATAAGTATATAGTGAATACATATACATTTATAAAATATGACAAATATTTTAAAGGTATAGTATTTGTTTTAATGATTTGGTGCCCCCCATTGGCTGGTGCCCCTGGGCACTCGCCCAGTGTCACATATGGATAATCCGGCCCTGCGGACAACTTCAGCAAACGTTTTAAAAGGTAACATTTTCATATAATTTAAAGATGGACAGTGGTTACGGTAACTAATGTATACTAATCTAAAAATGAAAAATACCTTTTAGACAGAAGAAAGAGAAAACACAAGGCTGTGTCTGAGGAGGACTTAACTGTCACTACTAGGCACAGTACGCAGCTGAGCGTTGCCATGGATACATGCAGCGTACCATAAGGAATGATGTCACTCGCTGAGGTGCATTTGATCGTCACTTCCTTGTTCATCACAGTTTTTTGTTATTTGAGCTGCATGTGCTATCAGTCTTAAAGGAATAAGGACTGGAAGTAAATGGCTCCAGCTAGCATACTTCTCCCAATAAGTGACAAAATAACGGCAACATTTTCCTATTTGACTATACAGGTCCTTCTCAAAAAATTAGCATATTGTGATAAAGTTCATTATTTTCCATAATGTAATAATAAAAATTAAACTTTCATATGTTTTAGATTCATTGCACACCAACTGAAATATTTCAGGTGTTTTATTGTTTTAATACTGATGATTTTTGCATACAGCTCATGAAAACCCCAAATTCCTGTCTCAAAAAATTAGCATATCATGAAAAGGTTCTCTAAACGAGCTATTAACCTAATCATCTGAATCAACTAATTAACTCTAAACACCTGCAAAAGATTCCTGAGGTTTTTAAAAACTCCCAGCCTGTTTCATTACTCAAAACCACAATCATGGGTAAGACTGTCGACCTGACTGTTGTCCAGAAGGCCATCATTGACACCCTCAAGCAAGAGGGTAAGACACAGAAAGAAATTTCTGAACAAATAGGCTGTTCCCAGAGTGCTGTATCAAGGCACCTCAGTGAGGAGTCTGTGGGAAGGAAAAAGTGTGGCAAAAAACGCTGCACAACGAAAAGAGGTGACCGGACCCTGAGGAAGTTTGTGGAGAAGGACTGATTCCAGACCTTGGGGGACCTGCGGAAGCAGTGGACTGAGTCTGGAGTAGAAACATCCAGAGCCACCGTGCACAGGCGTGTGCAGGAAATGGGCTACAGGTGCCGCATTCCCCAGGTAAAGCCACTTTTGAACCAGAAACAGCGGCAGAAGCGCCTGAGCTGGGCTACAGAGAAGCAGCACTGGACTGTTGCTCAGTGGTTGCATGTCATTCGGAAATCAAGGTGCCAGAGTCTGGAGGAAGACTGGGGAGAAGGAAATGCCAAAATGCCTGAAGTCCAGTGTCAAGTATCCACAGTCAGTGATGGTCTAGGGTGCCATGTCAGCTGCTGGTGTTGGTCCACTGTGTTTTATCAAGAGCAGGGTCAATGCAGCTAGCTATCAGGAGATTTTGGAGCACTTCATGCTTCCACCTGCTGAAAAGCTTTATGGAGATGACGATTTCATTTTTCAGCACGACCTGGCACCTGCTCACAGTGCCAAAACCACTGGTAAATGGTTTACTGACCATGGTATTACTGTGCTCAATTGGCCTGCCAACTCTCCTGACCTGAACCCCATAGAGAATCTGTGGGATATTGTGAAGACAAAGTTGAGAGACGCAAGACCCAACACTCTGGATGAGCTTAAGGCCGCTATCGAAGCATCCTGGGCGTAGCCATAACACCTCAGCAGTGCCACAGGCTGATTGCCTCCATGCCACGCCACATTGAAGCAGTCATTTCTGCAAAAGGATTCCCGACCAAGTATTGAGTGCATAACTGAACATAATTATTTGAAGGTTGACTTTTTTGTATTAAAAACACTTCTTTTATTGGTCGGATGAAATATGCTAATTTTTTGAGACAGGAATTTTGGGTTTTCATGAGCTGTATGCCAAAATCATCAGTATTAAAACAATAAAAGACCTGAAATATTTCAGTTGGTGTGCAATGAATCTAAAATATATGAAAGTTTAATGTATCATTACATTATGGAAAATAATGAACTTCACAATATGCTAATTTTTTGAGAAGGACCTGTACAAGTCACAACATATAAATAGGAAAATGTTGCCGTTATTTTGTCACTTATTGGGAGCAGTATGCTAGCTGGAGCCATTTACTTCCAGTCTTTGTTCTAAGCTAGGCTAGCGGTGTGTGCGTCAGCCAGAGTTACAGCAGCACGGAGATGAAAAGGGTATTTATGGACTAGTCCCAAAAAGTCGGCGTGTTCCTTTAAGTGCAATAATTAAAATAATATTTTTCCTAAAATAAATTATTTTGAATAAAACCAGTCACCTTCACCTGACCAACAGTTTGACAGGTAAATGTTTAGGATATCTTTATTTGTCTTACCTGTGTTATTTTCCACTTTCTTTCCAGCTATTTTTCCATTCTTCATGTTTTCCTTGGCTGCATTCATCATTTGAAGTCGATGCATTCTTTTAGAGCTCATGGGATTCAACCTCTTCATGCATGCGGAATATCCTATAAATTGTAGCTCATATTCAATTGAATCAATTATCATGTTTTTGATGTTTAAATTATAATGGGTGAAAACAGACTCATGATTTGATTACATCTTTAATTAGTGATAGAATTTACTAAGTAACATGAAAGTTATTATCTTAACATTAACATTAAAACACAAACATTTTTAACATTAACTTAATTTTACAATTAATGCAAATATTTGCATTTATATTTTAGTTTAATTATTCATTTGTCTGAGTCGCAAAGTGTCCGGTCTGATGATAAAAGCAAGCGCATGGGCGTCTGGATTTTCCAAGTGTTATCATGGAAATGACAGGCAAGGGACGAAATAGGGACGTTTGCAAACTGGCCCGGGCTAATGTCCTCAGAAAGTCCTTCAGCGAACGTTACAAAGCGGACACAAGGGGACGTTCGAAAAGTCCGGGGGACGTCTCTTGTTTGTATACCAATGTCGTATGTAACTTTAGAGACGGTCCCTAAATGTGCGAATGTCCAATGTCAAGCCAACTTTATGCCAGGATATCACTGGGAAACGCTCAGCATTAAACTTTGTGTGTTAAATGTATATCTATATATTGTTATATATACATTCTGTGTTCATCTGCTTGCCTGCGAGTTGGTCTTTTATATCAATACATTGTATATTAGTCCATTAAGCTGCACTAAGTGTTTTATATGTCCAGCAGGGGAATCCTGAAGTATTGAGGGAAACCCTACTGCGAGCAGCACATCGCTACAATATAAAGTTAAACTAAACAACCAAGAGAAATATATGTCAACCTCAAATGTAACATGGATCCGCATCAGGGGAATAACATTATAATCTCCACGGTATATAAAGCTGCACAGGGAAAGTAACCGTGAAGACACTGAATTTAATATGAAACAGCCGTCATAAATAATCACAAATACACTTACATTGCTGTAAATTAGTTTTTATGAATGAATGGCTTGCTCTAACTGTTGCTCTGGTCTATGAATAATTAGTTAACAGTTTTATTTAAAGCAACTAGCAGTAGCTACAGTAAATGATGGAACAAAAAAGTGAGATGTGTGATGTTTATTGAATGCAAGTTTGAATAATTCACGGAGACACTGGTTTCATGCGACTTGCTGTTTTAATGAACTTTTATTTCCCTCTTTTACAGGTTCCAACCCAACACATCTTTAGACTCAGAGCACTGTCCTCAGGTAAGGAATAATAATACAATTACCACACATCACATCTCCCCTCTTAAGAAATAAATTACCTTACAGAATAGTTTAAACAACACATGTAGCCTACTATTATTATTATTTTCTCATTTACACTCTATAACTTAAATCAGTGTTGTTCCAATAACCCATTATCTATAAACATATCTTTACTCTTTAAAGGGTTAGTTCACCCAAAAATGAAAATTCTGTCAGTAATTACTCACCCTCATGTTGTTCCAACCCCGTAAGACTTCCTGTCGAAGTGGAACAAGTCTACTCCTACTTTCGCCCATGCTCTGTCTAGATTGTCATGGCAGATGAGTGGCTCTTTGGTGTTACTCCGTCTGAAAGTATTACAGATAGCACACTTCAACACGACATCCTCAATTTGCTTTGCCATGGTGGGCCAAAACATCACATCTCTTGCCCTCTCTTTGCATTTGACAATGCCCAGATGTGATTCATGAACTCTTTTTAGCATGTCTGCTCTCAAGCTTTGTTGAACTACAATTCTCCAGTTCTTGAAGAGTAACCCATCAGAACAGGTAGGTTCTTCTCTGTAAGTCCAGTACTTTCTTATGTTTGCTGGAACTTGTCTTAATCTGCAGGTCATCCTGACTTTTTGCAACTTACGCAGAGTGATTAGCAGTTTTTTCATTATGTGAAATCTTCTGCTGTTGCGGTTCTGAATGTATTCTGCTTTTCCTTTGAGATTGGCAGGGAACTGACAAAGTATGAACTTGTAACTCATCTTCCAGGGGTGGTTCCGTTTGTTCTTTTAGGTAGGCTCGACTCAGAGTGTCTGCAATGTACAACTCCTTTCCAGGTTTGTAACTAACACGTAAATCATATAGCTGCAATCTCATCAGCATTCTCTGCAGTTTCGGAGGAGCTTTTTGGAGAGACTTTTTGAACACTGTCTCCAAGGGCTTATGATCCGTCTCCACTTGTACTGTTTTCCCATAGATATACTGATGAAATTTCTCGCATCCATAGACAATTGTCAAGAGTTTTTTTTTTCAATCTGTGCATATCTTTTTTGACACTCAGTAAGAGACCTTGAGCCGAATGCTACCGGATGTCTTTCTTGCAGCAACACTGCTTCCAGACCTTCAGCGCTTGCGTCCACTGACACCATTATCTCTTTGTTGAGTACTTTAGCACTGGGGCGTTGCTCACAAGTGACTTCAGTCTTTCAAAGCTCTTCTGTTGTTCTGACTCCCAATGCCATGCTACATCTCCCTCTAGCAGTTTCCTCAACGGAGCATTGATGTCTGACATGTTTGGAATGAACTTGGACAGATACTGAAGCAGGCCTAAGAACCTCATTAGTGCAGCTTTGTCCTCTGACTCTGGCATGTTCTGTATCGCTCTGACTTTCTCTTTTTCTGACTTCAACCCTTCTGCAGTCAGAATGTGTCCAACATAGCTGACTTCGGTCATCCTGATCTTGCACTTGTTTTTGTTCAACTTTAGATTGATGTTTCTGATTCTGTCTAACAGTTGACTTAGTCTCTTGTCATGTTGTTCCATGTCTTCACCCCACACCAGAATTTCATTTACTATGTTCATGACTCCATCTAAGCCTTCTAGTCTTTGTGCAATGTATTTTTGAAAGACCTCTGCAGCTGACACTATGCTAAATGGAAGTCTCAAAAAACGGTATCTTCCAAAAGGCATGTTGAACGTACATAGTTTGGAGCTCTCCAGCTGTACTTGCCAGAATCCATGATTAGCATCAAACACTGAGAATACTTTAGCATTTGGCATCTCAGCTACTATTTCTTCAATTGTACGCAATGGATAGTGTTATCTCTTGATGGCTTTGTTAAGATCTTGTGGATCGATGCAGATCCTGAGTTTCTCTAGCTTCACTACTGTAACCATACTATTAACCCAATCAGTGGGCTCGGTTTGCTTCACTAAGACTCCAAGATCTTCCATTCGTTTCAGTTCCATTTTGACCCTGTCTTTTAATGCTACTATGGGTACTTTCCGTGGTGCGTGAATGACTGGAGCAACATCTGGATTGAGCTGTATGTAATGCAGTCCTGGTACACATCCTAAACCAGTAAACACATCTTTATATTCACTCATAATATCAGTATGGTCTTTGTTCTCTACTTTGTACACTCTTTTAAAGGGTCATAATGGTACATGCACTTTTACAAGTTGATTGTACTGAAATGTGTGTTGGCAGTGCCTGTACACAGCCATCATATAATGATAAAAATCCATCCAGTGTTTTTGTTTTAATCTCCTCATATGTTTTCCCCTGCCTCCAATTGAGCCGTTCGATCTTGTGACGTCACCAGATCGGACGTCCCTCCCACGATTGATAACTGACAGCAGCGTTTCAACACAGACCCGCCCTGAGCGAGCTGTCATCGTAGTCCGCCGTTGTTGATACACTGGAGCAGAATGGCGTCTAAGCGATTGTGGTGTTCTGTTCTTGGGTGTAATAAGGAACACAGCAGTGATTTTAATGTTCCTAAATTCAAACCGCTGAAAACGCAGTGGCTGAGTTTTATTTTTGAAGGGAATATTCCCAACGATCAACGTAAATTCTTTTATGTTTGCGCTTATCATTTCTCACCAGACAGCTTTATAAATGAGGGTCAGTGTAAATCTGGTTTTGCTAAGAAGCTGCTCCTAAAAAAAGAATCGGGACCAACTATTCGTGTTCCTGCTGCACCTCCAGAAGAAGTGAGTGAATCGTTTTATTAACCTTTAAATATCAATCTTTGCAAATCGCTTGGGCGCTTCACGATGAATGCGGCTAATGTTTACACTCGGGGTATATTACGGCATGTTTTCTATGTAACGTTAAGACATTGTCAATATAATTCATAATCCCACGTTTATAATGAACAATGCGTTATGGTTAATGTGTTATTAAAAACTGTGTACGCAGGTGTTTAAGTTAACGTGGTAACACTAAGTTACACCTGGTTTACTTGTCTGTTACTGATTAAGAAGTAATGTAAAAAAAACAGTTATAACTGCATGAAGATGAATGGTAACACAATACCGGCAAAATACTGTTTACATCCTGCAAATGCATATGATGTGCGTTGTGTCAAAACGCCCCAAAGAACAGAGGGGCGGAGTGAGCAAAGCTCATTATCATTTAAAGGCATATGCACTGAAAGGTATTCTGAAAACAGGGCTGTTTTTGACCAGGTAAAACGAGTGTTTTCTTACAACACTAATGAGAATTTTTAATAAAAGTATATTACAAAGTTTTAATTTAGACCCTAAAGATTCATATTAACTTGTACAAAAATGGCGTTATATGACCCCTTTAATCAGTCCAAGTTTTTAGCATGCTTCTCTTCCCAGAATTTCTGGTGAATCTTCATCTACAACTTGGAATAATAGATCAATCTCAGTGTCTTTGTAACCACATTTAAGCCTTACTTTACGCTTTGATTCCATTGTGTGGCTAGAATATGTAACTAACGAGCAGTTTGACTTCTTTAGAGTTGTTGCCTTGTTAGAGGTTTTCTCAAAGTCTTTAAATGACAACACGTTGCACTCTGCTCCTGTATCTAGCTTAAAGGCAAGTATGCAGTTGTTTATTCTGAATTCTTGAGTCCATTTCTTGTTTTCACTTACCATTGTAGAGACTGTATTCATTTGCGTCAGCCATTTGCTAGTTGTTTGCTCACCTCTTTCCATTTCGATGGTACTTATAAACAATTCAGCATCTAATTGTCTTTCTATCTCGTGGACTTTTTTTCTCAAATCTTCTAAGTTTTTCTTTTTGCTTTGGTGTTTTGCACATGCGCCTACAAATGTTTTGCGTTCCCCCCTGGAAACTGCGTTCACTTGCAAAATGTTTACGTATCCCTGAGAAACTTTGCATTCACTCTGAAAATATCTTGCGAATGAACGCAAAGTTTCTCGGGGAACACAACATTTTGTGAGGAACACAAATATTTTGCAAGCGAATGCAGTTTCTTAGGAGAAACGCAAAACTTTTGTGAGCGAACATAAAGTCATTGTAACATATTTTTTTCCATCACCATGTCCTTTAGGGGCTCTGAAGTATCCACCTGAATACACCTGACTAAAAAGGTTAAGCATTTAAAATAGCAGCATATGCTTATAATAAACAAAGCATTATCGATCGTTGACGCTAATACAATAATATATGTTATTGTTCTTGATGTGTATTGTTCTTAAACAGGCCTTAATTCATATAGCCTAGTGCAAAGTGTAAAATAGTGCCACATTCATGCCAGAAATATAGAAAATATCACAGATATTTGACAAATATACTAAGTTCTTTAACTTGATCCAAAAAGTTTTTTGGAGGGCTTAACTATTCTATTTACATTCTGAATTTCTGACATGTCACATAAGAGCGTTGTTTCAGAGCAAAAAAAATTTTGCTCTGAAATTATTATTTTTTTAATTCAACTTTCATAAAAGCTTACAATGACATTTAACATCAAACATAAGACAAACAGATATTGGGGGAAACATAAAACAGATCTTACATTGTAGGGAGTAAAACATTAAATTCTACAAACATTTTTTTTCAAAATATGAGATGTTTTTATGCACTTCTTATTTCTAGTGATTGACTTCAATGAGTCATGAAATATTTTAAGATCTTTACAAAAGAAATTAAATGAGGGTGTTATAGACATTACTTTAGCTTTATGTATATGTAACTTCCCAAGAAGAATTATTAACTTTAATGTGTTATCAATTATATCTGATCCAGTATTACAATCCAAGAAGAAGATCATAGCCTCATCTATTCTGATTATTTTGTAGAATGCATCAAATAGTAAAAGTATTTGAAAAAATTATATTCAAGAGACTGTTTAAATACATTGAGTTTTCTATTTTTTCTCCAAACCAATCAGGTTTTAGGCCCAATTACTCCACCACTACTGCTCTTACAAAACTTTTTAACGATGTTACATCTGCTTTGGACAATAATATGTCCACTGGAGCAATATTTATAGATCTTACCAAAGCGTTTGGTCTGGTTGATCATTATATTCTCCTTGATAAATTATATAACATTGGTCTCTCTGAACAGTCCATTTTATGGTTTAATTCATATCTTCACTACAGACGTCAGTTTGTAAATTTTAATGGTGCTCTCTCTCAGTTCATGATAATGGAAAAGGGTGTTCCTAAAGGTTCTTGTTTAGGCCCTCTTTTATTTTCCATTTTCATTAATGACCTCCCACAAATGTGCTCTGAGTCAAATTCTCTTGTATGCTGATGATAGAGTCATTTATTCTTCAAAACGTGATATTAATTTAATTCAATCATCACTGCAACTTGATTTTAATACTATTCAAAAGTGGTTCTCGAATAATGGACTTATATTGAATAAAAGTAAGTCTTATAGTATGTTATTTTCCACTAGATCTGCCCGACATAACCATGGTAATAGTTTAACATTTAAATTCTCAGATGGTACATTTGTGGAGAATGTTGAGGAATTTAAATACTTGGGCCTCTGGTTCGACTCCAGCCTCTCCTTTAGGCCTCATATTGACTATATAGTGAAAAGAGTAAATTATAATTTGAGACTATTATACCGTTCAATTAATTGCTTTACACAATTGATTAGACTAAGAATTGTAACTCAGCTTCTATTTCGTATTATTGATTATGCTGACTTTATACGAGTACAACAGAATCACACCTTAAATCCTTAAATATAGTCTATAACAGACTCTGTCGATTTGTGTTGAGATGTCCGTTTCTAACCCATCATTGTCATATGTATCAACAATTGAATCTTTTATCACCAAAGGCTAGACGTCAGCTACACTGGTTTCAGTTTGTTTATAAATGTATATTTTTTAATTATCCTTTTTATTTGAAGCAACATTTAGTCTTATATATGTCAACTTATGGCCTGAGACACCTTGATCATCCCTTTTTTTCTGTCCCAAAGATATCTATAGAAATTGGAAGACGTGCTTTCAAATTCAAAGCCCCCTCTGATTGGAACAGCTTACCTTGTTCCTTAATGTCCATCTCTTCCTTTCCACTCTTTAAGTCAGCCCTTTTAACTTATTTGCAATCTTGTGACCAATGTATATGTTTTCCTGGTATATGAGCTGTTTTTTTTGTTTTTTTTTTTTGCTTGTATGTTTACATGTGTATGTATGTACAGTATGTGGTATGTATGTATGCATGCATGCATGCATGTTTGTGTGCATATGTGTACATAGGTATGTGTTTTTGTATTGGTATGTATATGCAGGTTATAGTTGTTTGTTTTTGTGGTTTCGTCAAATATGGATCTCTCCTGTAATATCTTAATATCATACTATATTGTTTATGTGAAAATGCTTTGGACAGAGGTGGGACAGGTTGGGGTGGTTGATTGTGAGGAAGAGCTTTAGTATGTGCGAATGTGTAAGTGTTTGGTGTTATCTTGAGGACCCCCTCGAAAATGAGATGTTCCATCTCAAGGGGTTATCCTCTAATAAATGAAATGAAATGAAAAATGAAAACATTCATAGAGACCTGCTTCCAAAAGAGTATTACCACATCAGACTATTGTCATTCCATCACAAACTACATCTCCTATAACTCACTGCCTGGACTCTTCATCCATTATCACATTCACCTGTGTCTCATTTTCTTGTTTAGCTCACTCCATATAAGCCTGGTTTTCTCATTCACTCACTGCAAAGTTTTGCATGTTGTTGCGCTGCATTTCTGAGCATTCTCCCTGGTTTCACTTAGTGGTGGGCAGATTGAGGCTTCGTGAAACGAAACAGTTGAATCAAATGTGCCATATTGTGCCTAAACAATCCGATACCGGTCTCCACAGTGACCCAGTGGTCAGAACAGACTAAATGCAACAAAAGCCCAGGCCAAACATGCGTAAAAACACCTGAAACGTGTTATTTTATCAATTGTCAGGGTTTGTTTAGTTTGTTCTATGAATGGCTCAGCTTAACAGGCCAATTAGACTATTAACTACCTAATTTTAATTATACTAATGTCTAATTAAAACGTCTACAAATGTATAAAACTGATCAGAGATGAGGTAAAACCACAGACACTTGTTCATTGGTTCTCAGTGACTCCTCATGATTCATGGGTTGACCGAGATCATCGCACCCAGCGGTGAACTATCGATATAGAGGGAATGCATTGACGTCACTTTCCCGCCGGAACACGCCCCCTCAGCCGGACTGAGTGGCAAAAGAGCTGCTGTGTGACTGGATTTAATAGGGGAAACTGTGAAAATGCAAGTAAAATGAACGATTATCGATTTAAACTAAAGTTTGGACTCAATATAGTGTTCCTTACAACTTTCTAAAAATCTAGTGATCCATGGATATTGACATGCAGCCAGGAATTGGGTTGCCTGACATTTATTTGTGCCTGATTTCGATGCTGGGGAAATACATAGGCCTAAAGCAAATTTGCCTGTGAACGCTTATATATATATATATATATATAATATATCATCATATCGTCCAGCCCTAGAACTTGTATCGTTTTTTTGTCATTGTTTATTTAAAAACATCCAATAGCCTAATGCAGAATATACAATGATAAATATTTAATTGATGAGTCGTTAATACAATAAATAACAATACAATATATAGGGTATGATTTTACACCTAAAGTCAGCATAATGACACAAAACGATAACTGCAAATCCACCTGTCCAGTCCAGTTGTCCAGTTGTTTCTGTGAATTGCAGCGATCCATTTGCTCCTCTGGTCTGTAGCTTTCGTCATTCTGTAAAAATATACCTCACATTTCTTGTCAAATCTAGTTGTACAGTCAATCGCAAAGCTCTTTCCCGCTTTAAATGTGTTTTGTTAGTTTTTCGCGGCATTCACGCTGAAAACAAATGCTGCCGCTCAGTCTTTTTGCCACTCACTGCACGTAACTGCAGGCACACCGCCCGACGGGGACGTCACGCGCATACCCTCTATTTCAAAGTGTTTCAAAACAGTTATGACGTAATGAAGCCTCGCTTACTGAAATCACGTGACTGGCAATTTGATACACACTCCGAACCATTGATTCGGAACAAAAGATTCGTAAAAGCTTCGAAGCTTCATGAAGCAGTGTTTTGAAATTGCCATCACTAGTTTCATTGTCTCTAGGTTCTTGGATTTTTGCCTCTGACCCCTGCTTGTTTATTTGTTTGGACTGCCTACCTGTGTTTTGACCTGTTGCCTGTACTGACGTGTCTGGATTGCCCCATTATTAAAAAATGTATTTGGATCTCAACCTTCTTGTCTCAGAGCAGTACATATAGTGTACTACATTAGCCATTCTCTCATGATCATGTGACCTATGCAGTGAAGCGGCTAGCTGTTATGTCGTTTTACTGCCATTCACAAATCCTCTCCCGTGGCCTCACAGGATAGTAAACTGTGCATCATATGCACACTTCAGAATCTCACAGAAGTAGTAGGTCATCCGGGTACTTTTTGCCTGTTGTTTTATGAGAACTGTGAACTCGAACATATACTGTACTTCTTTTGTTACATACTGTTTTTTGCCTACTATATAGTAGGCAAGTAAGCAATTTCAGGTACAGCCAATGACAATGAGTCATGAACATGAATGAGTCAAGAATTTCCATTTTTATTCCGGTTTGAATCCTTTACTGAATGTACTTGCCAAATCCATCAGAGTGGCGACTAAATCAATGCATTATACTGCCATAGGCTACTCTTACTTGCCATGGGCCCGAAAGCCAAATACATGATAACTGTAACAATAATGATAAAGAGCTCGATCATTTAAAGCGACAGACGTCAAAACTGATTTGTGTGCTTTGAATAGACAGAATGGTATCGTCTGCTGGTGTGGATGCTAATATAGATTCTGTTATTTATCTTTATAGTTATTGTTCTTGGTTTGAACAGGCCTTTAATAATGCAATTTAAAAGTAGCATGTAATACTATGAAAGGAAAATATGTTAGCAAAAAGAGAACTAATTTATTTTTCCACCTCATACTTTTTTGTGGATCATGTGAATAATTATACCAGGTGGGTCCTAGGATGGACTTTTAATGATCATTAAAATTTGATGTGTGTGTGTGTTTGTGTTTGTGTGTGTTAGTGTGTGTGTGTGTGTGTGTGTGTGTGTTAGTGTTTGTCAGCTTGTGAGTAATTATTTTACTGCCAAAGTCGTAGTTTTTAGTAATTGGCATTTGTATGTGTGAGTTTGTTGCTAGACTATTCAAGCATAGAACCCGTTGAGTCTGTGAATGGTGAATAAGGAATTGTTCAAGCCTCAGTGGGCGTCCCTGACCCCACGCTTAATGACCTGCTCAGTCTATGTAGCTCTATAAAATAATGACCAAATCCATTTGGTCAAGCAATTAATTGATTAAAATTGGCACATTACACAATGTGTATTTATTTTCATAAGCTCCAGTACTCTTTGTTTCTAACTGGTTTCTGATGAAAAGAAATGCAAAGAACTGAAGACAGCATATGTGTTAAATGGGGGGAAGCCAGAGCGAGCAGTTTGATGTTTTGGAGCTGGTTTGTTATGAGAGCAAAGTCCATGTTAGCATTGGACACTTGTAGGTACATATGTACGAGGCAGGTGGTTGCCAATTGGATAATGGCCCATATGTGGGTAATTTTCCTGAGGGTAGAAGCCAAATTTGGTGGATACAGATGCCTCGTAGTCTTACAACACACCACTGACCTCTGCCCCTATACTCCCTCTATCACATACACACACTTTCTCTCTCTCTCTCACTCTGTATAACATATTTATGTTTTATCATTCGCCCTTCCCATCACCTGAACACATTGGCACTCACACAAACACAAATACAAGCAAACAACACAACCTTGACACATATGGGGCAGCACTTTCTGTCAATCTTACATAAGAGATGAGTGCTCTGCTGGGTCTGTGTCAGGATTGGACTTTTTGAAACAAAGTATGAAGACCTAAGGTTTCCATTACAGACTTTTAGTCAGACCAGGGTCGTGTCCTGATCCTGCACCTTCTGTCATTTCTATTTTTAACTCAACTGTCAACTTAATAAAATGGTAAATTACCATTGTGCAAATTTATTTATATTTTATTTTTAGCATTTTTAGACAATAAAGTGCAATTTAGCATCTGGTTTAAGACATGCTTTTTTGAGGGCGGTAAATAATGGTGCAAATACAAGTAAATTGACCAGCACAAACCTTAGTAAATCACCTTGCGTGGTTCATTTAAATACTCTCATCCCATACATTTTGCGTCTAAAAGTGAAACTCCTACAAATACATAAGTAATAAGGTCCAATAAATAATAAATAACCCTGTCCATGCCTTTTCACTGCATGTCTTTAGTAAATCCTGACTGTAGTTTTTTAACGCCAAAAGAGGGTTTTGCATCACAGAACAGAGCAAGGCGAGCATTTGTGCCTATAAAACTTTAAAAAACTTTTTTATTTATTTTTGAAATGACAGATCGTTTCGCTAGATTAGACCCTTATTCATCGTCTGGTATCATTAAAGAAAGCCCAGGTCATTTGGACCTTGAACCGTTTGGGGTCCATTGTAGTCCATTATATGGAGAAAAAACCTGGAATGTTTTCATCAAAAACTTTAATTTCTTTTCGACTGAAGAAAGAAAGACATGGACATATTGGATGACATGGGGGTGAGAAAATTATCAGCAAAAGTTTTTTTTTTAAAAGTGAACTAATCCTTTAAAGTGCCATAAAAGAACACTTGGCCAAATAGCCAAAATCTCCAAATGTAGGTTATTTTCCTGTAGTGTCTACAGGAAACTATATAAAAAATATAAAACATATAGTAAAATAACACTGACTTGAACTTAGGTTGCATTTGTGATATGTGTCTGAGTGGAATGCATGAGCTTTTCTAACCTGGCTCGAAAAATTGTGATTGCTGACAATTTTTTTTAAGTAAAATAATTACATTTTAAAGGTGCAAAATGAAACTTTTGGCCCTCTAGCAGTTAAAAAAATAAAATTGATACATTTTGCAGAAGAACATTGTTTTGGTTGTGCTTAAGCTCTGCGTGACTGTATGGATGAATATGGTTCTTTCTCTTGAAAACATGCTCATAAAACATTCACTACTAGGCTTAAGAGATATACCAAGTTTAGATGGAAAGTATCTCATGACTAGCTGAAGACGTTACTGTAGCTATACCCATTAATAGACACGATACTTCCTTGAAAATAAATTCCAGCACAGCGCTACATCAACCATAATGGAATGACCCTTCACAATAGATCATTCTTTACAATTAACTCTGTTAGAGAGCTTCATATGGCAGTTTATCTGTTCAATAAAATGCCTTAACTGTTACGTAAAAAAAAGCCATCTCTACGTCACTTTTACAACATTTTAAATCCCTGTGTTCTCACTATCTCAGAAAAGCCAAGCCAATGTTGATTCTTGTTTTATTACGAGCTCTGTCGCATTCTCTTTTTGCCAGTAGTCTCTCCTCTGTTCTGCGTTTTTTAAAAACAGGTGATTCTCCGGAGGTTCATGTCAACTTTTTGTGACACCTATCTTATGCCACTCCCACACGTCAAAGTAACCGGAACTTTTCTGACGTATGTATACAATTTCCCCCAATTTCCCTGCTAAGTCTAAATTATAAAAATGTATGTCAAGCTTACTATAGTGAATCAGGTTAAGACAAAACCAAGTTAAGGAAGAAGCAGTGATGATTGATCTCAATATTTAAATTGTGTTCATTCTGAACAAAAAAATTATAGTGTAACTTTAAATAGATTTTAACATCTTTTTTAAATAAAGTACAATTTTATTTAATTCAATATGTAATTTAATTTAAAGTCTAGGGTATAGGGTTGTTTTAGGGTTAGTTTAATAATTATGGCACCTCTGTACATAGGAAGCTAAAACAAATCTATTTAAAAAGTTGCTGATACAGCAATACAGTTGAAGAGAAGAACATTCATCTTTAGATTTATCCTATAATTACTAAACTGAAAATCAATCAGCAGATTAGCAAACTGCAACTATTGAGTGAAAACTTGTACACAAACATTATGCGTACGTGACATAAGTTTGCCATGGGGTCATGACTGGAAAGTAGATAAAAACAGAAGCCTGTGTTCCATGTTGGCCAACAAGTCTCTATCAATAGTCTGTAATTCATATGCTTTTGTATGTGAAGGTTTTTTGAGGGGGTGGAAATGTTTTCTTTTGTAACTGAACAGTCTTCGGTGGCCCTGTCCCCATTTCACTTTCGGTCTTGTGGACTTACAATGGCTGCCGTGTGCACGTGTCTGTTAACTCTGTGAGACCGTAGGATGTCCCAGTATATGTCTTTATACTTGAGTCAACAGATCGACTTGGACAATATTGACTTATTCAATAAAAAACAACAACAATAGAATCAAATTTTTGCATTCTTTACGAGCCTCAAAAAATGTGAACATAGCTTTATCCGAATAATTGTACAAGAAAGAACACTGTAGCTTGTAGTTTTCTTTAATAAAAAGAATGCTACATAACTAATAAATATACAGGCAGAAAGCAGAAAACCCGAGATTATATAAACACAAACATAGCTTTTCATTTTAGGTTTTTGCAAAAGTTCATGTTTGAGTTGGTGTCTTATCAGCAGTGAATGTGTGAAGAACATTCCGCTCTCCAGCTCATCCTGTTACGACTCTAAACTTGTTGTTCCACCAATCACACAGAACATAAAAACGATTCTTTGGCTGAACAACCATTACTTATAAAAGTAATTAGATTAAACACAAAAAATTAAGTATTCATAACTTTTCAACCTCTATTTAACATATTTAGTGTGTGTAACACAAAAATATAAGTTACTAGATGAACTTAAATGTATGCATAAATAAAATGAAAAAAAAACATAAGTCATGTCAACTACTATAATAATTGCTTCAAAATTAAGTAAATCGAGCATAACATTTTAAGTAACTATACGAGCCACGTGATATGCAATTTCCCGTGATGCCTTTCCAGCCAAAAAATGGAGCCATTTTGTGAAGCGCGTGTGAAGACGCTCAAAAGAAGTAAGCTTAACTTTTTTTAAATTTAAGGTAGGCTACACTCGATCGTTTTTTGCATTTTTGCTCAAGAAACTAACTTTTTTTTTTTTTGCAGGCGAGTATATTTGAATTATTAAGCGAGTGCTTCCATCGAATGTGTCAAGTGTTTATAGTAGCCTATAGTCAAGAGTATTTATTGTGTTTTTCGAAATATATGACCATGACATTGGCACGTTTGCATAATGGTGTGTTCACACCGAACGCGAATTTAATAATTTGCGCGAGTAGATTACGGGCGTCGCGAATGACGCGAATTGGGTGACGCGTTTGCCGCGAATGTCTTCCAGGCAAGTTGAAAAATTTGAACTCGAGCAGATTAAAGCCTAACTAGACGGGATAGACGCGTATTTGACACTCTATTGCGCTCGGTGTGAACACGCCATAAGAGGACAATTCGGACGGCGCTCTCCCACACGGATAAATTCGTAGGCCTACTTTATTAACCAGTTGTCACGTATCTTATATTTGAGTATGTTTTAAGTAGGCCTAAATGTAGTTGTCATTTATTATATGCAGGCTATGAGTTTTCGGATAAAAAACGTACTTTTACATATTTACAAATTCCCATATTCTATTCTCTATCTATAAATGGATCGCGGGAATGGGGGGCGGCCAGGCCTTGGGCGCGGGTTAGCCTACTAGTAATGTTCGTTAACATACAAATATTAAATTCGAAAACACATTGGCTACAGCTCCGTGTGCACGATTTATCATTAAATAATGTCGATATTGATTCAAACACAATATTATTCCTAAATGACAGCTACAACCCTGTCTATTAAACCTTATTATCAAAATAAGTAAATACCCTTTAAGCAAAAGTTTAGCTTCAAACAAAGATTGTAGATCTTTATTTACTGTTTGGCTATTCCAGTAGTGATTGTTAAAATGTTTTGAATAGATTCTTCAAAACCTCTGGACAAAATTCTTCATCAATTAACTTCTGTTTTGTTTAAATTAATAGATATTATTTAATAGACTCATTTTTATATTTATAGGCATTTAATAATGGACTAATTTGTAACATTTAATTATTGTTTTTTTTCTTTTTAGATATACTTTTTTTTCTGGTTATCAAAAATCTATATATATATATATATATATATATATATATATATATATATATATACACACACACACACACACACACACACACGCGCACACAACCAGTAAGATTGTTTAATGTTTTTAAAAAAAGTCTCTTCTGCCCACCAAGCCTTCATTTATTTGATCCAAAATACAGCAAAAACTGTAATATTGTGATTTTTTTTTTTTTTTTTACAATTTAAAACAACTGTTTTCTATTTGAATATATTTTAAGATGCTATTTAAAAGTTTTGGGTCAATTAGAACTTTTTTTTTGAAAGAAATAAAATAAATTAATACTTTTATCCAGCAAGTATGCATTAAATTGATAAAACGTGACAGTATAGACATTTATAATGTTGCAAATGTAAGAGGCTCTAAGAGATTTATTTTATTTTAAAATATAAAGGTACATTTCTTTCTCATTCTGTGTTTCAATGCAATTGATTTTTTGCAACAGTCATAACAATAACAAGTGATGTTGCAAGTAAATGCAGATTTCCTTTTTTTTATACTCAGGAACGAAGAGGAACTGGAACATCTCACATTGAGGATCATCATGAAAGGTGGCTCAGCAGATGATCCTTTACAGACTGGGGTAACGCTGGAAGGCATAGAGGTGATGAGTCACGAACGCTGTGCTAAGTGAGCTGATCGATAGGAATTATGTTTGTGAAACTAATTACATGGAAATGCATGAATTATATCTGTTTATTAAAATAGTTTCTTCCGGAAACAATGGACCATATTATGAGATTCCAAGTCACAGTTCATCTCACTTAGCACGCCGTACGTGGCTCGACTGGTCGAGACTGTTTTCCAAGATGGTTCCTGCCTGTATACTCGTAATGTACTATCTTTATAAAGTATCTTCTTATTAAACTGTCTGTACACTTACAAAGTTCTAAATGCTTCGGTTTGCATGTACGGACCCTCATTATGCTACCGTGTTAGTGTGGGGCTATTTTGAGCCTTGTTAGTGGGGTTAACTACCGATTTTTATTTTTCATTACTTTATGCCCTATATACTAGCGTTATAAGCGAATCTTTTTTTAGAGATAAAACTCTATGTACATTCGATTATCATGAAAACGCATCCCAGAGAACGATTAACTCTGTAACCATGTGTTAATTACCCCTAGGTTCATTTTTCACCGGAATTGTCCTTTTAAGAGGTTTTTTGTATGTTCCAAAAGTAAATGTTGGAAAAATGTAAATCTTTTGAGAAGTGTTGCAAAGGTGAAAAAGTGACCTGTTAAAAATGATTTTCCATTTGTCGATTTGCCACATTTTGTTACATTTCATGTGTGGTTTCAGGCTTTCAAGCCTTTGGCAAAAAATAATAAAGTTAAATGCTTTATTGTGTGTGATTTGCATGTTTAATTTATTTTAAGACATTGAATGTACTGGAGCAGTGCAGTAAGCAGACCAATAGCTGAAGATCTAAAATAAGTTAATATGTTAAGTAAATATGTTAAGTTAACAGAACTAAGATTTGTTTTTATCTCACATGGCCTGCACTGTGTTGGATTTACTTAAAATGTATATGCACCATTTTTGCTTCATACTTTTTAAGTAATCCAAACTTGGAATTATTTTACATAAAATAAACAAGCAAACCTTTGTTATATGTACTTAAATATTTGAGTTCACGTAACATTCTTTACTTAAAAATATATGTAACGTGATGCATATATTTTTAAGTAAAGAATGTTGCGTGAACTCAAATATTTAAGTACATATAACAAAGGTTTTCTTGTTAATTTTAAAATTATTCCAAGTTGGGATTACTTAAAGTATGATGCAAAAATGGTGCATATATACAGGTCCTTCTCAAAAAATTAGCATATTGTGATAAAGTTCATTATTTTCCATGATGTAATGATAAAAATTAAACTTTCATATGTTTTAGATTCATTGCACACCAACTGAAATATTTCAGGTGTTTTATTGTTTTAATACTGATGATTTTGGCATACAGCTCATGAAAACCCCAAATTCCTGTCTCAAAAAATTAGCATATCATGAAAAGGTTCTCTAAACGAGCTATTAACCTAATCATCTAAATCAACTAATTAACTCTAAACACCTGCAAAAGATTCCTGAGACTTTTAAAAACTCCTAGCCTGTTTCATTTTTCAAAAGCGCAATCATGGGTAAGACTGCCGACCTTACTGCTGTCCAGAAGGCCATCGTTGACACCCTCAAGCAAGAGGGCAAGACACAAAGAAATTTCTGAACAAACAGGCTGTTCCCAGAGTGCTGTATCAAGGCACCTCAGTGGGAAGTCTGTGGGAAGGAAAAAGTGTGGCAAAAAACGCTGCACAACGAAAAGAGATGACCGGACCCTGAGGAAGTTTGTGTAGAAGGACCGATTCCAGACCTTGGGGGACCTGCGGAAGCAGTGGACTGAGTCTGGAGTAGAAACATCCAGAGCCACCGTGCACAGGCGTGTGCAGGAAATGGGCTACAGGTGCCGCATTCCCCAGGTCAAGCCACTTTTGAACCAGAAACAGCGGCAGAAGCGCCTGACCTGGGATACAGAGAAGCAGCACTGGACTGTTGCTCAGTGGTTGCATGTCATTCGGAAATCAAGGTGCCAGAGTCTGGAGGAAGACTGGGGAGAAGGAAATGCCAAAATGCCTGAAGTCCAGTGTCAAGTACCCACAGTCAGTGATGGTCTAGGGTGCCATGTCAGCTGCTGGTGTTGGTCCACTGTGTTTTATCAAGGGCAGGGTCAATGCAGCTAGCTATCAGGAGATTTTGGAGCACTTCATGCTTCCACCTGCTGAAAAGCTTTATGGGGATGATTTCATTTTTCAGCACGACCTGGCACCTGCTCACAGTGCCAAAACCACTAAATGGTTTACTGACCATGGTATTACTGTGCTCAATTGGCCTGCCAACTCTCCTGACCTGAACCCCATAGAGAATCTGTGGGATATTGTGAAGAGAAAGTTGAGAGACGCAAGACCCAACACTCTGGATGAGCTTAAGGCCGCTATCGAAGCATCCTGGGCCTCCAGAACACCTCAGCAGTGCCACAGGCTGATTGCCTCCATGCCACACCGCATTGAAGCAGTCATTTCTGCAAAAGGATTCCCGACCAAGTATTGCGTGCATAACTGAACATAATTACTTGAAGGTTGACTTTTTTTTTGTATTAAAAACACTTCTTTTATTGGTCGGATGAAATATGCTAATTTTTTGAGACAGGAATTTGGGGTTTTCATGAGCTGTATGCCGAAATCATCAGTATTAAAACAATAAAAGACCCGAAATATTTCAGTTGGTGTGCAATGAATCTAAAATATATGAAAGTTTAATTTTTATCATTACATTATGGAAAATAATGAACTTTATCACAATATGCTAATTTTTTGAGAAGGACCTGTATTTTAAGTAAATCCAACACATCATTTTTTAGAGTGTAACTTATCTACAAATCACTAATGTCTGAACTACTTTTAAGAAATCCTGTTCAAATATATAAACCACTGAGAAATAGATTTGCTTTTTCTGAAGGAAACAAGTTCGAATCTTAGTTTTTAAGCTTGAAATGAAATGGCATCAGACCTGTTGACTGTGCATGAGAATCTACACATAAAGTCATGTAAAAATGACAATACATATTTAAATAGCTGTATGGAAGAAAAGCTCAATAACAACAAAGTATGTAAAAACTGCAAAGAGGCTGATGCCTAGGGACATTGCAGGACCCTAACCTATCCTTCCACTCATACACAACACAAGCTCTGCCTATCCCTGCACCTAGCTGTACTTTATCCCTGAAAGTCACTGTGAACTGAAGTCCTCTGCTACTATTAACAGTTGAGAGAACACCATCTGCTCTATCAGTATCCATGTGGATTTTGTCCAGTTTCATAGTCCATAGTTGCTGTGGAACAATCATTCTCTTCACACTGACTCCCAGTTCAGATGTGTCTCTTTTATTTCATTGCCATAAGATCGTAATACTGTACATATATGTGTGAACATGAATGAATGGTGTCTGCTATATGATCTTTCATATATGTCATGATATGTGCAGTTCTCTGCCAGATTTTAAAGGTGATACAGCTCAGAGTCAGGAATAGAAGAAGCTCAGGCATTCATATCTTGTATCACAGGCAAATTGCTAGTGTGAAATGCCCTTCTTTGGCACTAAAAAACACACGTTTACTCTATTAAAGCCACATACATATAAAGAAGACATAGTACTTGAGAATGTTTGTAAAACAGTTTAATAATTGATTCAAGCTACTGTTTTTTTTTTAAATTTTTTAACATGGAGCCTCATGGGATCCACTATGTGGAGATCACATGACCAGACAAATACTACTTCACCTCTGCAACACCCAATTGACACTTAAGCTTATGGAATTAATGAATCATGACTGACTGTGAACAGAGCATTTCTACAGTATAACATGGGTTACAGAAAACATTTGTTTTTGCACAATGCTATTTATGCTGTCATAAGTTCAAGATGACTCGCGTATCAGCCATTTTTAAATGTACAACATTTTTTTAATGTACAATAAAACATTATAATGTTCAGTTGTTACTTTAATCCAATACAAGTTACAATATCAAATATCTTATTTGGACATCTCATAGGGAGCACAGACAAACAGCCAACACACATCTGTCACAACACTACAGCTATTTCTGTCTCCATGTGTGGGAGTCTTCCTTTAGGTAATACAATATTTGGTCACATGACCGTGGCAGCCAGTGAACTATCATAGTGTTTAGTCATGAAGTTAGAGTGGACAGCGACATGTCCTGGATACTGAGAGGATGATCCTGATTGGTCAGCTTGTTTGTTTACTTCACAAACAACTTTACAAAAATAAATGAATAAGTCATCATGGTTAGATTTATTCATACATATAATACAGTCAAAGCTTTGCTATAGAATAATTTCTTAATTTTCCTAATAAATTAACAATAAGTTACAAACTCCCTATTATGGTAATATTGACTCATGACCCTTGCATGAAAATGAAGTATTGATTATTATTATTATTATAATTAAATAAATTTAAATAATTATCATTAAAATTTTGATAATATTTTTTTCATAAAATGTTTATATATATATATATATGTTTACGTCCATATAAATGTAATACAGGCCTGGTTTAAAATAAAAAAAATCACACATTATAGTCAAATTATATAGTTACAAATTATAGTCTTTATTAATTAAAAAAACATTAAAATAAAGGTGTACTATATTTGGCTGCCAACCGGAATAAAAGAACTGGTGTTGAGTTTAATCGTGTGATTTAAAGAGCTGCATGTAAGTCTGGGGCTCATTGAATCATGATGCTTTGCAATCGCTGCTTATCGTCTGCAAGAGTGAAATTGTGTAAGTGTGGGTGTAGGTTTCAAATACTGAAAATGCCCTCAGAAGAATAGGTCACACTGGGTCAAACCAGCCTGTTGGTCGGTTAAATATATCATCTGCATGTCAAGTTCACTGGGTTCATGTATATGGCTCTATGCATTGCAGTGAAAGATTGTAAACCCTAAAGGAGATATGAGAGTGGAAAGAAACCCATTACCCCATGTATGTGTATATGACTGTAACTCTGAGATTGCACAGCTCTGAGTTGCCTGAAGATGAGATTTTTTTCCATTTCCATTGGCTTCACTTTAATCCCTAGAACAAAAAAAAACTGCTGAATCTGAAAAAGCCTTTAAACTAATGTTAAGTAGGCTATAATTTTTACATTTTATGTCTATCTTTTGTTTCTGGAAATGTGCTTAGCTATAGTCAATTTTCATTAAAATAAATGGAAATAGCTTTCCAGAAAACACAAAAGTTCACCTTAATTTAAACAAAACGATTATTCGTTTATATATATATATATATATATATATATATATATATATATATATATATATATATATAAAAACTTTTAAATTTAACTACAGACTTTCAAAAACTTAAAGGAACACGCTGACTTTTTGGGACTTTAGCTTATTCACCGTATCCCCCAGAATTAGATAAGTCCATACATACCCTTTTCATCTCTGTGCGTGCTGCGTGGTGTAACTCTGTCTGACGCACCCACCGCTAGCCTAGCTACACTGTGACTATAAAAATCACAACATATAAATAGGAAAATGTTGGCGCTATTTTGTCACTTATTGGGAGCAGTATGCTAGCTGGAGCCATTTACTTCCAGTCTTTGTGCTAAGCTATAGCGGTGGGTGTGTCAGACAGAGTTACAGCACGCGTGGAGATGACAAGGGTATGTATGGACTTATCTAACTCTGGGGGATACGGTGAATAAGCTAAAGTCCCAAAAAGTCGGCGTGTTCCTTTAGTTGACAAAAATAGGGTTAGAGCAACTCTTGTGATATGTCTTAAGGCCTGTTATAATAACGGTAATGATAACTATGTTAGGGTCCACACCAACCACCAATAACCGCTTATTTTAAGCATGCTCCGTTTGTCATTTGCTGTCTTAGGTGGTCTAGCTCTTAAAAGCAGGATGGATTCGGACTAACTCTCAATGTTTTAATCAGTCATCAGCTGGAAAAAATGGTTCTGAAAGTGATCCCAATGATATTGTTCCTGTGTCATTATCGTTGCAGGCGTGGTGTTTATTATTTTTTTTATTTTGTTTGTTTATTTAACAGGGACAACACACTAGGCATTGTTACACATAGACAACCGATGTCCTGTACGTAGGGCATATAGTGTAAAGCTAGTTTGCATCCCTTTAAAGAATGCAAGCTCCAGTTGCAAAAGGAATGATTAATAATATACATCATTCATATAATAATATAAATAATTTATAATAAACAGGAGAAACGGGCAAGACAGGATGGTCAGATGCAATAGTACAGGGATGGTAGCAGACCTTGGCAGCAAGGGGACTGCAATGGGCTGGGATGGGCCGATCAACGAAGAGGTGATAATCCGGAAACAGTCAGACACCAAATAATCCAGACACAAGCAGAAATCAAACACGCAAAAAATGCAGACTTGAGAGATACTGATGAGAACAAGCGGCAAGACATGAAACCCAGAACAATCTGACAATGAACACAGCAAACACAAGAGGCTTGTTTGAGATGAGTCAAATCTGCGCAGAACCGATCACCGGTGATTACTGCGAAATACATGGCGGTTTGAAATGTGTCCGAAAGCAGTCTGCCTTGCTCTGATGTCATGCTCTTGCTAACGTATGTCAAAAAACTCTCGCGACCGCAAGGCGCACGTGTTGGATTCTGTAGTCGCGCGCAGTTACTCTCCACCAACTGCGCTGATCAAAAGCATGATGGGAAACGACTTGCTGACGACACAGCTTAATGCTCATTGGTTTAAACAACCGTGATGTATTGTTCTCTTTTAAAATGTTTGATTTTAAAACTCTAGCATCATGTTTTATGTGTATTTCTTTGTAATTGTTTGTGAAATTTACTTCTGAGTAAAAATTGTTTATACACATTTTTTTTCAGTGCATTGATATCTCTTTGGAGTTTTAAAATCAAACATTTTAAAAGAGAACAATACATCACGGTTGTTTAAACCAATGAGCATTGAGCTGTGTCGTCAGCAAGTCGTTTCCTATCATGCTTTTGATCAGCGCAGTTGGTGGAGAGCAACTGCGCGCGACTGCAGAATCCAACACGTGCGCCTTGCATCGCGAGAGTTTTTTTTTTTTACATACGTCAGCATCACATCAGAGCAAGGCGGACCGCTCTCGGACACATTTCTAACCGGCATGCATCTCGTGGTGATCACCGGTGATCGGTTCTGCGCAGATTTTGCTAATCTCAAACAAGCCTAATAATGATCCAGACAATTTCTGATGTATAGAATCCCATACATTTTTTCTTTTTCGAGAAGCTTTTTCACTCGGATATACATTTGGGAAGAAGTCTATCACAACTTCCGTTTCATGCCGACTTCAAACAGAGCACTATTCTCCTTCTTTTTCAACAGTAAACATGAGGCTTAAACACAAGAAAGTAAAAAGTTAGGATGATTCACCACTAATATTGTGACTCATGCTTATTTTCGTCATGAAAGCAAAGTTCTGATCAGTTTTATACATGTGCGCACACTGTGATTGGGAGTTTGAGCTAAAATGACTTCTTTCAGCTAAATGGAACCAAATAAATAATATTTTCCAGTACCGGCACCTTATAAAATGAGATGTAAATTGCCAGAGACCAAAATCAGTCTTCAAGCCATTCCTGCTGCTAGATGACTTCATACCAATCTCAAACAATGGCTCATTGACCAAGTACTGGCAAAAGAAAACTGTAAACAGGGTGGTGTCCACCACTGAACTAGAATTAATGAAAGCTTTGACCTAATGCAGGGACAGAAATCTTTTTTTGAAGGAGAGTAATATCTGTGCCATATGTTTCTGGACTGCTGGCTGTGGTGTTCTGTACTGTACAAAGGTACTATATCAGATATCACATTAGGTAAACTGTCAGAATAGCAGGATGAAGAAACAATGTAAGACAAGAATTTACGTTTGCATAGAATCTGAATCCTGTGCATGCATCCTAAACCTGTTTGCAATTCGTGCACAGGAAATAAAAAAGCAAATGAAACCTTTGTGTTTGTAATGCCAATACCCGAGGGAAAACATATGCTTTGCAGAGCAGGAAATCACAGCTGTATTAACAAATCCATTCCATACTCCGCTCCAGTTCCCCTTTGCACTCAGTAAGAGAGCCCTTTTGCTTGACTGACTGTGAATGCTGCACTGTTCTCCTGCCATCTCTTAGGGCTGTTTATGACTCCTGCCCCAGACCAGCTCTCTATCTGCCCTCAAATGTTTGCATAACTTCAATTTTAGAATCATAAAATAATGGAGACCAAGCCAAATGCCCTGCTTTGGCTTAAGGTTTGGAGACTAAAAAGGATTGCAGAGGCAGTATAAGGTCGTGAACATTTTTTGCTCCAAGAAACTCTTATCTTTGTAAGCAACTGAGGTGAATATCAAGCGTGCTATAAGAGCGGAGTCATTTTACGTATTTCACACATATTTCACAGAGTTGAAGTATCATCAGTCTGAGCCAGTAGTAGCCAGCCATAAATGTGTGATTGCGCCTGTGTGACCTTTTAGCATTACTTTTTAATATAATTAAAATTCAGTTGCATTGCCCAACAGAGGCGTGACATGTTCTTCATATTTTTCTCACATTGCATAAATAGGTTTGTTATATATTTAACTAGTTATTTAAGGTTATCACAGTCTGTACACTGAAATTGATAATGGAGCAACCTGAAAGAACCTCTGCTATCAACATGGTGTTCTTCTGTTCATTGATTTAATAAATGGTGACAAGCTGAAATAAGATTGGCATGATGGTATGTATTTTTGAACTGTGTGTTCAGTACATGATCTGGCAGAGGGTGTTGATATCCAGGGTTATCAGAGGTCTTCAGTCTAAATCAGCCATCCTTTCTCTGTTAAAGAGTTGTTTCATATGTGTATGAATGCCTAAAAATAGGAAAATGGAAATCTCTCAACATTCTCTGCATTCCTCATTGAGTGGAGAAAACCCTGAGCTAACATTGAACCTTTGGCTGCTTCAAGTGCTTTTATGATTTTAAAGAGAGCTTTATATGTAGGTAAAAGCATTTGACAAGCTCTTGATTCACATATCCATAAAACCCAGGTGTCAGGCTACTTCATCAACTTATCTTCTCTCGAAGTCCTTGGAAATCTGCATTATTATTCACATTTTCGCTGGTGCTTGAGAGTTTAACTTGAATACCTGACTCAACATTGCACTCAACTTGCTTACAGCTACAAGAGTAAAGGAACTCTAGGGTTGTCCCATAAAAGCCACTCAGAAAAGCGGGGATTAAACTCCAACACCTAACTTGAATGAACCTGACAAATAAGTTGGGGCTAAAGTGGTTTCATAAAAGGAATTGGAAGTTCAATTCCGACTATTTTGATCCAGGTTTATTTAGTCTTGTTGGAAAGGCAGAGTCACGTGCGCATGCGCTACTTTCTGCCAGTCATCATCAGCAGAGAGAGTGACTCAGCAGAAGGTGCAAGCGGGACTGTTTATGCAAAGTGTGCGTTAATAAACAAATGTAAGTTGACTGTTTACCAAGTTAACGATAAATGCTTGTTAAGAAATTTGTAAAGCCTTGATACAATGTCATCCTTTCACAAAGTGATGCGTATTTAACAGAGATGAAGCCGTTTATTGCACGCTGTCGAGTGCACGTGAATGTGCCGATTATGTTCAATATTACTTGCAATTTATAGTATTTATATTGCACCAAGTGTTTGATTTGTATGTATGTATGTATGTGTGATCATCACATATAGCTGAACCACTTAGTCAGCCACAATAGTAAGGACCGTATTGTGTTCAATTGCTCTTTCCAATATAAAGGACTGAACCTTAACGGTGCCTAGTCCAACCTTGAGCCCTTCTCTGCTAGGTGTTCAACTTCGTTTCATGGAGCATTGTGTGGCTATCAACGGTCATATACGTGGAATGTTCCACCAAGTCCTACTCCTACCTGAGGACAAGCCCCTCCTGCGCTTTCTCTGGCGTGGCATGAGACGTGACAATCCCCCTGACATCTAAGAATGGCAGGTTCTGCCGTTCGGAACCACGTGCAGTCCCTGCTGTGCATCCTTCGCCCTCCAAAGACACGTCTCATCGCACAGCACAGCCGATGAAGATGTGAGACATTCCGTTGAACGATGCTTTTATGTGGATAACTGTCTACAGAGCTAACATCTGCTCAAGAGGCACGGCATTTACTAGACAAATTTCGTAAGCTGCTAGCGTCCGGAGGGTTTGATATCCGTCAATGAGCCAGCGACGTGCAAGAAGTCGTCAGTCACTTACCACCAGAAGCCAGATCTTACAAGCTAGAGCTGTGGCTTTCACATGATAAAGTAGACCAACGTGAATCCACCTTGGGACTGAATTGTCACTGTGAGTACGACTATCTAGGATTTAAGCATAGACCGGTTACTTACAGATGTGGAACATATATCGTGTATTAGCAAGTCAGTATGACCCCCTTGGTGTCATTCTTCCTTTCACCACACGAGCCAAGGTGATTGTTCAACAGCTCTGGACTAAGAACAGGAACTGGGATGATCCACAAATTCCTGAGGATCTTCAACAGGCATGGAAGGTGTGGGAAGCTGAGCTTCAGTACTTACCTCTTATAGTACTCCCTAGGTGCTACATTCCATTCAGCATGGGCATATCTTCACCAATGCTTCTGAGAAAGCTTACGGGGCAGTTGCTTACCTTCACTCAGAAAATCCATGCGGGAGGTTACACCTTTCCTTCCTTGTGGCCCGATCACGTCACCTACGTAAGTAGTGCTCAATTATTAGACTTGAGCTGTGTTCTGCTCTTAAAGGAGCACAGTTGGCCAAGCTGGCTGAAAATTAGCTCACATTGAAGATCCAGAAGGTCACTTTCTGTACAGATTCAACAATTGTCCTTCACTGGTTACATTCCGAATCCTGCCGCTTCAAGGTGTTTGTGGGCACTAGGGTGGCAGAGATTCAAGAATTGACCGACCTTAAAGGGTAGCATTACTTTGACTCTGTCAGGAACCCTGCGGATGATCGTACCTGTGGTAAGAGCCTGAAGGACCTTATTGAACCCAATCAGTTGATCCAAGGACCGAACCACCAGTTATGCACAGCTTAGTGCCTGATGACACTGCGGAATTAAAGCAAAGTGCCTTTTGTGGCATGATTAACTCAGCACCAGCGAAAGCAGATGGAAGTAAGTTTAGTACCTGGAAAGACTTGGTCGAAACAGTAGCACAGGAGTTGCATGGGGCAGCAGAACAAAGTGGCTCCCCTCCAGCCAGTGCTTACAAAAAGGCAGAGCTGACTGCGCTGAGACAGGTCCAGATGGATGGTTTTCCTGAAGACTACCAGCTGTTGAAGAGCGGTAAGCCTGTTCGTTCTAGCAGCCGCCTACTTTGTCTCTCCCCAGAGACGGAACCAGTGATTTAATACGTGTTGGAGGACGATTAGAGAGGCACGAGAGGCAGTGAGAAAGCACCAGCGAACATGTCTTGAATGCTGCAAATGGAGGTCGAAGCCAGACTCCCAGAAAATGGTTGATCTCCCTCCACCTCACCTTCGGTTGTTCAAGCATGCATTCCATTCAACCAGAATGGACTGTTTTGGGCCTCTTCTGGTTAAAGTAGGACGTCGGACGGAGAAGCGATGGGGACTTTTATTTAATTGCTTGACCACCCGGGCAGTTCACCTTGAGTTGCTGACATCCATAGATAGT
Source organism: Meda fulgida (assembly GCA_030578275.1). Classification (NCBI taxonomy): domain Eukaryota; kingdom Metazoa; phylum Chordata; class Actinopteri; order Cypriniformes; family Leuciscidae; genus Meda; species Meda fulgida. The sequence goes on along the minus strand of CM060632.1, from coordinate 18,922,587 downwards.
GATGCCTTTCTCATGGCACTACAACGGTTAATAGGTCGTCGTGGGAAATCTGCAGAGTTATACTCTGACCAAGGCACCAACTTCTGAGGTGGTGAGAAAGAGCTTAAAGAAGCCTTCAGTCAGCTCAGTGGTGATCTACAACAGCAGCTAGCGAAGCAACGGATTAGCTTTAATTTCAATCCTCCAGCTGCTCCACACTTTGGAGGGGTGTGGGAACGAGAGATCCGTTCAGTAAAGGCCGCACTTTATACAACCCTGGGCAGAAACAGTTACTGAAGAAGTGCTTTCAACCGTTCTCATAGAAATAGAGGCCATCCTAAACTCCAAACCACTTGCTGATGTAGATCCAATCACCCCAAATTATCTTCGGATGGGGCGGCCAGATGGTTCCCTACCCCAAGTCATATATCCAGTGTCTGAGCTCATAGTAAGATGGATATGGAGGCATTCGCAAGTATTGTCTGACAGATTCTGGACGGCCTTCATAAAGTATTACTTGCCTAACATGCAGGCCAGGGGAAAGTGGTAGAATCCATCAGCAGACATTAAACCCGGGACAGTTGTCATGCTTGTTGACCCCCAGTTACCCCGTTCATTCTGGTAGATCGGGAGAGTAGTAAATGTCTTCCCCGGGCTGATAATCTAGTACGAACGGTCGAAGTACGGATAAAGGACAAAGTCTACACAAGACCCATCACTCGCCTGATTGTTCTGCCAGAGATCCGGGATGAAGGGGATGACATCCACACTAGTCAAGTCAAGTCAAGTCAAGTCAAGTGTATTTATATAGCGCTTTTCACAATATAAATTGCATCAAAGCAGCTTCACAATATCAATCAAATAACATAACAATGTTTGTTTCTTAGTGAAAAAAAAAAAAAAAACATCCACGTTTGGTAGGGCTGATCAATGGTATTAATGCTTGGTTAATTATTTTGAATATCCCCAACTGAACAAGCCAAAGGCAACAGTGGCAAGGAACCGAAAAACTCCATCAAGTGACCTACTGGTGTCCTAAAACTCCATCAGGTGACCTAATGGAGAAAAAAAAAAACCTTGGGAGAACCCAGGCTCAGTCGGGGGCCAGTTCTCCTCTGGCGTTTATGAACTAGAGGCCGGATTTACAGTAACTGTAATTTGATACAGAATTTTGTTTTATTTTATCACTTCGGGGTGGGTACGCGAACCGGAATCACAACATTTTATCTGTAGAGTGGGAAAGGGATCCTCCATAGGGAGAGGCTAGTTGGCACTTCAGCACTGGGTTGTCATCGGGTCCAGGCAAAGCTCCTAGTCAGATCTGGATACGGCCTAGATCCGGTCGGCTGCGGGAAAACCTCGGGATAAACAAAGACACTAAAATTAGCGTAGATGCCATTCTTCTTATGATGATGTAATGAGTACATCAGGATTTAAGGGAAGTGTTCCCAGTTCCGGCTGACCTAATCTATGCAGCCTAACATTGAGTTATAGAAGTCTATAATATATTATGTGTATGCTAGGTCAAAGAGATGTGTTTTTAGTCTAGCTTTGAACTGACAGAGTGTGTCTGCTTCCCGGACAATGGTAGGAAGACTGTTCCAAAGTTTTGGTGCTAAATAGGAAAAGGATCTACCGCCCGCAGTCGATTTTGATATTCTAGGTATTATCAACTGGCCCGAATTTTGAGATCGCAATAGACGTGAAGGACTATAATGCGTTAAGAGCTCGCTCAAGTACTGCGGAGCTAAACCATTTAGTGCTTTGTAAGTAATCAACAATATTTTAAAATTTATACGATGTTTAATAGGCAGCCAATGCAGTGTTGACAGAACCGGGCTAATATGGTCATATTTCCTGGTTCTAGTAAGAACTCGAGCGGCTGCGTTTTGGACCAGCTGTAGTTTATTTATTAAGCGTGCAGGGCAACCACCCAGTAGAGCATTACAATAATCTAGTCTTGTTGTCATGAAAGCATGAACTAATTGTTCCGCATTTGTTAATGAGAGCATATGTCGTAATTTAGATATATTTTTAAGATGGAAAAATGCGGTTTTACAGATACTAGACACATGACTTTCAAATGAAAGATTGCTATCAAAGAGCACACCCAGGTTCCTAACCGACGACGAAGACTTAACAGAGCAGCCATCAAGTGTTAGACAGTATTCTAGGTTATTACGTGTGGAAGTTTTTTGTCCAATAATTAGAATCTCTGTTTTTTCAGAGTTTAGTAGTAGGAAATTACTAGTCATCCAATTTTTTATATCAGCTATGCATTCCCTTAATTTTGTGAATTGGTAAGTTTCGTTAGGTTTTGAAGAAATATACAGCTGAGTATCATCGGCATAACAATGAAAGCTAATTCCATGTTTCCTAATGATATGTCCTAATGGTAGCATGTACAGAGTGAACAGCAGCGGTCCTAGTACTGAGCCTTGTGGTACGCCATACTGAACTTGTGATCGATAAGACATCTCTTCATTTACTGCTACAAACTGATAACGGTCAGATAAGTATGATTTAAACCATGCTAGTGCAATTCCACTAATGCCAACATAGTTTTCCAGTCTATTTAAAAGAATGTTGAGGTCAATTGTGTCAAATGCAGCACTAAGATCAAGTAACACTAATAGAGAGATACAACCACGATCGGATGATAAAAGTAAATAATTTGTAACTCTAATGAGAGCTGTCTCAGTACTATGGTGCGGTCTAAATCCTGACTGAAAATCCTCGCAGATATCATTTCTTTCAAGAAAGGAACACAGTTGTGAGGATACTGCTTTTTCTAATATCTTTGACAGAAAAGGCAGATTTGAGATCGGCCTGTAATTGACTAATTCTGAAGGATCAAGTTGCGTTTTTTTAACAAGCGGTTTTATCATAGCCAGCTTAAAGGTTTTTGGTACATATCCTAGAGACAAAGACGAATTAATGATATTAAGAAGAGGATCTATGATCTCTGGAAGCATCTCTTTCAGTAGCTTAGTCGGTATAGGGTCTAACATACAAGTTGTCGATTTAGATGAATTAACGAGTTTGCAGAATTCTTCCTCTCCTATAGCAACAAATGAAAACAATTTTTCCTCAGGGAGACTACAATGCACTCCCTGATGAGATACTGTAGTAGACGGTTGCATAGTTATAATTTTGTCCCTGATATTATCAATCTTATAAGTGAAGAAGTTCATAAAGTCATTACTGCTGTGTTGCTTGGAAACTTCTGTGCTTAAAGCTTTCTTTTTCGTTAGTTTAGCCACTGTTTCAAATAAATACCTAGGATTATGTTTATTTTCTTCTAATAGGGTTGAAAAATAAGCAGATCTAGCAGCTTTTAAAGCCTCTCTGTAAGCAATCGAGCTCTCTTTCCATGAAATCCGAAATACCTCTAGTTTTGTTTTCTTCCAGTTGTGCTCCATTTTTCTGGCTGCTCTCTTAAGGGCCTGAGTGTGCTCGTTGTACCACGGCGTTGGACTATTTTCTTTAATCTTCTTTAAGCGCAACGGAGCAACTGCGTCTAAAGTGCTGGAAAAGAGAGAGTTAAAAGTTTCTGTTGCAATATCGAGTTCTTCTAAGCTATCCGGGATGCTGAGATGATGAAACTTATTAGGAAGATTATTGATAAAGCAATCTTTAGTGGCAGAAGTTATAGGTCTAACATATTTATAACACGGAGTCGGCTTTGCAGCCTTGGCTAAATGTAATTTACATGAGACTAGATAATGGTCTGAGATGTCATCGCTCTGCTGCAGAATTTCAACGGCATCAACATCTATTCCATGTGATAATATTAGATCTAGAGTATGATTACGACAATGAGTGGGTCCTGACACGTGTTGTCTAACTCCAATTGAGTTTACAATGTCTTTAAGTGCCAATCCCAATGCATCTTTTTCATTATCTACATGTATATTAAAATCACCAACAATTAGTACTTTATCATTAGCCAATACTAATTCTGATAGAAAGTCCGCAAATTCTTTGATAAAATCTTTATGGTGCCCTGGTGGCCTGTATACAGTAGCCAGCAGAAATCTCAAACGTGATTTATCGTATACACTATATATTTTTACATTAAGCACCAACACTTCAAAAGAAGTATATTTAAAAATAGATTTCTTAGTGGTTTTGAAAATATTACTATAAATTACAGCAACACCTCCCCCTTTGCGTTTTAGACGAGGTTCATGTTTATAACAGTAATCTTGTGCGGTTGACTCATTTAAAGTAATGTAATCGTTTGGTTTTAGCCAGGTTTATGTCAAACACAGCACATCTAGATTATAACTTGAAATCATATCATTAACTATGAGCGATTTTGAAGTAAGGGATCGAATATTCAGCAACCCAAGCTTTATCATTTGTTCATCTGTATTATATCTGTTTTTTATTTGTTGAACATCAATTAAATTTTTTACCTGACGTTTTTTGGATTTCCAAATTCGGGGAACAGACACAGTCTCTATATGATGATATCTAGGTGAAAGAGGCTCTATGTGATGGGATTTATCTGACCTTGGTGACGCGAGGCCGCTAGCAGACGGTCGGTTTAGCCAGTCTGTCTGCTTCCTGACCTGAGCCCCAGATTGTCATGTTTTAGCTCTAAGACTATGTGCCATATTACTAGAGAGAAGAGCAGCACCATCCCAGGAGGGATGAACACCATCTCTTTTCAACAGGTCAGGCTTGCCCCAAAAACTTTTCCAATTGTCTATGAATTCTATATTATTCAACGGACACCACTTAGACAAGTGACTAATGGTAGACCATATGGTGTCGGTAAACAAATGTAAGTTGACTGTTTACCAAGTTAATGATAAATGCTTGTTAAGGAGTTTGTAAAGCCTTGATACAATGTGATCCTTTCACAAAGTGGTGCGTATTTAACAGAGATGAAGTTGTTTATCACGCACTGTCGAGTGCACGTGAATGTGCCGATTATGTTCAATATTACTTGCAATTTATAGTATTTATATTGCACCCAGTGTTTGATTTGTATGTATGTGTGTGTTATCACATAAATAGCTGAAACTCTTTGTTATTTCAAGTTTAAGAACGCGATGTTTCTGATTACGTGCCGTTCATTTAAATCACCTCGAGTAGTTTCGGTTTTGAATGTTTTACCGTTTCTGACCACTGGGTGGCCGTGTTGCATAATTTCGTTGCTTGTATATTGATTAATTAATTCTAGAATTGAACTTTATAATTCTTTATTTGAGAGATTGGTAGCTTTTTTGGAAATAATGTTTGTGTAATAATACTCAAGACATTTGTTAATTAATATCTTTATTTCTGTCCCTTTGTAGACCACACACATCTAAATACACTATTAAGCTGTAAAGCCGTTGGACTGCTGTGTTGTGTACAGCCAAAGACTGTCAACAATAAACCTCCTTTGCATGGAACTGATCGAATCCAGTGTGTTCTGATCGACACCCCATTGAGGAAAGCTAGAAATACACCATCACCTATTACAGTCCAACCTTTTCAGTCCTACTATCGAACAAGTCTAGATAATTGCGTGTGCACGCGTTTCTTAAGCAACCCTATACGTCGATCGTGGATCAAATCGAATAATCGATCCACCATCAAACAGCATTTTGTGCTGTTTTATGCGTTTGGTTTTCCTCAGTGCAAAACTTACATTTCACAGGTATATTCTCCATCTGTAAATGTTAGAAAGTTGTGCAAATATCTCCATTTTGCTGCTAAACCTCACATTGAACGCATGCGCGCCAAAAAGAAGCGCATTAATTCTGACTAAAATATACATTTTGCTTAGAAAATTAATATGCAATATTATACTATAATAATTGATCTTTATGTTGGATAATTTGTGGTGAACGTAGCTCCTTACACTAATATATTTGATAGGCTAGGCTAATTGTAGGCCTAAAATAATAAAAAAAATTGAACAGAAGTAATTTTTAAGAAACCAAATATAATAAAGATACAAAATGTAGTTTTGTGTATAGACCACTTAATAATAAAGATGCCTTATTTAGAATGCTGAGAATTACAGTAATTCTATAATTAATAATTACAGTAATTACAATATTTTTTTTTATTTTTTTATTTTTTTGGAGAAAGCAAGAATCCCAAATTTTAAATGATTGGTTAGATTTAGTCTTTGAAGTACATTATGTAGAGGATAACTTGCAATTAAGACCAATAGTATACATTTTGAAAATATATAGGCAACTCTAAAATCAAAGAATATTCCATCAAATAAAGGAATACATTTTACATTTATTACTCTTTTTTTTACATAACCCTTTTAATTCTAGTTATTTTATTATTTAATATTGTTAATATTTTATATTTAAATAATATTACTTGAATAACTTATTAGGAAGTATGTGTCATTATAAGAGTTTGAGATAAATATGTGAAGTTTAATTTTTATTAATATTTATTAATATATATTTTTTCTTTTGTTCCTTTTTTCATATGTAAAAGTCTAACTATGTGTTTATTGGTTATTGTTATTTGTTTTTTATGTGTTGGTGAGTATTATCACAAAAGGAAAAAAAGAAAGAAAAAATAAGGAATAATTATTGGGTGAAAATATGATGTCTTTAAAGGAACTGTCCATTTGTAAAATTGTGTTAAATGTGTTTGAATTGAAAGACATAATAAAGAACATAATATATATATATATATGCTAAAATATTTGTTGTTGGACATTAGATATGCCTTATTTAGAATTTTAAACCTACAAGTAAGTGTATTTTTATGATAGCAATAACTGTAAAGGGACTATTGTAATGAGGTATATCAAATGTAGACTAATTCTGTTGGCCAATTACTAAGCTCAGATTGACAGAAATATTATTCATAAATTTAATTTCAACAATGTAATTAAATCTTGGGCACAAAACATTCAGCCAGTAAAACCTGTTGGAGATTTTATATATATATATATATATATATATATATATATTCTAAATGTATATATATATATATATATATAGCCTGTAGAGAATACAATGATAAATGATACAAGACAAATGTGTTCAATTATATTGTATATCAATTGTTTATGTAAAAAAAAATATCTATTTATCTATATATATTTAAAAAAAAACAATGTTAACAAACATTTCATATACAATATAATTGAACACGTTTGTAGGTCTATATCATTTATTTATAATTGTAGCCTTATTTAAGTTGATTTTTTGTATACTGTACATTTATTTTTGGACTGATAGTGGTTAATAAAGTCAAATAATTGTATGCAAGAGTGTCAGTGGTAATATCATTGTGTTCCTCGTGGGCAGTGTTAGAGGAACGGTGTAACAACTTGGCAGTTAGTCTGCCCTGGACCAGGTTAATTTCCCAGCATAAGTTGCCAGAGTAACTGAGTTTGAACTATTTAAAGTTTGCTTTATGAAACAGAATCAACCGACAAGAAGTCGGACTAACCAAAATAAGCCTGGCTTGTATTCTAATCTTGTTTTATGGACCAACCCTTTGGTCTCATGGTCACCTGTGTTTGTTTTTAAATGCAACATTACCTGCTAAATTGTCCCAGACCGAAACAATATTTTTGTCATTTTGGCAAGAAAGTATGAAGTCTACATTGGCCACATAACTTTCTTTCTTTAATAAAATACAGCCATTCTTTTGTTCACATCTGATTCACAACCTTGATATTCACTAAATTGCACTTAAAACAAAAAAGAAAGAAAAAGAAAAATCCAACGATACCTACTTTACACTGACATTTGCTCAGCAGAACCTAAGGCACAGAAACCATTTATTTAGCATGTCGCATTCAATTGCATAAAATTCAGCACATTACATTTCGAACATCCAAAACAAACACAAATTTAAAAAAAAAATACACATCTTGCAAATAAAAAGCTTGATAAAATGATCTAAACCAAATTAATTTTAAGGCCAATTTATTCAAGGAGTACATATTAAACATGATAAATATTTCTTTATTTTATCTAAAAAACAAAATTGTAACCAGTTAAAGTTTACCCCTTCAGTATGAAGGATAACCTCACTGGTTGCACACCAACTGTTATTAATCTCTTCCATAATAAAATCCTCACCTGAAATCAGAGCCCCTATAACAACATAATGATGAAAAAAGAAAAATTACATGTCAATGCATTTGAGTTGTCTCGCGAAATGCTTGGGAGCGCAAAAGTTGACAGGTTTTTCTGTCCATCTCCTATTTTTTCTATCACCGTGTCCCTTAAGGAGCTCCGAAAACCGGCCATTGAGACACAGGCTTTAGATGTATCCTCTTCAAATAATCCGACTTGATTTGTTCTTGGTTATTAATTTTTTATAGTGCACTGTCAGCATATGTGGCACAAAATGGCAGCAGTTTAACAAAAGTTCTCTTAGCACAGACAAAGGAACATTTTATACAATAAACTGACAAAGCAGTTATATAGTGTTTACTCTAGACTTCAAGTGGTCTTGTTTACAGATGTGTCTGGCTCTTCAGGAAAAGAGGTTATCACATACGTTTTACTTTAACATAAGAATAAAACATGCTGTATTGCAACATATCATTTCAACCAGCTTCTGTTCCCTCTTCAATCTGGTAAAGTTCTACTTGTAATCAGCAGGTAAATCATATTAAAAGCTTTCAAGAGAAAGTCAATCTTCTGTTGTAATGCCGAGAGAAATATTGTTGCTAAAAGCTTTCAACACTTTTCGATAGTTAGCAAGTTAATTACGTCAGCTCAAGTCACCAGTAGGGGCTGCAGGTTGCAATGTTCCCCCAACTCTGCCACTGTGGGAAAACGCTATTGGATTGGAGAGGACTTTTACATTTATAAACATCCTTGTCTTGCGTTTTCCTGCCTAACTTCCTGGGTTCATTTTGTTTCTTACTCTGGGTTGAGGAATTCCATTTATTGTTTTGTTGCCAAGATGTTGAAACCAGTCCATAATTTCTGCCATCGTTGTTGTCCCAGTAAGTCTGCTCTCCAGTTCTGTAGCTAATGCAGAATTTTACCTTATTCTGAGGTGCCACATACCCAGGTAATTCAATGGCAAATGAGAATGTGTCTGTATCCTGGCAACCATAGACATTATTCATAAATGTGCATTCCACATCCTGGAAGCTCTTCCAGTTGTCGAAAGTGATCCGTACATGAACCGACTTATCGTAGACAAGGTTACGCACTTTGATTGTGCCGGTGAGGGCCCGCTCCTGTAAGGTACAGTTTTCCAAGCAAACTAAATTCTTCAGCAACCGACTACGGAAATCCAGATAATCTGCCGCTGGCTGTGGAAAGTCTAGAGTTCTACTCTGGACAGAATTTATATGGAGAGTGGCTGTGACATTCTCTAGGTCTTCCAGGTCAAACTGAGGTTCGGATGTGACGGGTTCTCTATTATCGAAAGTAGAGAAGACATGCACTGCTGTTAACGACATACCCTTTGAGTCTGCAAACACAACCTTCTTCTTTGTCTTAGATTTTGGGTTCTGCCAGCCCAGACAGGGGGGCTCCAAGGGGGCTCCGGAGCTCAAGCAGGGCCGCAGGGGTTTGTAGCAGGTTTTGACCAGGTTGCGTGCCCTGTAGTCTTCATAAGAGTTTAGGAAGCTGTGCAGTGGGGGAGAATGAGTAATGTACAGCTGCATAGCCACATCCGCGGGCATAACTGGACCCGGTATTGGGGGACTGAGGATATGAAGAACTCTAAACAAAGACACACAAAAGACAACCCAGATGTGTGAGTACAAAGCCTTAAAATGTATCTTAAGATTTTAGAATATTTTGGAAAAAATTAAAAGGAGGAACGGTGTGCTTTTATGAAACACCACAATAAAAATTAGACATGAGTGGAAACGATCAAAACTGTTAGGACAGTGGCCCTTGAACCTCCCAAAGGTTGTAGGGCTTTTAAATGGTTAGTTCGCCCATTAATTCATTAATTACTCGCCCTCAAGTCATTCAAAACCCGTGAAACCTTCGCTCATCTTCAGAGCACAAATTAAGATAGTTTTTATGAAATCCGAGAGGTTTCTGACCCCACATGGGCAGCAACGTCATTGCCACTTTCAAGGCCCAGAAAGGTAGTAAAGACATCTTTGAAATACTCAATGACTACAGTGGTTCAACCTTAATGTTATGAAGTGACAAGAATCATTTTTGTGCGCAAACCCCCTCCTCAGCTTATGCCTAGTCCCCCTAAAAAAAAGAAAAGAATTGTGATCAACTTTGTGATCGCTTCAGTCCCCTTTAAAACATGAAACGGGCAGCAGCAAGCTTCGGCTTCGCATAGAGCGCACCTCAGAAACAGAGGACAAAGTGTGTGTGTGTGTTCATCTGAGCCTCGTTGGTCTGTGACTGCTCGTCAATATCAGAAAATTTGAGATGACCAATCAAATCAAAGTAGGCGGGCTTTATGTTCACAGACGCTGCAGGGCGAGAATTTTAGCAGCATGAGGCGCTTCCTGGTAGCCTTCATTAAAAGCCTGTTTTATGCTTCTACGTAGAATCGAGGGCTGTGATTGGTCAGATTATACATAATTTCCGGAGTGTAGCTTTTCCGGTTTCCCCCTCCCGCTATACCGTCATTTTTAAAGTGACCACTGCACTGTTTGTTTCAACGATGGATCAAGTTGAGGAACGTTTGATGTACGAAAGTACGACTGCACACAAGCTGCAACAACATTCTCTCTCTTTCGCTCGCCGAAACGAAAAAGAGGAACCGGCGCGCGGAACCAAAACAAACTAGCAAAGAGATTCGCGAATTACATTGTAGTGTAGGCTACAGTAGTAGTAATCCCTTGATCTGAGGGTAGGCTTGGGCGATAAATCCTGGCTGTTATCGTCAATAATTCTCGTTATGTTTGGTTACTGCAGACGGCGTCTGTGCGGGGGTATTATTGCGCAATACCAGCAAGAACACATTGTCTCAAACTGTCGGCAGCGTTCTATGTTCTCATCACCTTGTGAGTTCATTCTTCAAAGAACAACTAGCAAGAGCGGTCTCCCCAAGAACACAAGTCCGCTCTTTGCGTTCTTGATTTTGAGAAACACCCTGTGTGAAACGGGCGTGACACATTTCTAACAGGCATGCATCTCGCGGTGATCGGTTCTGCACAGATTTTGCTCATCTCAAATTAGCCTAATTTTGAATAAAGTCGTTATTTGGCGGGGTTATTGCAACCAAAAAGTATTATCGTTAATTCATAACAAGGTTGTAATCACATGTAGGGCCTAGCCTACTTTAACAATGCAACTTTCCAGAAACGTAGGCCTAAATACATTGACGTTGCTGGCTGCCTAATTGAGGTCAGAAAGCTCTCTCGGATTTCTCTTGGGTTTGGAACGACATGAGGGTAGGCTAATTAATTTCACTTTTGGGTGAACTTACAGTGGTGGAGAGGGCTCAACGCGCTGCAACTGAAGAAAACATGTAAATAGAAAAACACCCGTAAATTAATAAAACATCTTCATCAGTTTTCACACATGTGTGTGCCAAATACTCACAACACAACCAAATACAGCGCAGTCTGACAATAGCCCGTCCGCTCCCGACATCCTTTGACAACAGCGTAGGCTATTCGCGGATTCCGCACTTTAATTTACCTTTCTCTGTGACATTTTGCGTTGGGTGTTATTAAAATATATAGCTATATTTGTTAAAAATCTGCACTGAGCAACCTGGCAAATTATTTCCTTTGCATCCCGGTCACGACTGAACCTTAAAAGAGATCATTCAGCCCTGGTCAGTTTTTGGAAGAGAGACGCTAAAACGGTCATGACATTCTTTTCATGGATGTTAAATATCTATTTTCAAAAAGTGATTTTATTTCGCAAAACTATAGGCCTATAATGATTTTCGTTCGTTCATATTTTTCTATTTTTTTTCCGTGACTTTTTTTCTACTGTCTTGACAGTAAAATGTTGAAAGTATTTTGTATCTTGACAAGACGAATACAAATAACAAATAGGCCTAGTTACCATTTTTGTATAGCCTACATTTTATATTTGTTATAGCCTACTAAATCTCTCTCTTTCAGTAGGGGGAATTTAAATGTGAGATTCTGGAAACGAGATATAAATAGCGGGATCGGTCGGGTTGGGAAGAAAATTATTGTTAGAGTATAGCGGGTGAAACAGTGAATTTTAAGCGGGAGCGGGTGAATAAATGAATAGAATCTAGCGGGAGCGGAAAGAAAAAAACAGTCCGCGCAGACCTCTACTTTGGAGTGAATAGGGCACTTGTGTAGGCTACTATCATGTGGCCGTTTGGAATGCACTTGCTGATGGGAGCAACGAAAGACAACGTAATTTCCTCATTATTTTCACCTGGGATGTTCCCACGACAACGCAGCACGGTGTCCATCGGCTGAATAGTTGCTCTTACGACAGAAATTTCTTATTATTGCTGTCAAAAAGTTAAGATATGCGATTTGTGTGCGTGTCTCAGGTTTAAACTTGCCTTCTCATTTTTGGACCCTGGATAGGCTACCTAACATTTCTTATGAAACTTATTTAAACATGACCAAATTTGTACAATGTAGGCCCTAACTAATGTGGCTATGTGATTAATATCTTACCCTCATGTTCTTTTTCTCTCTCTTTTTTATTTATTATTTTTTCAGCTCATTGTTAACTCTTCTTTTCTGATTTGTATTCTGATGACATTAAACATTGTTAATACATGTTGTATACAAAGTTATATGTCATCACTGTGTGTTTTGCAAAGTAAAAAAAGTAGAAAAAAGTGAAAAGTAGACTGAGCAGGCATGTCCCAGCCGGCTTCGTCACAATGTTTTGGTCTGACTCTGTGCTTAGCAGTGTGTTGATGTATTTGGTTGTGAACTTTTGCATCGCGTATCTGTATTTGGTTGTGTTGTGAGTATTTGAAGGACACGTGTTGTAAAACTGATGAAGATGTTTTCTTAATGTGCCGGTGTTTTTTTCTATTTGCATGCGTTTTCTTCAGTTGCAGCGCGTTGAGCACTCTCGGCCACCGTATGAACTAACCCTTTAAAAGTAAATTTTGATTTACATGTAAATGTGATTCACTTAGGGTTTGAAACATTACAGTAACCACAGAAGTTGTCATCATTGACAAAACATTGTCATTATTCATCACTTAGCTAGATTTTTTACATCACGACAGATTACAAATGTATCACAAAAAGTTTGTTTAACTGCACGCACCAGAATGCATTTAAAAAAAACGTCCTTACCTTGTGGAACTCATGGAGAAAGTGCTTCAGTTTAAGGTGGTCTCTTGAGCAAAGCACATTACAGCAGACACACGACTTGTAAACAATTCCAAAGCGCTGATTTTAATGTAGAATTGGTTATTTCAAGACTACAGCTCCAGGTTTGCTGCCTGACCGTCTGCCGACACACCCACTCCACGCGGCACGCAGTACGAGTCATTTAATAAAGCCTCGTCCCGCTTAATTTGCATATTCCACACCCCCGCCAGTAACTGAGCCGCAGATTTTTGTGTCGACCAATCATCACTGGAATAGATTTTGTAGCTGTGGTGGACCCCTGTCGGTGCATATTGTATCGCACACGTGTGAATATACTGCCAGTTGCCGTGGTTTTGTTAAATTGACACCCTCTCTGGTATAGTAATGGCTATAACCTATAGTTGACCTATAGTTGATAATCTTTAATTAAGTGTTGTGGTTTGCCCTGTGTGAATGTAGGTCATTATGTGTAAAGTTAATCTTTATTAACCATGAATCTTAACTTAGCACTGACACTAACAATATATACAAATGTATATAACACCACCAAAGACCCAACAATGGTATGTTTACCATGGTCCAAAGGTCCAGATGATCCATTTTTAGCCCTATCCCATGACTCCAAAATCAGGTCATCTACATGCCAAAGTTCTTCACACACTATATCATTACACCTTTGTAAAAATTGACTAAAACACAGCACGTATTACCTCAGTCAGTCAGCCTTCCCTATTTCTTTCAGATTTTCAAAGCTAGCATGCTGTAGCCTATAGGCCTATGTTAATTCTGTGTTATTTTGTCACCATTTTTACTGATCATTATTCTCTTTGATTAACGATTAAGTAATGAAACATGCTGATTGATTGATGTGCATGGCTAAATGCCTACATCTGAGTGATAAATACCTTAGCACCTTTCTTATTGATGTGCAAATGTGGAGCTGTTGTTTTTGGTGATTAGAGGTTATCAGCCCAATAGGTCACCTAACCCATGGGTCCAAAAATGTGCAAATATAACATTTAAGTACCTCTCTTTCTCTCTCATCTCATATTTTCTTCACAGAGAAAGGGGAATTATAAATGTTTAAACTCCTTTGCATTCCCAGGTAAATCTTTGCGTTTGCTCCCAAAACTTTGCGTTCCAAAGAGAAACTTTTGCGTTCCACATGCAAACTTTGCGTCGCTAGCAAAACTTTTCATTAGTTTGGAAAACTTTTGCATTCTTTGCGAGCGGACGCAAAGTGTCTTAGGGGAACGCAAGTTTTGCTATAGTGAACAGCCTTGAAATATAATTATTTCTCCAATCTCGTATTTTCATGTCATCATGTCCCCCTAAGCCAAGGGCTCTGTAATATTGTTGTGATAAAATGTATAGCCTATAGCTTAAAATGTCATTTGTGTTAGAGAACATCTGCAAGGATTTAGACTGACCTCATCCAGGTCAGTCATTGTTGCTTCTGTGGCATAAGGATATGATTAGTCTATAGACTTACAATTGCTTAATAAGACCTGTGTCACGCTGCCAAACCCCACAAAAGCCTGGAATAAAATGTGTGCTTGGATATGTTAAAAAACTTTTACCAATTGGAATATGCAGTGGTGGAGAGGGACATCTAGTGGACACCTCAAAGAAATTATTCATTTTAAATGTATAATCTTATACCTGATCAACAACTGCCTTGTGTTTTCTTGGCTGCCATGTCCCATACAATACTGTTAAAAGACACACTTTTATTTTAGATAGGTAGATAGATAAAACAGTGTGGCACGAGTCACATTGCAGTTTCATGTGTATTTCAACACTCCTCAAGCACAGACAGACTATTTCATGGGGCCGTCTTGTGTCACGGCCAGATTTCCAAACACATGACCTAATTCAGCCAATCAGTGAGCCAGAAGCTGTCCTGACTACCTAGGTTTGTTTGGGTCAATGCACCATGCCAGCAGCTGTCTAAAAAAAGCCTGGCACACAGGGTTATTTGGCATGTTACAACTTTACAAACTAAAAGAGACAAATGCAAAGGATTTTTCATGACTGTACTAAAAATGTGATCACCATTTACCCTAAGTTTAGCAGTGATTATATTGTATAGAAATGTATATAATTTTTGGTTTTGAGTCAAATATTTTTACAGAACAGTTTGATCTGAACCTGTTCAAACAGAACAGCTGTGAAGAGGGATGACCATGTGGACTACAAAATAGCTGAGGATGCTGGCCCGTCAAAACCCACAGCAGATAATGCCCTATTATCTTTTTCACAAATTAATTTGATACTATTGGGAATACTCGCATAATGATTTGCCTTATCCCAGATAATTATAATTTATTTTTCAATAAACTATTTTTTTCCTTTCATTTCTTTTCCTTTTTGTTTACTTGTTTGCAACAGCTAGCTCACAGGTCAACCATGCAGGAAAAGTACTGCTTTTAGAGGTCTCAGGCTGCATTAATATCTCCCATCCAGCAGGGGCTACTGTTGTTCCAATCAGAATTTACAGGCATTGAATCAGACTAGCCCTACTGTACAAATATGTGTTGCATTTGTTAGTGTGTACAGATTTTCAGTATTTTACTGTAAGTCATAGGGTTGGCTGCTTAATCTGTTTCCATAAATCATCTTTAAAAATAAGCTTTCTACTTCCACTAATGAAGCAAATTGGTGACTTGTGCCTAGATGTCGGCTGACACGAGTTGCAGAGCATGCAAAACACTTGCGCGTTTTAATCTTTGTAAAGTTTTTTCCCTCTGCGTTTTAAAGCTGAACTCCACGAGGCAGCATAAATTCTGTTACGGTGAACAAATGAACTCTTCGTCAACAGTTACTGGTGTCTTGTTATTTTCTTATTGACCAAATTACCCATGAGCCCCATGTTTCCACATGGCACAGCTTCCAACCTCTACTATGTCAGTACTAATTCTGTGTGTCTTGTGTCATTCTTTGCCGTTTTCCATTGGATCGGTGTAAGGCTTAAGAGGGTGAATGTGGCGAAAGGCCAGGTTGTAGAATAGAACATTGCAAGGGTGTCTGAATGGGTCACTTCTCCATTTTGTACAAAATTGTTCTGATGTGGGAAGCGCCTTGAGCCCCTTTGTGTGATTCTGAGGAGTCCTAGTTGGGTTTTGGGGAGGCTGGTAGTGTTGTTTCCCTGTAGATCAGGATGGGAAAGGGGGCCTTAAAAGGGGCATCTGGCTGAATGCCTGTTTTAAACACTTGATTTATGTGCACTGACTAAGAGCCAGTCTGTTTAGTAAGTGATGTGTCTGTGTAAGACAGTGTGTGTTTGAGTGTGTATTTGTTTGATAGACTGGGCTGAAGCAACTCATTGAGATTCTGTCTCCAAACACAGTCTGTAATGAACAACAGTACACTGTCTATAAAATACTCTGATTATATTCAAAAACATTTTCATTTCCACACCTCTGAAATTTAAATCGGAGTGAACTGAACAAGTATGCTGACAGTATATTTATGTAATTTGCTTATTAATATAAAGTAGCTCAAAGAACAAGAAGTCAGTATTGGTTCCCTTTTGGCATCATCATTTCACGTTTCATGTTCCTCCCATCTCCTGCTAGAGGGGATCATTAAGGAAGAACCACTAAAATGAATCGGATTTTTCA
Source organism: Meda fulgida (assembly GCA_030578275.1). NCBI lineage: Eukaryota > Metazoa > Chordata > Actinopteri > Cypriniformes > Leuciscidae > Meda > Meda fulgida. Next base: position 18,905,778 of record CM060632.1, on the reverse strand, counting down.
ACAGATGGGGACCATTTATGATTCAGATGCGCTACATATGATAAAGATCCATGTAGGATGAACTGAATAAAAAAGAAGACAAGAAGAAGGATTAACCGAATCTGACTTTTCGACGCTATATGAGAGGGAGTGTGTTTGGTTTCCCCTCTGCTTGGACATTAAACACTGTTTGGTCGCACAACACCGCTATACTTTGAAAATGCATTTTGTTACTGTAAATAACAACTAGCATACTATGGAAACAGATGAAATAGAGTTAGCAGTATGCTAAACTGTCAAATATACACCGCCAGGCCTAGTGCAATGACCGTTCATTGACGACTTCTGTCGCTGACAGTGTGAAAAGAAATAGTTTTTAGTTAGTTATTGGTTACACCAACACTGCTTTCCTCTCCTCTCCTGTCCCTGGAGAGATTCTGATGGCCACTTTTAACCCAAAGTATATGTATTCTCTGCGTGCAGCAAATTAACAAATCAAAGACAACCTAATTCAGGGTTTAATTCTAAATCAAAGCTCTATGGGATTATACACAAGATTAAAGCTCTTGCCTTAGGCTTCACTCTCACATAATGTTTGTTGAGAACGCAGAGCTGAATATCATTGTGGAATTTAGCGGTATTTACACATGATATCAAATTGATATGTGTGTCCTTAGGGAACAAAAATATATGGGAATATACTGCAAAATATAAAGCGATATATTGCATAAAACATTTCCATAAAACTAGTGCTTATATTTTTCAATTTACTGCAATGCATTGACCATGAATGGCTATATATTAATACATATAAAATAATTATAAATAAAGACAAAAATAGCGTTACATGTAATATTCACAAAGTTTTATCCTTTATTATGTACATATATTGCACATACATGTTTCTGTATTGTGAATGTATGTTCATATACACACACATTCAAGGAAAGAGTTACAACAGATTTCTAGTTCCCAGCATGCTTTGCCTCTTACTGATAAAGGAGAGCTAATGTTAAGATTACGTGTTATTTGATGTGTTTTGCTCAATTTTACTATAGGCGGGTGATCTGTTAGTGTTTAATGTTCTACAATTTTGGAATTTGTAAGGTTTTCTGGTATGTCTGAGTTTTTGGGGAAGACTAGAGCCTGTGGTGAGGTTAATGATTGGCCAAAGCCAATAAGACTATAATTGCTATATTTTAAAAGTAATGACTGTGCTTTCCTCAGCACAGTATAGTCTTATGGCTAAATACTTTAGTACATGCAGGTGTACTTTTGTTAACTAGCTTGAAGATATGAAATATTTGCAATGTGCATAATTAAAAAATATAATAAAATATATTACATTATATACTTCTTTAAGTGTGTTTATGTTCCATGAGTAAATATATTTGCAATATCACATGCAGTGCCATATCTGATCACATATACGTCTATATATTATGAAGTGTTTACTGAAAATGCAATTACATACATTATGATATATTAGTAAATATATTGTCACATATTTTTCAATATATGAAAAGTGGCAATTCCTTGTGTATTATTCAATATATTGTAATATATTAACACAATATTATGTATATGTATATTTGTATATTTATGTATATTTTCAAACTGTTTAACCATTTAATATATTGATCATTAATATATAAATGGGAATATATTTCCGTTCCATAAGTGCTGCATGGCTGTTTACCAATACTCGTCCATCTCCCACTCATTTAACCCCCACGAAAGCGCACACCAACTACATTATCTGTATATTTAGTGCTTTTCCATGGCCGAGTAAAAAGGTGATTAGTTCCTTTAAATAAATATTACTTTTTTTTTCTTTCTGTGTGAGATAGCAGTTTGTAGTGAGAAAAAAGTATAGCTGAAAACTATTTCTCTGGTCATGTCTTTCATGTTGGCCTTGACAGTAAATGCATATGCTGAATAATATGTAATTTCTGATCCCCCAAAAGTACAAAATATCAATATCATATCAAATATGTGACTATTCACGTTTGACAACATCCTATATATAGGCTATATATATGCATATATATATATATATATTCCAAATAGTGTTGTTAGGAGGATGTCCTACGTGAATAGTCACATACTTTTTGGGGATCAGATCATATATTACATACACTCTTTATGCCTGATTCAAATTTGAGACAAATTAAAGTCACTTTTACATGTGTACAATTTGTACAATTTGTACACAATTTGTGACGAGCATAATGTAATCTTTCACTGCTATACATGTGTGACTCAGATTGTTTTGGCAGTGAGTGAACCTTCAACAGAAGTATCTGAATCTAACCTGTCGCTATAGGCGGTTGTAAGACTACAGAAAACTCCTGAACAAAAGAGCAATTTATTGCACAATATGTTCTTATTGTTTTGGGTCATCAGGGGGAAAGAGAATGCTACTTAAATGGCAAAATGTATCGATTTGAACTATGTGCTGTTATATTATCTATGACTGTCATTTTAGACCACTGGTATGGCAAGCTGACTATTGATGCACAATGGAGAAAGCTATGCTGTCTGAATACCACATATCTATTGGCAAACACCTATATACACATAAATGCACAATATAAATAGTTATATAAGGTTCTTTTATTCATCTTGTGTGAGCTCTGAAGGACTTTTAGTCTTATCATCCAGCTGTGTTAAGCATGAATGATAAAAATATTTTCTGCCATAAATCTATAAGTTTGGTAGAAAATGTATGCATACGTAATTAATTAAATTTGTTTTTAATTGATTTGATCATATTATTTTCAAAAATCATATACAACCATTTTCATGATGAATAAAAATTCAAAGGTCATGTGTGGAATACAAATCACAATTAGTCATTATCTACAAAAAGGGAAATTGGGTTTAGTTGCAATATATACAAGTAATACATTTTGTTTAAGCAATGTGATTAGTGTGTTTGTTAAATATTACACATAAGCTACTTTTTTCTGTCTATTTGTCTTCCTCTTCACAACAGGACTATTTTAATCCATGATGTTTTTAGGGTGCAGACTAGCCGGTAAGCTTCTTCTAAGTCGTTTTTTGACACCCGACAGCGTTGTCTTTCCGTCTTTTTTTTCATGCATCAACAATCTTATCCTCCACTGGGTCCGAAAAACATTGATAGCAGATGTTTCTCTTTTTTAACCATCAAAAAACTTGACAAAAAAGCTGCAGACAGAATGCCATCCCTCTCCGCAGTAGCTCACAGTAGGCCCCATGTCTGAGATTCCATCATTCAGTACTTCTCCGAACCCCTCATCCTCTTCTTTCTTCACCTCCTCTTCCTTCTCTTTCTGTACTTCTTTTTCTTTCCTCACGGGCGCCTCTGTTTTGCGCTTGCTCTCTTCTTGCGTTCCCTCGCTAATGTGTGTGGTCGTCTCTTCTCCGCTTCTCTCTGTGAGTTTCATGTGAGATGCGCTGGGTGCTCTCTTACACAGGCGTGTTTTCAGGACTTTCTCCCCCTCGCAAGCATTCTTTCGCTTCTTCAGTTTGCTCACCACTTGTTTCCAGTACTGGGAGGCCTGGGTGCTGTACACGGAGCATTCCTGAGGTTTTCCAGCAAACTGGCATGTGTAGGGAGGTTTGAGCCCATCCTCCTCAGGGGCAGAACAGCTCACCTGGAGCAGGATGTTAGCTCCTCTCTCTAGCGTCTCCCAGGTGCAGCGGTGCCCATCCTTAGTGCTTAGTTGACCGGACCCCAGCAAGGGATTTATGGCAGTACTTTCGGATCCAGTCACTGCATCTGATGGTTGTTTGGACTTCTTTTTTGCCTCAGAGAATGATAGGAGGAGGAAGAGGAGGGAAAAGGTGAAGAATAGACTCCGCCCTCGCATGGCTGTGTGTATGAAGGTTATAGAAAGGAAGAAATCTCTGGTTCAGGGCACACACAGCACCCTCAGAAAAGAGAAATCACCACCTGCAAACTTAGAGAGGAAAAACATTAATGCATGGTGAAGCGTTAGTATAGTTAACTAAAACCCTAAACTGAAATATATATATATATATATATATATATATTTTTTTTATATAAAAAAAAAAAAAAATATATATATATATATATATATATATATATATATATATATTTTTTTTTTTTTTTTTTAAGTATCTTATTTCATATAGCTGCCAAGGCAGCATTTCTCCTTTTCATTTGGGTTAACTGTAGGCTACTAAAATAACTAAAACGAAAATAAAAATTAGAATAATCTATATAGACATATTTAAAAAATAAAATAAAAAAAGACAAAAGGCACAATAAAATAGCTAAAACTTTAATTAAAATTAAAATGACTAAGAAAATATAAAAATAGAAATGAATTCAAAGTCTTAATAACTATAATAGCTTTTCAATTATACAAAAAATACACTGACCTAGATGCAGACTATAATTTAGTCTTAAAATGTTTTAAACACGTATAATTTCATATGATTGTAAGAATTTAATTTAATAATAATTTACGTAATTTTAAAATAATAAACCCTTTTCAAATTTAAAAAAAAAATTACCTTTTATGTTTTATAATTTATTTATATAGTTATAATTGTATTCATTAAATTGGAATAGGTCTGTATGCATCAATTTAATATAACAACAACCTGATAAACCAAATCACATCCCATCCTCGTCATCCCAATAAACAAAACTAGCACAGATATGATGCGTTTCCCCTCCTTATACGCCACTCAAGCACTTGTATTCTAGAAAACAGAGCTGTAAAGTTTCATATTTAGCGTTTCTCTCAGAGCTTTTTACTTACCGAGCTGACTTCTTCTAAAGACTGCGAGTGAGAGAAGCTTGTGGAAGGATGAGAACGGAGGGGGTAGAAATAAAGGATGGAATCGAGGGATAAAGGAAAAAAAGTGGGGGAAAGGGGGGCTGCATGGTGTATGCTTTTGGGGGGCATCAATAGGGTATCCAAACCTTCCAGAATCTGGCACCTCCCTCGTCGTCTGAAGACAAACGGACACCCCTCACCCCATCCCTTCTCTTCACTCCTTTGTCTCCTTTCAATCTTTCAGTTTCTCTCCCGCCTTTCCTTCTTTCCAAGGCATTTTGTGTTGTGTACTTTTTTGCTATTAAATAAATAAAATAATAATAATAATTGAAGCCATTTCAAAAGGGAAACTGTTAATTACTTTAATCCTTAAAAACATCAAACAACATTTGTTTGTGCTCTTTTTCAATTTACTTATCCTTGGATCAGCAAGCACTATCAGTTTCCCTTAGGGGCTTTTTACATTTTTATTCTTTTATCCAGTTAAAAATAGTGCTGTAGATTTTTGGAGATTATGTGTGTGTGTGTGTGTGTGTGCGCCTGCCATTTTGTGTTTATAGTCTGTCAGTATACTTGTCTGGGCGTGTTTGTTATTTGCATTTTCTATGCTTACGTATCTGGGAACACTTTCTAAACCTAAACCATCCCTATGGCCGGGTCGTGCTCTGCTCTTTATCCGTTCAGTTGATGCAGATTCTTGATAGTCAGTTGTGTCTCCATACCAACCAAACCCCAGCTGCTGACCCACAGCAGACACTGGTAAAGTCATACATGGCTGTTGTCTTGCTCGGGGCCTCATAGGCAGTTTGGATTCATTCCAAACCCTGAGTGTGCTTTTGGGTATTGCATGTTGAACTCAGAGACAAATTTTCAGGCCAGTGCAGGCTTTGCTTTATTTACATTTTTTTTCCATTTTTATTTAAAAAATGTGAAATGACCAATAAATCAGTGCTTTTGCTGTTTGCATCTTTCTCTTTATCTAGTGACTCATATACTGACTAATGAGCACCACTGAGCAAAAGCAATTTGGGTATTAAATACGGCCCTGAGATTCTTCTCATAGTTCTTCATTTTGAAGATGAATGAATGGTTTTGATTGAGCATGAGAAAAATCTGTGGCATGTGTGAGGGTTTTTCTGCTCAAATAATGTGTTGTAAAGATTCAGAATGAATTCCACTTAAGATAAAATTGTCGGGATCATAGTAGCAACATCTCCCTCTGCTGGTGGTGGTGATGTCCTTGGGGGTGGGTTTCTTCAGGAGTTTTAGATTCAGAAGACCCATTTGCTGAATATGTATGCATTTTTGTTGTTGTTATTATGATTATTAATTATACTACATACCAAATATTTAATTATAATAAATTGATTTATTGATATGAATTAAGGACCCTTCTACCCTATAAACTTTTTTAGACCTAGAACTAGAATTTCTTTTTTTGTAAATTCATCATACAAATGCCCATGGAGATTTATGATTTTATTAATTTACATGTATTTTTAAAATAATGGTAAGGGTCACATTTGAAGTTTGCTATTTTCTTTTTGAAACATTTTTAAAAACGTGTATTTGTTTAGTTTTGTTTAAAGGATTATTCAACATAACTGAACCAACATGAAGAGTGTATAACTTTAAGGCATGTTGAGGGTCCCTTTGAAGTTTGCTATTTTTTGCAACATTTTTAAAATGTTTTATTTTTTAAGGTTTATTATGAATGATTAATGATTGTTTAATGTAACTAAATAAACATGAAGACATTGCAATTTACAAAAAAAACAATAAATAAAAATGAAAAAATCATGTAAAAAAAAAAGGCTAATGTAAAATGTTTGAAACTTTGAAACTCTCATATATATTTTGAGACCAAAGACAGTTTCGTTCAAGGAGATGAATTCAGTTTTTTTTTTTAAGAATAAGCAAAAGAACATTGGGTAAAAAGCTCCCTTTAAAAACTTCCACATTGGAACATAAAAAGTAAATTTTCCTTGACTGTAGCCCTGTTGTATCCTACAAGGCCCTGTTTAGGGTCAGATCAAACGTTATGTTCTATAACGATTTGTGGTTTGTTGTGGTAGCACTACGTAATGGTTGCAGTCATTGAGAAGGCGTAAGATGACTGAAGTGCTCCCAGCACCTGTCAACAGACGCATCATCCAAAGTCGCCTGCCAGCCACTCTGCCGTTTTCATTTTAATGACATTCAGACACTTTTCTCCTCTCTCGCGTAATGCCGAAGTCCTTGTGTCTGTTATGTTCCCCTAACGACTGATGACATGTGAGATAATCGTCTTCAGCGAGCGGCTGATGACACTACACGAGTCCTTGATGAGGAACAGCATTTCTTCAACACCCAGTCCCGGCTTGTCTTCCGAGCAGTTCTGCAATCAGTGAGCGCAGTGGCCATCCAGCCCCATCGACGCTGATTACTGAGCAGGCGAGATGCACCCCGTGTCGACCTTGCGGGCCGCTAATGACGGGGGAGAATCTAATTGTGAATCAGACGGAGTCTGAGGCACTCTGGACAGCAGCTGCTGCAGACCCATCAAACGGGTTCTGAATGCATGGAGCTCAGATTTCTTCACCCATCCTATACTATGTAAATGAACATACATCGACCTATGAATGTCGTTACCATGACAACACGCCAGTTACCCGCACTTCACTTGGAAGGCCATCACCTACAGTAGTAAATACTGTTACTTGTAGAAGTCCAGCAGATGCTGTCTCACCCCTCATCTGACCTCTGAAAGATCTCTGATTGATCTCTTTATTCTGTTTTGGATTGGGATTTTGAAGAAAATATTTGATATACTATAAGAAGAGGGTCATTGTTTCTGACTATATTATTCTAATATTATTTCATATTACATGTATTTTAGGTTACATATAAAAAATGGCTTCCTCCATATCTTTCAATGTATTTGTACAATATATATAGTTGTGGTCAGAATTAATGGCACCCTGGTACATATATGATCAAAATGGCTGTAAAAAAATGATCTTTTGATCTTTCATTTAAACAATTTGCAAAAATCGAACCTTTCATTGAAGAAAAAGAATTGAAAGTGGGAGGGGAAATCACATTATGAAATAAATGTTTTTCTCTAAAACACGTTGGCCGCGATTATTGGCACCCTTTTATTAAATACTTATTGCAATCTCCTTTTGCCAAGACAACAGCTCTCAGTTTTCTCCTATAATGCCTGATGAGTTTGGAGAACACCTGACAAGAGATCAGAGACCATTCCGTCTTACAGAATCTCTCCAGATCCTTCAGATTCACCGATCCATGTTGGTGCTTCTTCTCTTCAGTTCACTCCACCCATCAGGTCAGGGGACTAGGATGGTCATGGCAGAAGCTTCATTTTGTGCTCCGTAACACATTTTTGTGTTGAGGTTTGTTTTGGATCGTCGTCCTGATGGAAGATCCAACCACTGCCCATTTTAAGATTTCTAGCAGAAGGCGTCAGGTTTAGATTTTTTATCTGTTGATATTTGATAGAATCCACAATGCCATGTATCTGAACAAGATGTCCAGGACCTCCAGCAGAAAAACATGCCCACAACATTAAAGATCCAACGGTATATTAAACTGTATACTTACTTTTTATCCTTGTGTGCACCAAACCCATCTAGCGTGTTTGCTGCCAAAAAGCTTTTTTTTTTCTTTTTTTCGTTTCATCTGACAGAACCCTGTGCCGTTTGAAGTTCCAGTCGTGTCTGACAACTGAATTTGCAGGAGTTTGTTTTTGGATGAGCGAGGAGGATTTTTATGAAACCCTCCCAAAAAACATTTGGGGATGTAGGTGTTGTTTGATTATTATTTTTTTTTTTTGGTAGGCTTCTGACCCCAAGACTCAACTAATCTGTGATCCTTAGAGAGTCTTTGGGCACTCAAACTTTCCTCCTCCCCGTGCATTAAGACAATATGGACACACGTCCTCTTCCTGGCAGATTTGTAACATTTTTAGTTGATTGGAACTTCTTGATTATTGCCCTTATGGTCAAAATTGGGATTTTCAATTCTTCAGCTATTTTCTTACAGCCACTTTCTATTTTGTGATGCTCGACAATCTTTTGATGCACATCAGAACTCTATTCTTTGGTTTTACTCATTGTGATGGTCTGCTATGGGTAATTCATGTATGTTATATTGTACAGCAGCAGCATGTCTTACTTGCTCACATCAGTGTGTCGTGTATTGGCAGTAGCAAGTCCCGTACTAGCAGATTTATTACTCCAAGACCAAAAATATTAACATCGTCATATTACCATGCCAAACACTCAGAGAGTTGTCATGACATATACTGTATAATACAAACATGCATGCAAAAATAAGTGTAAGATACACACTGAAATGTATTGTTATTTACTGAAAATCAACATTGCTCTAACATTTTATTCAAGTTTTTATTAGGATGCAATAATCACAAATGGCGATTTTCACATCACTGACATGCACTAAAGTGTCATTGTTGAATGGAGATATGAAATAACATCTCACAACTTATGGTCTGCATATCACACAAAGCAATTGTATGACTTCAAAGAGTAAATGCAGTATTGGCAGTTATAAAAATCCTCCAGCTCCTGCACATTCTTTGGTTTTCCAGCATCTTCTGCATATTTGACTCCTTACTAGCAGTGATTGGATGATTTTAAGATCCATATTTTTACACTAGTGACAATTGAGGGACTCATACACAACTATTACAAACACTGCAAACATTCAGTGATGCTCAAGAAGGAAACATCCATTAAGAGCCAGGGCGTGTAAATTGTTCTTTTTTTTTTAAATTCATTAATTGATTTAGTGATTTTAAGATATTAATATGTAAAAGAAAATAAGAAGAATTTACACATCACCATCATCTTGCTCAAAGCTCTGGCAGTATTACCTTGCAGATTCTGAAAGATGACAAATCATAATGCATATATCCACCATTTCTGTCTGACAAACAAACCAAAACAGTCAGTGGATTTTAACTTGAAAAATTGTGTTTTGACATTTTTTTGCAGTTCTAATGTTCATTCATGTTTAATTCGTCCTATAACTAAAATAGATGATCAGTTCACGTGCTCCTTGAACTAAGGCGCTACAAAATGGTATTTATTGTTTGAATTTCACAAAAAAATGTTTAAAGCTGAGACTTTATTTTATACCAAATTTAACCTGTCTTGTCTGTTGGCGCACTGTCAGTGTCCTCTTTGCTCCGCAATATATTTTTCACTGTGTGAGAACATGATGTGGAGTTAGAGCAGAATGGTTTGTCGGACGTAGCAACAGTAACTAAAAGGGCCGGGTCTTTGTGAAAGGTCAATTTCAAATCATTGAAATCTTTGTGGACTCGGCCGCACTCGGATGTTAAGGACTCAAGTCCGACTCGGCCCCCTTTGGACTTGGACTTGATTGGTAAGGACTTGAATTCGACTCGGACTCGACAAAGGTGGACTCGGACCCAACACTAATGATAATTGTGTAGTGTAATTTGTGTAATTTTGACCCCCCCCTCTACAAAATAGTGGGTTACTCAAAATTATAATTTTTTTAGCTGGGCACCTCTGGTTGAGTTGACACGGAATGACCCAGTATTTATTTAATATTTCCATCTTTTCTTATTTATTTATTATTTATAAAAAATGTAAATAGTGTTTTGTTTTGTAGCTTTACTCCAAACTTTGTAGCATGTAAAGGTATTTCACAGTATGCAAAAATAGATTTTGAAGACAGTGTTCCAGCTTTCTTAAAATTTTAAGTAACTAATCAAGATGAAAAAAGCTGCATCTTATTTACTATATTTAAAAGTACCATCTCTAAATGACAAGAGGAAGTCAGGCAAAGTGCTTGCTCAACGTCTGGAACAGTCACTGGTACAAAGAGACAAGCTCTATGTGTAGGATAAAGTTTTTATAAAAATGTCTTGAAGAGGAGATAAAAAAACATTCTTGTTCAAAAGAGGAAGTCTACATCTTCTGCAGCCTATAATACTTATAGGAAAAATGTACTACAAGACTTTCAAAGCAGTGTACCAGAGTAATTACATTTTAATTTAAAATTACATGAAAGACACTACAGGCAAAAACATTGTTTTGTCATGCACTGGTCAGGTTTGAGATTTTGGGCTATTTTGCTTCCTTAACAAGCATTCTTTCAGACTAGGGGAGAGAAAACATCCAGAATACACATAACTGTTTATTTTATTACACATAACATATTTGTGTCTGTAGATTTCAATTACAATACACTTTAAAGGCTATTTTCTCAAATTAGTTTTTTCTTTTGCACCGAGACAAAAATCTCCACTTCATATAGCATTTTCCAAACTTTTCAGCTTTATTCAAGTTTTTTTTAGGGATTAGTTCATATATTATTCATTCACCTGATATATATACTGTATATATAACATTATATATAACCCCTCTATAAAACCCTTTAACTAATATGTCCTTAAAATGAAACAATAGTTTTGGACTTGGCTTTTAGAAATCTATACATGTTTGTGTATATTTCATAACCTCATTTGCATATTTTAACATAACATTTCAGAACACTAGTAGTAATACAAAACAATAGTTATATTGTATTGTGATAAATCAACCGGGGAAGTACTGTATATGGCAATATCGTCTCGGTTACATATGGTAACCCTCGTTCCCTGAGGGAGGGAACGGAGACGTAGGTCATGACTGACCAATAGGAATCTCGCCAGAGAGGCCAATCTACTTCGAGTGAAACTAAAACAGGCCAATGCACATTGGCGTGCAATCATTTGCATCAGCTGCGCGACCTCGTTAGCGTGGGTATTTAACAAGCAGCTGAGCGATTGCACAGTTAGTTTTTTGCTGAGGAGCCAAGCCTGAGAAGCTGGCCGCCCCGGCGGGCGGCAGCAGATGTGGCGACGGGACCTACGTCTCCGTTCCCTCCCTCAGGGAACGAGGGTTACCATATGTAACCGAGACGTTCCCTATCGGTCAGTCACTACGACGTAGGTCATGACTGACCAATAGGAATCCCTACCAAAGCGCCACAGCTGCTGCACCCCATCCAGCGCCCCCGTGCAAGCCTCTACACCTTCTTGCCTGGAAGGACGATAGGAGGAGGCCTACACAGAGAGTTTGACACTGTTGTTCCGTGATAACCCATACAGTGACATATTGGATAACACTGGGAAAGCGTGCCTTTCCTGTTTAGGAACAGATATCTGTTAGCGAGGAGCCACGTGCCAGCGCCCAGGAGGACGCAACGCCTCTCGTAGAGTGTGCATGCAACCTAAGCGGGCAGGGCACGCCCTGTGCTTGATAAGCCAAGGCGATGGCATCCACTATCCAGTGGGCCAACCTCTGCTTGGAGACAGCCTTTCCCTTCTGCTGGCCTCCGTAACAGACAAAGAGCTGATCTGAGGTCCTGATGCTTTGAGTTCTGTCTACGTACATACGCAGAGCGCGAACGGGACAGAGCAAAGCCGGGGCTGGGTCTGCCTCCTCCAAGGGCAGCGCTTGCAGGTTCACTACCTGGTCTTTGAAGGGAGTGGTAGGAACCTTGGGCACATAGCCAGGCCGGGGTCTTAGTACCACGTGGCCGTCACCCGGCCCGAACTCTAGGCACGATTCGTCGACCGAAAATGCATGCAGGTCTCCTACCCTCTTGACAGTGGCCAATGCAACCGGCAGCAAAGTCTTCATGGAAAGAAGCTTTAAGTCTACTGATTGCAGAGGCTCAAAGGGAACATCCTGAAGTGCTCGAAGCACCAGGGAAAGATCCCAAGAGGGTATGGAGGGGGGTCGAGGAGGATTTAATCGTCTCGCCCCCCTAAGAAACCTGACGACCAGGTCGTGCTTTCCAACTGTTTTGCCATCTATGTGGTCATGATAAGCAGAAATAGCGGCAGCATGTACTTTGAGGGTGGAAGGGGACAGTCTACGCTCCAACCCCTGCTGCAAGAAGGAAAGCACAGACCCTATCGAACATCTTCGGGGGTCTTCTCGGCGAGAAGAACACCACTCGACGAACAGGTTCCACTTCAGGGCGTAAACACGTCTCGTGGACGGCGCCCGTGCTGAAGTGATGGTGTTAAGTACCTCTGGGGGTAAGTCACCTAGAACCTCCGCGTCCCGAGGGACCAGACATGGAGTTTCCAGAGGTCTGGGCGCGGGTGCCATAGGGTGCCCCGTCTCTGAGTCAGGAGGTCCTTCCTCAGAGGAATGGGCCAGGGAGGGACTGTCGCGAGGAGCATGAGTTCCGGGAACCAAGTCCGGGTGGGCCAATAGGGAGCCACCATAAGGACCTGCTCCTCGTCCTCCCTGACTTTGCACAGTGTCTGTGCAAGTAGGCTCACTGGGGGAAACGCATATTTGCGGAGGCCCCGGGGCCAGCTGTGTGCCAGTGCGTCCGTGCCGAGTGTTCCCTCGGTCAGGGAGTAAAACAGCTGGCAGTGGGAGGTCTCTGAGGAGGCAAACAGGTCTACCTGAGCCTCTCCGAACTCTCTCCAGATCAGCTGAACCACCTGGGGGTGGAGTCGCCACTCTCCCGGAAGCACAGCTCGTGATAGCTCGTCGGCCACACGGTTGAGCACGCCGGGGACATACATGGCTCGAAGCGACCTCAGATGCTTCTGACTCCAGAGGAGGAGATGGCGGGCGAGTTGCGACATGCGACGGGAGCGTAGACCACCTTGTCGGTTGATGTACGCAACGGTCGCAGTGTTGTCCGTGCGGACCAGTACGTCCCTGCCCCGTAGCGGCCTTTTCAAGCGGCTCAGAGCGAGATGTACTGCTAGCAACTCGAGGCAATTGATGTGCCAATGCAGTTGGGGAGCCGTCCACACCCCTGACACTGCATGCCCGTTGTACGTGGCACCCCAGCCGGTGGCAGAGGCATCTGTGAATACCACAGCATGCCTGGAGACCTGTTCCAAGGGGACTCCTGCCCGAAGGAACGAAAGGTCTGACCACGGGCTGAAGGTCTGACGGCAGGCCGGTGTGATTGCCACCCGGTGAGTGCCGTGATGCCACGCCCATCTCGGGACTCGGCCGTGAAGCCAGTGCTGAAGCGGTCTCATATGGAGCAGGCCGAGCGGGGTTACCGCTGCTGCCGCTGCCATATGCCCCAGGAGCCTCTGAAAAAATTTCAGTGGGACCGCCGTCCTGCCTTTGAACGTGTTCAAGCAGTTCAGCACCGACTGAGCACGCTGCTCTGTGAGGCGCGCTGTCTGAGCGACCGAATCCAACTCCATACCGAGAAAAGAGATCCTCTGCACAGGGGAGAGTTTGCTCTTTTCCCAGTTGACCTGAAGACCCAACTGGCTGAGGTGCCTGAGCACGAGGTCCCTGTGTTCGCATAGCTGATCTCGAGAGTGTGCTAGTATGAGCCAGTCGTCGAGATAGTTGAGGATGCGAACGCCCTGTTCTCTCATGGGAACAAGGGCCCCCTCCGTGACTTTCGTGAAGACACGGGGGGACAGGGACAGCCCGAAGGGTAGGACTTTGTACTGATATGCTCGACCCTCGAACGCAAAGCGCAGGAACGGCCTGTGTCGAGGAAGAATCGAGACATGAAAGTACGCATCCTTCAGGTCGATCGCTGCAAACCAATCTTGGGGACGGATGCATTCGAAAATGCGTTTCTGCGTGAGCATTTTGAACGGTAGCTTGTGGAGGCTCCGATTCAAAACTCGCAGATCCAAGATCGGTCGTAACCCACCACCTTTCTTGGGTACAATGAAGTAGGAACTGTAGTGCCCTGACCTCATATCGGCTGGAGGGACCGGCTCTATCGCGTCCTTCGCCAGTAGGACTGCGATCTCCGCACGCAAGACATGGGCATCGGCTGCTCTCACTGTAGTGGAGTGGATGGCCCGAAACTTGGGGGGACGCCGGGCGAACTGAATCGCATAGCCGAGCCTGATGGTCCGAATGACCAAAGGGACCGCAGGCGTACCCGGAGTGGGGCAGCGAGGTGGAACACAGGGACCCGTAGCGGGGTCTGTGTGCGCTGTGCAGCACTTACCTGGTTCCACAGGGCAGGAGGTGCAGGAGGCGGCTCGGTGGCGTTCTCGAACTGCACACTGCTGCTCACTGGCGATAGAGGAGGCGGATGAGAGTGGTGAGGATTCTGTCCCCCCACTGCTCTCCGGGTCCCCTTCGGACCCAGAGATGGTAGAAACTGCTCTTTTATTGAAAATTTGGGTACCGCTGGTTTTAAGGCCAGCGGCGGAACAAAAGGAAACAAAGGATTCCCCACCCGGCCCTCCTCCGGGGGAAGGAGCGATGCGGTCATCGTCTCCTGAAGAGCAGTTCCCTCCATCTCCGGGTCGCCCGTCCTAGGGCCGCTTACTCTTGGCTTTGCCGCCCTTCTTGGCGGGGGCCCGGACGGGCGGGGCGCCCTGCCTGCGACTGGCTCCACGGCGCCGCTTAGGTGGAGGCTGCTGCTGCGGCGCGGGAGCAGGGGCAGACGCAGGAGGACGCCCTCGGCGACGAGCAGACTGAGGAGCCGCAGGCGGTGGAGTGGAGGCAGCAGCTGACCGCCGCGGCAGGATGTGACTGATCGCCTCAGTCTGCTTCTGTACAGCCGAGAACTGCTGGGCAAAGTTCTCGACCGCGTCGCCGAAGAGGCCGGTCTGGGACACGGGGGAGTTAAGAAACCTGAGCTTGTCGGTTTCCCTCATGTCGGCCAGACACAGCCAGAGATGGCGTTCCTGGACCACCAAAGTGGACATCGCACGACCCACAGACCGCGCGGTAACCTTCGTCGCACGAAGCGCGAGGTCCGTCGCGGTACGAAGTTCTTGGAGAACTTGTGGGTCGTGACCACCCTCGTGCAGGTCCTTCAGTGCCTTAGCCTGATGAACCTGCAACAACGCCATAGCGTGTATGGCAGAGGCAGCTTCCCCGCAGGCCTTGTAAGCCTTGTCGGTTAAGTCCGACGAGTACCTACAGGCGCGTGAAAGAAGACACGGTTCTCCACGCCAAGTGGAGTTAGGGCACAGTTGCATAGCAACGGCCCGTTCCACTGGCGGGACACGCGTGTATCCCTTAGCTGCCCCGCCATCAAGGGTGGTGAGGGAGGAGGAGCCACCGGGACGGTTTCTGGCAGTGAAAGGTGCCGTCCACGTCCCCGTGAGCTCCTCATGCACCTCCGGGAAGAAAGGCACTGGAGTGGGTTGCTGAGAACCAGCGCGCGCCACCCCGAGATACCAATCATCCAGCCTCGAGGGCTCGGGACACGGTGGAGGGTTCCACACGAGCCCGATCCTGTTGGCGGCCCGGGAAAGCATGGCCATCATCTCCGGGTCCGACTCGGGCACCGCTGGCACACCCGAAGGAGGCAGCGGCTCCGAGCCGTCGTCCGCGGAGCGGTCTGACCCACCCTCCGATGCAGCAATCGACATCTGGTCGTCGCGGGGAGCGCCGAACGAAACGACCGGTACACATCTCGAGGATGGTCCGGCGCGTTCCGTTGGCAGCTGAACTGGCTGCGGAGCATGAGAGGAGTGGGGGTTCCTAGGGGGTTGGTTCCCCGAAGGAAGCGCGCTCACTGTAATCCTCAGGTCACCCATGTCACTGCCGGAAGCAACCCGCGAAGGGCGGTTGGACCGAGGTGCAGGCACGGGGACTCCGCCCCTTTGCAGGAACGAGAGTCTCGACCTCAGCTCCGAGATGGTCATCTTCCCACAATGGGTACATGACTCATCCACGAACGCTGCCTGTGCGTGTTCGAGGCCCAGACACACAAGGCAGCGATCGTGACCATCCCGCGATCCCAGGTAACGACCGCATCCAGAAACACACAGATAGAACGTCATCTTGAAAAAGACGCGAACTATCTGTGTTTGCTCTTTTAGGAACTACTCTCACTGGTGCTGAAGCACGCAGGGGAGCAGCCTCAGCGATCACAGGGGATGTGCACCCGACTGTGCGCTGGGAGATCTTACCAGCCGTTAAAACAGCTTTTTTGTTTTGCTCTTTAAAGAGGGGGCTGCTCACGCTGCCGTGCTGTCGCGCCCAACACCAGAAAAAAAAGAGAGAAGTTCAAAAAAAAGAAAAGCCTGTAGAAGTTTTCCACTGCAGTAGAGGCATCGAAGTGTTTGGCTCCGAAGCAAAAAGCTAACTGTGCAATCGCTCAGCTGCTTGTTAAATACCCGCGCTAACGAGGTCGCGCAGCTGATGCAAATGATTGCACGCCAATGTGCATTGGCCTGTTTTAGTTTCACTCGAAGTAGATTGGCCTCTCTGGCCAGATTCCTATTGGTCAGTCATGACCTACGTCGTAGTGACTGACCGATAGGGAACTATTAGTTAAAGGTACACTATAATTTGGCCCTCTAGCGATTAAAAACAAAACTGCATTTTGCGGCCGAACATTGTTTTGGTTGTCCTTCAGCTCTGCGTGACTGTATGGATGAAGATCTTTTTTTTATCATAACTAAAAAAAGAGAGATTATCGTACTGCTCATAAAACACTACCGTTTTGGAGATTTAACCAATTTAGATGGAAAGAATCTCCTCACTAGCTGAAGACGTTGCTGTTATATCCAATAATAGACATGGTACTTCCTTGAAAATAATTTTTTAGCAAAGCGCAACAACCATAATAAAATAATGCTTCACAATATACAATGCTTTACAATGAAATCTGTTAGAGAGCTACATGTGACAATTTATCTGTTCAATAAAATGCCTTAAAATGCAATAAAATCACTAGTTGCAAATAATAATAAAGACACCATCCCTTTTTTAAACATTTCAAATCCCTCAGTTCTCGATATTTTGGAAAGGACAAGACATTCTCTTTTTTTCCCCCTCTCATCTGTTATCCCGTTTTTTGACAAACTTTCTCGCTGGTTGTGACAACTATCCTATGCCACTCCCACGCCATTCACATGTCAAAGTAGCTGGAGCAATTTTTCTCTATATGACAGGACATGGGCTAGTGACATTTACGCAATTTTCCGCGAAAACCATCTCCTCAGGTCTAAAATATAAACACTTATAATAGGCTTAATGCAGTACGAGAGTCTCTTACCGTAGTGAATCAGGGTAAGATAAAAAAAAACATATTTTGGAAAAAGGATTGATATATTGGGCCCTATTTTAACGATCTAAGCCACATGGTCTAATGTGCACTTCCGCACTTTCTCTTGTCATTTAGCACTTCTATCTTTGAGTGTCAGGATATTTAAAAGTGACTGCAACGAAAACAAAAAGCAGGAATAGGCTGATAACCGCTAGTTTCTGTGCGACACTACGAGTCGCACTTTCCCAAATTCCACCGCGTCTGGATATCATCACTTCAGAGCGTGTCACATTAACATGAGTAAAAAAAATATTTTGTTTGAAAAGTTTGCCTAATTATTGAAAATGTTTGTGTGTTTTCGTGAAATTAATAATAATAAGATATGCCCTACGTTAGACCAGGTCTAAAGAGGCATTTCAGTTATTGATTTATTTCCCGCCTTTAGTGGGTCTCAATGGAATCGCAGAAAAAATTATTCGGTTCAACAGTTCCAACGGATAAACAGTCGGAGCAAAAAATACTCTTTGAGCAGTCACTTAAACAAAGCTCAGTTCAGTTTTTTTTCCTACCAAATTCCTCAGGTGTTGGTTTGAAACTCAAATCTCACATCAATCTACATTCATTTCGCTGGGATTGATAGAGAAACATGTACGTGTTTTATTTTCTTTGGATTTGGTCAGGTTTTTTGCTCTACGCTGCAAAAAACCTGACCAAATCCAAAGAAAATAAAACACATAAATGTTTCTCTCTCAATCCTCTCTAGCGTTTTTAACTTTTACACAAAGTTATGCTGCTGCTCGTCTCACCAGTCACGTGGAGAAAATAAAATGTCTTCCCCCATACAGCAATTATCGTGGTGGGGCGGGACTCCAACATAAATCTCACGAAATTGGACAATCATTAAGATGTCAATCATCACAATGAAATGCATTTCACTTTGATTTTACAAATTTTCTTAACCCTCTTTACTAATTTCTGATTAGTTTTTTATTTTAATAGACTTTTTAATTAATTATTTTTCATAATTAATTTTGTTTAATTATACAGGGTTACGTACACAATAATAATATTTTACATTGTAATCCTTTTATTTTTAATATTTGGCATGTTTGTGTGCTGCTGCGCATCCCTGTGTTATAATAAGCAGAGTGTATGCACGTTGTTGACCCACCTAGGCATTGTGTAATATCTAGGAGGATCTGTAGACAGAAATGCAATATAATATACTATGTTTTCAATGGTGTAAAAAGACCTTACATAATGAACCCTTATGTTTTTATTACCTTTTGAGCCATTTCAATGCTGAAAAACTGTCAAGGAATGTAGGTGAGTCGACTGAGTGCATATATATATATATATTGCTATATATGCTTCCTCTCATGCTGATGGGATAGACATGATGATTGTTGATGACAAGTTAATTGGATTGATTATTTGAACATGCTCCTCCCAAACTTTGTTTAATGAAACATCATTTCTAGAGTATCTCTAAACGGACAAACTACTACAGAGCGCGTTGTTCTTCGTGCAAAGAAGCTAGCTAAAGTCAGCGAATAAAACACTTGCACAGTGATGAACAAGTAACAATAATATTTGCAATAACATATCATTTTACTGAATAATAAAGCAAACATAATTTTTTAATTTATCTTCGTAAAGAAACCTCATTGCTTAACTGGCTACTCTCTGCTGTTTCAGACGATGACATCCTTTCCTGTCGGGCCACCGTAACTTTTGTTGGTTGCAATTCGTAACCTCACAACTAGATGCCGCTAAAAATCACACACTGCACCTTTAAATGACAAATAAAATAATGCGTCATTGACTTTAGACCTTTCAGTTGCCTCAAATTAGCAACACGCCATCAATGTGCCTGAACACAGCTCGTTTTCAGACCAGCACGCTCATGGGCGCAAATGCATTTGCTATTTAATAAACAACAGCAGGACGTAAAAAAGATAACTGCGTCGGGCTGAAACTAGCAAAAAAAGCTTGCGTTGAGCCTGGCGCTGCATTGATAGGGCCCATTGTCTCATTATTTAATTTTTGTTAATTTTGAACAAAAAAAAGTAATGTAGTGTTTACATCTTTCACCCGATTCACATGTAGTGACTTGGCTTAATATATTCTCTTGTAACATAGGACATGTGTTATCTTTTTTCAAGCTAATGCATATTTTTTACATTTGCTTTTTATTCTTTTTGCACACAGAGTGACGGCCAGTTACATGTATTAATTTAGCAAACTTGCATATGGGGAACATCACAATCAATTTATCAACAATATTTGCAGTAGCCTACACAATGCCAAGTTTCAAGTACAAGATTAATACACAAGTTGGCCAGAAGTGAAAGTAAGAAAAGTAGCAGATATCAAACTGAACACGCACAATAGTATACAACCTTTTTAATTGCAAATAAAGGGGCACTGCCTAAATAAACAATTCTAAGCATACATTTTCAGAGTGGCTTTTGACAGTGCTATAAATTAAAACCACATTACCTCAAAAGTCTGTTGAGGTTAAGAATGTTTTCTGCAGATTTCCCTATGATGCACCTGAAGAAACTTGATTGCCAAACTGATGACTAATTAAAGAGCAAAGAGAGTGAGAGCAAAAGTGCTGCTAAGAAAAGTTGAATAGTGATAATTACACACCCCCATACACACACACACACACATATGATTGGTTTATTAGGCAAAAAACAGTCCTCTGGGACCAATGCTGCTGTTGTCATGGTTATGCAGCTAATTAGTGAATAAAGCTGTAGGTGCTTAGCGATGCACACTTATACAGATTGTTGTATGACTACATACAGTGCGTTTACTGTATGTGTAAGTGTATGCGTGTTTAACAGCCTTTATTATGTTGTTTATTATGGTGCATGTTTTATTTTACATGCACTTATCGTGCTTGATACAATTGACAATTGATCATCTGTCCCTTATAAAAAGAACATAATTACCCTATGAATGATCAATATATTAAATGGTTAAACAGTATATTTGAAAATATACAGAATAATATATTGTGTTTATATATTACAATATATTGAATAATACATAAGGAATTGCCGCTTTAAATGTGTTACGATATTTACTAATATATCATAATGCATGTAATTTTATATTCAGTAATACACTTCATAATAAATAGATGTTTATGTGATCAGATATGGTACTGCATGTGTAATATATATTATATGGAAAGATGTATGTGCAATATATGTACACAATAAAAGATAAAACTTTGTGAATATTACATGTAATGCTATTTTTGTCTTCATTTATAAAAATTTATACGTATTAATATATAGTCATTCATGGTCAATGCATATATTGCAGTATATTGAAAAATATGGAAATGTATTATATAATTATTGCATTATATTTTGCAGTATATTCCCATATATTTTTGTTCCAAGGGGTGGGTCTAGGAGGGCAGCTAGATTGACATGTTGATAGAGCCACTCTTTGGCCTGTTGTGACTGAGTGATTTACTTGTTCTCTCAGACAGCCACATAATGATGAGTCTCAAAATTGAAAGGGTCATTACGGCTGTTGAAATGACCTAGTATCAACACAAAGTGGCACACCTCTGGATGCAGGTATGCAAGGATAACTTGAAAAAAGTCTCAGCATGATACACTGCGATATCAAGTTTTGCTTTAGGACAAAAAGCTTGTTTTTCACAGCAAAACCTGTTTTGCCGGCACCATCATGATCTAGAGGGTTTCGAATATTAACACACACACATGGTCTTGAATATTAACTTTGCAGATTCTGTGCCATACTTAGACTACAATTTAAAAATAAATTAATTCCTCACTCCACAATGTGTTGCAGAGAATGTAAGGAATAACCTTGAGTGAATTCTGGAATAATTCCTTGGGAAATATTATTCAGACTGAGCATTCAACCCCCTTTGAGTGCTTTAGTAAATAAAGCTGCAGTCCTGCTATGAGATATGATAATTACACTTGAGCCTCGTTCAGACTGTCAGTCCAAATCCGATGGATTTTTTTTGCATATCCGATTGAAACATGATCAGATTTAGCAAGTGTGTATGGAAATAAATCACATGAAATGCGATTTTTACAAATCCGTTTCGAGCTTTCACATGTGGTTTGAAATCCTATTCAAATCCCATTTCTGGAAATCTGTTTCAGTCTGACCTCTCTGATTGGATTTTGCGTGGTTTATGTAACTTTCTCACGCCAAAGTAAAACGTAAACGTTAGATGTTGTTATAGGAAACATGCTGAAAGTCACTGCAGAAACAAGGTTGTGTTGTTGCAAAATGCCGGACGAACAGAAAAAGACAATATAAAGTAAGTAAGAAAATATTCATACACGTCATGATTACTGTAATGCCCTTTTCATTGGTCTGTCTCCTAGCTCCATTTCCAGATTGCAATACATTCAAAACTCTGCAGCTAGAATACTTATCCACACCAAGCGTTCTGCTCATATCACCCCAATTTTGTACAATCTTCACTGGCTTCCAGTGGCTTATCGTATTAAATTCAAAATCCTCCTGCTCTCTTTTAAATCATTGCACAGCTTGGCTCCTCCCTATCTTTGTAACCTGCTCCACCCCTACACCCCGACTCGCTCTCTACGATCCTCTGACTCTAGCCTTCTTGTTGTCCCTCGGCATCGCCTAGCTTCTACCTACTGGTGTTTTGTTTGTTATCATGTCCATAGCCATTATTGTTGCTTGTTCATTGTAAAGCGTCCTTGAGCCCTGGAAAGGCGTTATATAAATCAAGCGTAGCGTTAGTTCTGGCAGGTCACGTTAGTCAAGCTCGCATCAGCTGACTCTCAGCCGATCCACGTCTACCTATAGCAATACGACGCCTATCAACGTATACAAATATAAGCTCCTTCAGTATTATCAGCTGCTATTGCGTTTCTCAGGAGCTAATTACCCTCCTCCATCCCCAGCTCCTCCTCTCGTCAGTCAGGATTTGACATTCTGATTCCCCTAGAATCAAAATAAATTCTCGAATTATGTTGTACTTTAAATCTTTAAATATGATATCTGCAAAACATTCATGTTGGTTCTGTTCTGTCTACCCAAAGGGGGATTATTGCTGCTCTCCCTGCTCTTATCCATGCTAGGCTGCATGGATGCGCAGAGAGTTCTCGCCCAGAATGGAACCATATCGCCAATCCAAAATGTATGTATGGAGACATGTTTTGAAACCGGCATGATGACAGCGCAGAATAGAATAGAGCCGCCTGCACGGTTTATGAATTCGCTTTCTCCTCTCTCGTGTTTTTGTGTGTGTGTGGGCGGAGCCAATGATCACTGCTGCTGATCAGCTTAACCAGCCGCAGCTGATCAGCACACCCTATTTAGTATCTCTGTTGTCACTTTGTCTATGTTTCCCTTGTGTTATGTTCCTGTCGATGCCTGTCCTGTTTTCCCCCACGGGGAGTTTTTGTTTGGTTTATTTATTTAATAAATATCGTTACCTGAATCACTTGAATCCTCGCTTCACTTTGTTGACCTTCTGTGACACCGCCCATACCAGCCTCCTACGTTTCTGCCTCTGCCTCAGAAGTAGCCGTGGCTCATCTGTAAGTTCAGGTGGGGCCCAAAACATAGACCTCTATAAACTGTATTGATTCAGTAAATTAAATGTGTTCAGCATTCTGAAACAAATATTCTTTATTTTCTAAATTATCTAAAGTCATAATGTGAGCGGGATGTATTAAAATTTAACTTATGGCTTTGGCAGGCATGTATCATGATACTAAGCAAGTAAGCATGGCAGACAATGCCTGAGTCCTCCTCAGATCTACAGTTTTCCAAGGAAAATCTGTGGTGAAACATGGAACTGCAGCACGCTCTAATTTAGACCCATTGGGGCAGATTTCAGACTGCCACGCTTATTTTCCCGTTACCTAAAGAAGTAAACCTCGCTCAGACCGAGACGATATGAATTCGCTTCAGCTATGTGTATAAGTCTGCATTTGGTCAATAACTAGTTGTCAATAACATGTCTGGTCTTCTTATGTGGAGCACCGTATCAAATTAATGAGAGTATAAGTACTTTTGTGTTTGTTTTATGTTTGTTCTGAGAATAGACTTTTTTTTCCTCACCGGAATTCCTCCACAACAAGATTCTGAGGCAATAAATGCTACATGAAGGCAATTCTAAAGGCTCATTTCCACCAAGTGGTCAAAGTCATTGCCATAGTAACTAATGCAGATATTCTGGACAACGAAAGAGCTGCATGGGACACACAAATCAGATCTCAACAGTTGCGATACACAATGTGGACAGTCAATAATTTTGATCTGATTCCAATTGGATGCACAAATAATCAAATTTGGACTGACAGTGTGAATGTAGCTTTAGTTCTTTTATTCATGAATTTTTCAATAAAAACAGATTTTGTATTAAACTTAATGCAGTGCAGGCCTACTTCATGAAAACCTTTTACCATATTTTTGCTGGACTGAAATTTCTTTGTAATTTTAACCAGCCTACTCATTTTACTTCCTTTCCACTTCATCAGGAACATTAAAATAGCAATGATGAGATTTAGCAGTTTCATTCGTTCTATATTGAAGAAAAATGCTGTAGTTTTCAACACTATTTTTGATTAGATAGGAGACATCACATTTAATCTCAGTATAAAGTCACTTTCAAGCCTGATTTTTGTCATGTGTCTTGAGAGTTTTGACCTTGAACTGTCAGTTTGATTTGACCACATGGCAGGTTGATTAAATGTTGAAAAGTCCTTATAATCAAACAAACTGTAGATCCGGTTCCTCTTTGAGGTCCGTCTCTCGACATTGCATCGATAGATGATGCTTTGGGAAACTCTCCTTCTTTGAAAATCCTGTTGTTTCGTCGAGTCCACCGGGCCTTAGTCGGGAGGCTCTCTTGATCAGTTGACACCGGCCCAGCGCAATGTCAATGAACGCTCCCCCGTGTGCCCCCTGGAAGAGGAACTCCTTAATAAACTTATACTCACCGAAGCAGTGGCTGAGATAGTGGCCTGGAATAGTCAGCCCCAGAACAGCCAACAAAGAAGTGGATGGATGGCTCCTATCTGCATGCGGGCTGCCAGTCAGCCGCCCCTCAAAGACCGGTGCCATTCTTTTCCGAGCTGCACGAGGAGCTTACCTGGGCATGGCACTCCCCTCATTCAGCACGAGCCCATGCGAGGAAACCCTCCTTCTCTCTGTGGTCGAGGAGGCGGATGAACGCAGGTATGCCCCGTTGCCTCCCATTGAAGAAGCCGTCGTGGCCCATCTGTGTGCGTTGTATGGATGGAAATCTACCCCATCCCTCCCCTCATGTCACACACCGGATGCTGTTGGGACCTTTATGGAGAAGTTTGCAAAAGCAGTCCAAGAATGGCCTGAGGCCCAGAAGCAGTCCAAGATGGTGACGCACTTCTTACCAAATCTTCCAGGTCATCCTCTGTGCAACGGTCAGCCAGACGCCTCAGTCATTTCCCTATTCCATGCCATTCCCTGCAAAGCAAGATTTCAAGTAATTTAAAGTGCATTTCCATTTAAATGTAAGTGACACTGGTGAAGTCAGAATGAGTAAGTTCTTTAATCTCTTCAAAACAAATTACACATTGAGGTAGGCAGCCATTGATAGGCAGCCATTATTCAATTGACAGGATATTATCCATTCACAGCGGCGCATATGCACCACCTACTTTTACATGATTTTTAACCTGCATTTTGCTTTGAATTGAATGATTTTAAAGGTGGGGTATGTGATTTGCAAAACGGCCGGCAGATTTTGAAAATACACAACTCAAAAGGTCCTACCTTCTTTCGTCCAACGCTGGCCCTGACTCCACCCATTCGAAGAACATGAATGCGCAATCATGCATCTCTCTCTCTCTGTACCGGGGCGACTTGCACTTATATCTATGGCACTTACTGTTACTGGGTCACGAGCTTTGAGTATGTGCACGAAGGGGACACGCACACGAGGGAGATAGGGGGGAGGGGGGTATGGTATAACCGTTTGATTGACGCATTTTCTGTCCAATGATTCTGGGTGGTCTTGGAAATGATTGGCTGGAGTTTTTCGAGTCCTGCCCATTCCACAGATGATTGAATTGCCTAATTTTCATTTCAGTGCTTAGCTCAACTCAGTGGCTGTAAGTGGGTTAAGAATAGGATTTCAAGTGATTTTGAAAAATTGGCCAAAAAAGAAAATCATATACCCCACCTTTAAGGAAAGATAACTAGAGATGTTGGAACTCTGAATCTTTTTTCCATTGTTGTGGAAGTTTTGGGATAAAAGAGTGCTTTTATGTCATATTTTGTAAAAATCCTCAAAATAACAGCAAAGCAAATGAGGTGCAAGTTAAAAACGTGATGCAAAGAAAAATTACTGCACACTCTCTTAAACGTATCATACCTTGACAGAGACTACTAGTTGTGCCGAAACATTGGTTATAAATGCGCTTGAGTGTGCAGTTATTTTTTCTTTGCACCATATCTTGTAATGAGACAAGAGATGGCGTTAAATTACTTCATGTCTCAAAGAAAGCACATAACATTACGATAATAATGAACACAAACAACTTCTGAATACGTGAACAGAACGTCACGGGATGCTGTTTTAATTCAGGGGTTTGTGGTGCTCTGTGACTGTCTGGCTACAACTTTGCATATATAGCCTCGCATGGAAGGAGTTGATGACGTGTGATGTCTGCGCAGGGTGCGGGGAGGTATGGAAATATTTGTTGACAGGCAGGTAGGTCATCATATCATTGCATTCAGACCGAATGCAAATATTGGACAAACAGTGCGGCCCATGAACTTCCACAGATGATATATGTACATGTTTTAATATTTAGATCACTTCTATTATTGGTTGCTATCAGGATGTAAAGAGGGTTTCAACCAGTATAACAAAAAGTGTTTCTAAAAAAATTGCCTAAACCCTACCTTTAAGGGAGGAGATGGGATTTTCCTCTAAAGGTCTGATTTACACACTGATGAAAAGACAGAGGCCACTGAGTGATTGCAATTTTGATGAGGCTTTTGAGGAGAGCAGACCCATTGGACTAAAAGCCCCCCAGCTATTTCAAGTCTTCTCCTCAACCTCTCGCTTCTCCTTTTATACATCTCAATAACATAACCTTAATGTACCTGGCCGGAAATGCCACCTTGAACACAACAAAATTTTAGACAGTACTTTTATGAGGTTAGATATAATGGTCTGTCTAATATACAAGTATTGAACATGTGCTTTTGTAATTGATTGTATAACATTCCATACATCCCATACATCACATTCATCAATGAAAAGAAAATGGTTTTTTACTTCTGTGATCAATTAATTAAAATGTTTTCTGCCTTAAAATATGCTAGAAAATGTAATTTTCCACATAGAAGACATATTTTGGTGTGGAGGAGTTGTTATTGATACATTTTTCTAGCATACAATACTTGGGTAGACACAAGGAAATCGCTTGTTTTCAAAGAGATGAAAGAGAAATAGATGGTTTCAAAAAAAGCTATAAATCTTGTTTATGCATTAGAAAAAAAAGGTTCCTTCTACTCTAAGGTTAAATGAGAATGCGGTTTAATACAACGTGTTCCACTAAATGAAGTTTTATGTAAACAAAGTTCGGGAGGAGCATGTTCAGGTAATCATCCAATCAG
Organism: Meda fulgida; assembly: GCA_030578275.1. Lineage (NCBI taxonomy): Eukaryota > Metazoa > Chordata > Actinopteri > Cypriniformes > Leuciscidae > Meda > Meda fulgida. The sequence continues at coordinate 18,878,335 of CM060632.1, read as the reverse complement.
CACAAGAAAAAGCCAATATTAATAAAGCCTTCCCTTACCTCCTGTCTCATGACTAATTTCTCAGCACCCCACCTCCACCCCTTCACCCCACATTCAGCTGGGTCCGCTCATAGATACCTACGATCTCTAAGGTTCATTAACATGTAAACTCGTGAAATGGGGTAAAACCTGTACGGCCTTTAATGCTAAAATCACTGATCCTGCACTTGTTCGGTCAGGTAAACCAAGAATGTGCATCACGTAGAAACATCCAAATTAAACGATTTTATTGCATTCAACAATTATTTAATATGAATATAAATGAGTCAAAAGTCAAAATTCAACTGCAATTTGTATATTGGACAAATAATGTTGTTACTACTACAATACACATTTTCTTTCATTATATTAATATATCGAATAAACAGTGTTAATGTAATATAACACTATACTGCCATTATTGCATTTCCATCAGTTGTATGTCATAAAATAACTTGGGGATAGCTTTGTAAATGATTGTGCTTGCCATCTGTCCATCACTGTGCTGAGTCCAATGCAGTTTGCTATTTTATTCCCAGACATTTATGTAGTTTTTATACACTCAGTGATTGAGATCTCTTTCTTCAGCATTTCAAAGTCACTTTTTAACATGCTCTGTGTGAGAATGGATACAATTTTGTGTGATGCAGCAGCAATGCTGTTTCCTAAAGAACTTTGACCCTCAGACATTCTGCACATTTCACGCCTCCAAAAACTACAGATGCATTGTTTGTATCCTCAACAAACACTGCAGAATTCATAGAAAATGAATAAGGAATGTGTCTCTTGTTTGACAGCTTGATTAAAAAATGCCTTGAGACAATAGCATGCGATTTACTTTGCTCAATCATCCTTAAGCTCTCTGGGAAAAGGTGGTTTGAGAAAGATGTTTGTTTATCCGCAAGCCATTTTAAGTTAAATAAACAGCAAGTTTGTGTGTCTTTACCATATGGAAAAAAGCAGGTTGGTCATTATAGTCTTCACATACTGTAAGGCAGCTTTATTACACTACCTGGAGCAGGAAAACAACCGTTTTTCTCAGAATGATGATTACAATTAAAGTGGATTATTTCAATGTTTGTTACTTTTTTCACACTCAATTGAGGAAATAATTCTCTGTTGGTCCTAAAGATCCGCTGCAGATGCAGTGTAGTGGCCTCTTGCAGAGAAACTGACTGAAATGGGGCATGATATTGAATTTCAAATCAAAGTCTTCTATTTGCAGCATAAACACAGTGGATGATTTGACTATCTCTGCCACTGATCTTTCATTCATAAAGTAACATTCCGTTTTAATAACAAAGGTGAAATCCTTTTCCGACTTTGTGCTGGTCTAAATCGATTTCAGAACATTTCAGCTCAATGAGCCACGGCTCAGTCTGTGGGTGTGTGTCAGAGGCTGTTTCAATATGACTTCACTGGCTGCATAAATGCATTCATAATTTTATAGGTCAGCAGTATCAGGTTATGTTTTAGTGACCCTGGATTTCCCCTTGACAACCACATGACTCCCTCAGAATGCAACACTTGTCCTTCACCTTTTCTTTTTTATAGATTGCCTATAAGGCCATTCAAAATTGATGTTACATTATTTCTCTCAAGAATTGACAAAAGCTGTTTGAAATATTGACAGTACATAAGAATCCTTGGTGAGTGGGGCCGTCATCTTTCGGCAGATTTCTTTTCTGCCGAAAAGAAGAGTCTCTCACATGAAACTGCTAGTGCAGATTCTGTCTCTTTCCTCTTTTTCTTGATTTAAAAGAACATCTTAATTTGTTCTGAGTGGTTTGGGACCACGGCTGCAGAAAGATATCACATTGCCACTACATCTTATTATTTTTATTTTCATGTTTTGTGAAGGAACGTGACAAGCTAATCACATTTAATAAAAGTATATTAGGATTCTGTCTCTGTTTCTTGCACTATTTCCTTACTCTGGCCTGCGACCTGTCTATGATTCATGTGGCATTTTAACTTCTCATTATTCACCTGTCTCTTCTCTTTTCTTTCCTTATTCATTTCATCATGCTGTTCCTGCATGTCCAAGCGCTCTGTGCATGAGCGCTGGGCCTGGAAATTGTACAAGCTAATTAGAAGCGCTATAGATTGCAGACCACTGTTGCACTAATGACAGATCAGAACTGAAATATCATCTTTGTTTCAGTAAGATCACATTTTCATCAAATCTTTCTTAGAACAGGTATTCGTTTCTTTGCAAGCAGATGTTTAACTTGAAAGTCTTGAAATGCTTAACGTCTAACCATGTGGCAGTTGCTCAAACACACATTTATATAAATTCCATAGACTTTTATTGTTTTTTTTTAATACAGCTTATTATATATACTATGACAGTAACTCTACTTTCTTTAGGCTATTTAAATTGGTTGGTTTAAAAGCAACATTTCTCATTTAACAAATAAATTCTTATCAAATCAACTTCAAAGGCTTTTATGCAGAAAGTTATCAATTAGTAACATTAAAAATATTAATTTACTATATTTGATCATTTAAATATAGCCATCAATTTGGTTTCTGAAGGAGAACATTTCTTTTAAATCAACAATTTTAATAATAGTCAAGAGGGGTAACAGTAATTAAAGTCAGCAAATGACAAAACATTAATCCTATAGCATAGCTGAAACTGCACAATTTATTCATGTTTCAATGCATTCTGGGAACATCCTTAACAAATCAGCATCATTGAAGATCAAACAGTCCACTAAGACAGCTCTAGGCTAGTTTGGCAGTAGGCCTATATTGTTCTCACGTAAATGCGTCGCTATAGCACGCAGTGTGTATTATCGTGTAATTTATACGCGAAAATGAGTTTTTACGTGCATAGGATACGCAGTTTTCGCGTGCATTTGATACGCAGTTCATTTGCGTGTAATACACACGCACCCCACACCACTAATTCTACCCATGCGTATAATAGGCCTACACACGCACCCACACCACTACTAAACCTACCCTAACCAACCCCTGCGTATCCTATGCACGTAAAAACTCATTTTCGCGTATAAATTACACGATAATACACTGCGTGCTATAGAGACCTAATTAGTGTGATCGGACTCTGACATGTTTCAATGAAGATTCACAGATTATTTAAGAGCCTGTGAGAAGCTACATGTTGGATAAATTGTAATTGCTTTTATTTACAGCGCAATGTCATGTTTACTCACAGCTGTGTCTTCTGGCCTGACCATTGGGGGTTTTTAGGGGTCTCGGTGGGTCAGGCCAGATTGAGGTTGCAGTATGACTCAAAGGCTTTGTTCTGACAAGATGAAACACTTCCTGAGCCAGGTGATGCTCAGAGCAGTATCTTTTTTATCAATATTTTTTTCTCTCTCTTTTCAATTTGTTTTGAAGAGCTTCTGAATACTCTAACAAGACTGAAGAATTCTGAGTGAAAGCAGGATGACAGTGAAAAAGCAAAGAAACAGAAATTGCTTCATCTCTGCACAGCGTCCCTTACTGACATAAAAAAACTAGTTGCCGAGAAATTGCTCAAAATTAGAAAGTTCATTGTTCTCTGTGCATTCTCTAATGCAAAACTCAGATTGTATTATAAATAAGAGTTAAGGCATAAAATAAACAAAACACATTTTTTATATAATAAAACATGTTATTGGCCGTATTGATTATAAAGAGTCAGACAATGACCTAAATAAATATTCATCATTATGGATGAAAGATTTTATGATTTATGCTGATGTTGTTTTTTCATTATTTTTATTTTATTTCTCAGCTGCCTATACATTTCATGATCATACTCTGCTTGCTTGATCAAGGAGGCTGTGCTGAATAGACCAACTCTGCAAAAAATATAAACTTAATAACCCCATGCAATGTTTATACAACATGATCAGTTTTAGAACAGGATCTATGGATGAGATTTCCACTGCTACTGTCTTAAGGCCCAGATTCCTGTTTGTGGTATTCTGCATTTTACCATGAGAAACCCCATGCCTATTCATATAATGCAATCCAGCACGAAGTAGGTTAGAAACAGGGGGGGGGGGGGGGGGGGGGGGGAGTTGAGATCATAGATCATTCTATCTCTTGAAGGAATGACCTGGTTGTCCTGTTAACAATCACATTCAACCAGTAAAAAATATCTTATTACATGACCTTAACATGTATATTGCCTCTAAATGCACTTAATGAATACAAATGATTGCAATTGATTAAAATGATATTTAAGAAAAAATCAAATGCAAAGGTCTTTATGCACATTTAAGGTCAGAGTCATAACCTTAACTTGGATATGTCAGCTCTGAAAAGTATTGGGAATTTCAGATCAATGTGTCTTAATATCTGTGTGTGATCATTAACCCTAAAGAGGATTAGACATTTGACCAAATGAATGTTTCTCATGCTTTCTAATGCTTGAAATAATTTAGATACAATTAGGCATATGGACCGGGGAGTGAAGGAAAAGCAAACAAGACGTCTCCATCATGGATCTCAATTCAGGAGGCTATTAAAAGCATTCCAGGTGGCACCTCACGAAGTTAGCTGAGAGCATGCCAATATGTGCAGAGCTGTGATGGAGGAGGCTATATGACAAATATAGAATATATGAGATTGTGTAAAAAGCAGTGGAGTGTGTGCTAAATGTGCTCAATGATTATAGCTACATAATCTGCAAAAATTGCCAGGTAACACATTAACACATGTAGGGCCTAATATATAACACAACATACAATTAGTTATACTGAAAATCATATTTTACTGTATATGTGGCAAATGAACAAAAACATTTGTGCTTAATCAGATCAAGTTGATTATGCTTAAAATAAAGATAAACTAGGATCTGTGTTTTCTTTCAAGAAAGCTATAAGGGTCAATAAGGTTCATGTGACCCACTTCATGCAGTATAGCCTATGTAGCATTTAAGTTTATCATTCCACCAGCGTCAATCAAAGAGTGAATAACATCACTTCAGAGTGCTGATGAATATGCTGACTTTCCCCTTTTTTATAACGATAGGCTAGGCCCATATTTGGGCTATTGTGGTTTTCTAGCGCAAATCTTACAGTCTCCAAAATGTTATGAACTGATAAACAACAACAGTATTTGTATAGGCTACTCGAGCAAACGTCTTTTTGTGGCAGGCGAAAATGAGGCACAGCCTACTTTTTGGTTACTGAAAAGTTGTTTGAAATGCATTCCTGTGAAATGTAGAATTAAACTCGTTCAAGTGTAGCCTACTTTGCAAGACCCCAACAGTTCGTTTTGGCTTTCTTTTGCTCGGTAAAAAAAACCTTGGCTACCCCCCAGTCATTCCGTGATTATTTGACCTGGGATTCCCTCGCACTCCATGAGTCCCGTGGAGGTGAATGGTGTGATAGTGTCCAGGGAAATCTCCCCGTCGCATTCAAACTGTCCGATGTTGGGCAAGTGCATGTTTTTGTGATTCCGGGACACGTTCGATGTAACCGAATCCTTATCGAACGGGAGACTCGGCTCCTGTCGAGGGTTCGGCATCTGGATGGCCAGCGGCTGCGCTTCCTTCTGAAGTGTCGTGTCGTGGTGATAGGACACCAGCTCGTTACTGAAATTCACCGTCTCAACGTTTGTGCTGGGGAAAATTTTATTGCAACCCAAAATCGAGGAGAACGCCTTCCTGAAGTCCGCGTTAAACGCGTAGATGACGGGATTGAGGGAGGAATTGGCCCATCCAAACCACACGAAGATGGTGAAGGTAGTGTCACTCACGCACTGGCAGAAGGGCACCATACAGTTGAGTACGAAAAACGGCAGCCAGCAGAACACAAAAACCCCCATTATGATCGAGAGTGTTTTTAAAACTTTGGTCTCTTTCTTGAAGGTGGTTTTCAGCGAGTTCTCGTTAGAACAGTCGTTGGAATGGTGGTGGTTTTGCGCGTGCTCCACTGCCCTCTCCAAAGAGGAGATTCTGCGGATCTGAGTTTGCGCAATTCGGAATATCCTCGTGTACGTGGCGATCATAATGATTACGGGGATGTAGAAACTTATCAGCGAAGACGAGATTGCATACGTCCGGTTTAAATTGGCTTTGCAGTTGTCGCTGTAGTCGGTGCCATTACCCGCTGTGCCCTCCTCACCTTCCTCAGCCATGTGCCAATTGAGCTGAACCGGGATGAAGGAGATGAGGATGGACAAGGTCCACGCCACCCCGATCATCATGAAAGCCACCCGGTGGGTCATCTTGCGCTCGTATCGGAACGGGCTCGCGATGGCCCAGTAGCGGTCCACGCTGATGATGCACAGGTTGAGGATGGACGCGGTAGAGCACATGATGTCAAAGGCTATCCAAATGCCACAAAACCGGCCGAAGAGCCACGTGCCCGCCACCGCGGATATCGCCTCCCACGGCATCACCAGAACGGCCACAAAGAGATCCGAAACCGCCAGAGAAATAACAAAAAAGTTGGTCACTTTGGAGCGCAGGTGCCTGAATTTGACCACGGCGGCGCACACGAGCGTGTTGCCGAGTAGTGTTGAGATAATAAGGAGGAAGAGCACGAAACCCAACAGAGCTCGCACACTGTTCTGCCCGTCTCCATTCTCTTGCTCCTGCGCTCCGTGCGCGCGGTCCTGCGTGTGGTTTGTACCGTTCTCCATCTCCACGAACATATCTGTTAATATTGCATCTCACCAAAGCTATTCATAATGGCCAAGTACCTTGTTTTAGGAATGACCTGTCCGATATCCAGCTCTGTCCCATGTTGGCAAGTTGGGAAACCTGCGTCCGTTCCCGGTGATGAGCGCGCGGAATGACCCACATTCATGCGCTGGTGAGTCTCGCTCGAGAAGTTATCGCTTTGTGATTGGTTTATGTCCACACCGCTGACTCTGTGTGATCCACACAAACATTCATTCCCTCCGAATGACTTGCCAATTAACCTGAAATCTCATTTCATGAGGTCTGCAGAAATCACGGACAGAAGATACTGTAACAATAACACTTTCCAAACGATAAATGTCAAATATGATAACAACTGACAATTGAATTATGGTTGTTATTATTATTAAAGAATCATCCAAATTACACCTCGGATCGATTCAGTGAAATTCATAATTCAGTGACATTCTTAATTTAACTTTTGGGAGTCAGTTGTAGTGGTTGAAGCGATTTAAAGGACACAGTGATTGATTGATTGATTGGTTGATTGTTTTTGCTAAATATTAGGTTACATAAGGCATTTAGACATTTAAATTCAAAACATTGTATTTAATTAAAATATGCTAAATGAATGTCAACTAACTCTCCGAATCATTTGACATATTCTATTCAAAATTATTTGCAGTAGTACAAGACCCCAAGTTTAAAAGTCTGAAAAGCTGTATGCGGTCTTGAGAACAGTGTTTGTGTAGAAAACTGCTGTAGGCTATATGTGTCGAGCTCCATCTCTTAGTTTTGGTTTTAAGTTTCCCAGTCTATTCACTGAGGAACACCTTTTTATTCACCTGTCAAACATGTTACTGGATACTGCAATATTTCTTTCTGCAGTAATAGTGCAACCAAGAGGCACACACACACACACACACACACACACACACACACACACACACACACACACACACACACACACACACACACACACACACACACACACACACACAATCAATGGCTAAAGCAAATGAATCCTAATGAACATAATCTGGCCTTCATATACCCAGAAAATAACACTTATGAATGCAGCATGAGACATGAAAGTTCTGAGTCTACATTCTCTTATATTTATTCAAAGTGTGAAATGCATCTTTTTTTGCACAAAAGAAAGCTTACACAAGGTCTCTTATGGAATTGAAATAACAATGCACGACTATAGTGTCATATTACATTACTTGAGTAAATTTAGGGGACATCCTGTAACCTTCAAAAACAAACCTGTTTAAGAAAAGCTGTGGAATACTGGGAATTTATTTTAAAGGAGTGAAATCCCAAACATGCATTATAATTATTTATAAAAATATAAAACTACCAATAGCCTATTGCAGATGTTTAGATATTTTAATCTGATTATTTGTGTTACATAGAGGTGGAATAAATCCCTAAACCCATAATGCTTGTGTAGGCTATTGCCGTCCTCTAGTGGTAATTTTGACTTTTACTATTTATAGACAGATTAAGATCATGTTAGATAGATAGATAGATAGATAGACAGACAGACAGACAGACAGACAGACAGACAGACAGATAGATAGATAGATAGATAGACAGACAGACAGACAGACAGACAGACAGACAGACAGACAGACAGACAGACAGATAGATAGATAGATAGATAGACAGACAGACAGACAGACAGACAGACAGACAGACAGATAGATAGATAGATAGATAGATAGATAGATAGATAGATAGATAGATAGATAGATAGATAGATAGATCTGACCACAGTGTGTTTCCCTAGGCCTAGGCTACCACAGTGACCCTAGTAGTAGTAGTAGTAGTAGTAGTAGTAGTAGTAGTAGTAGTAGTAGTAGTAGTGTGTGTGTGTGTGTGTGTGTGTGTGTGCGTGCGTGCGTGCGTGTGCGTGTGTAGGCTATATGTTAAAACACTGTGGTATCAAATGTTCATTCATATTCCAATAACATATTGTAACACTGTTAATTTGCACAATTAATTTAATTTGTACATTTAAATTTAAGTTATGTTATAATATTTTATTATTTTGATGTCTTTATAATTATTCTATGTATTCCAAGCTTTGGCAATATTGTATTATGTACAGTCATGCCAATAAAGCGATTTTGAATTAGATAGATAGATAGATAGATAGATAGATAGATAGATAGATAGATAGATAGATAGATAGATAGATAGATAGATAGATAGATAGATAGGTAGATAGATAGATAGGTAGATAGGTAGATAGGTAGATAGGTAGAATTTTTGGAAAAAAGTAATTTATGCTTTTTACGCTGGGTCTAATAGAGCATAGACTGTAAAAAAAGAAAAGAAAAAAAGTTGAATGATGCATTGTAATATAAATGTATATTGTCCTGCAGTTGCTCCAACTGCCCGGTTGATGTCGCGTTAACTCCTGGGAATCCCAGTTCCAACCTTTTGCTTTGGAGAGACACGCCGACACCACATTCAAAATGGCCTCTATTAGCGACTGCGCTGGACGTGGATAAAAATGCATAAACAACACCCAACCGTGGCTTTACTCTTCATCCTTAACGGTAGAAGCTTCGGAGGCGCAATGCCATGAATATACTGGACTGGCAGAATCGGTGGAGTACATAAGATGAGAGCTAGTTTTGCAGACAGCCCAGCCGAACCGGGGCGCCGCCGCTGCAGCAGGGCTTCATCTGCCGTACTGAACCACCGACACCTCCAGTGAGATGGACAGAGTGGAGGATGCTGATGAGCCTGGACTCGCACAGTCCATCGATGTCAACGACAACCGGGAGGAGTTCAAAGCACGCGTTTACGTTTCAAACCCCGAAAGAGCAGGGCAGGGCTCTATTTACAATTCAGCATACGCGAATCCGCCCACTGCTGGACTGCCGACAATGTCCTCGGTGGTGGTGGGGTGCAAGGCCGGAGTATTAAACGGGTTTCCCGAAGAGCTGGAGGTGGATATGGTGTGTCCGGATGGAGAAGAGGGAGGAAACCTGACCTGCCCGAATGAGCCCGATTGTGTGGAAAAACCCGACAATGGTTATTTAAATTCGCAGCTGAGGTCTGCAGTGTCATTTATGGGTAAAAGCTCGCCGGATATGAAGATTCCTAATGGAGATGTTACCCATGAACACATGGATCACGGTCAAACTCCTTTAAGGTGTTTGGATTATGCACATGCAGAAGGGTTAAACAGGAAGGCGTCTGCTTTAGACAGAGGTGTAAAAGTGGGCAATGGGGGGTTGTTGATTGTGAACAGTTATGACACCCTGTCTCAAGTCCCCTTTGGAGCCTTGGGTGGCCTTTCTGCTCCAGAAAGCCGTGTCTTTGTTAATCAAAGCGGCAGTGTCTCCGTCACTGGGAGGTCATGTGAAAGGATCAGTCGAGCCAGCACCGAAAGCTCGGAGGAGGCCCGGCTCTGTGACCCGGATCCTGCTGACACCCTGTCCGAGCTCAGTGCCAAGCTGTCCTTCTCTCCCCGGGCAGAAAACACCAGTGATTACACCGAAACAGACCCAAGCCCAGATGAGGATTTTAGTGACACGGGCCCCCCGCTCAGGCCCCGGAACCTCCGGACTAATGCCGGTCACACAGTCTCCCTCAGCTGTGATGCCACTCCTCTGAGCCCTGTGGATGATGGGTATTTTGGAGCAGAGGGTGGTGTGGACGAATGTCTCAAATCTGGCGGTCGGCGGCAGAGTGCTCCAGAATGGGTTGCCGCTGACCCTGATCCCTCATCTGACCAGACACTTGGCACTAAGAGACACGGCATTGCTGAGTTCTTGAGCAGGTAGACGGCAGTTGTGTGCAGACAAGTCTCTTGAGTTGCAGTAAACATCTTTTTGTTTTTACAGTTGCTACATTTAGATGACTACAAACAGTTACAGATTTCTGTTTCCTTAAAGCTTTAAAAAAAAAAAAAAAGCTTTTATTTACAGGGCAGGATCATATCAGTACTTGGTTGATTTTAGTATTTATTATTTTTTGTTATTATATACAATACTTTTCAGAATTTTGTTGGTAAGATTTTTTTAAAGAGCTCTCCTATGCTCACCAAGACTACATTTATTTGATCAAAATTATAGAAATAACAGTCATGTGAAATATTATTATAATTTAAAATAGCTGTTTTCTATTTTTGTAATTTGTGTTGGCAAAGCTGAATTTTCAGCATCATTACTTCAGTCTTCAGTGACAACATGATCCATCAGAAATCATTGTAATGCGCTGATTCAGCGCTCAAAAAAAATTCTTATTATGATCAATGTTGAAAATAGTTGTGCTGATTAATATTTACAAAGTAAACTATTATACTTTTTTTCAGGATTATTTGATAAATAAGTGACCACATAGGTTTTTAGAACAGCAGTTCTAACAACAGCTATTCATTGTTTGATATAGGATGTTTTCAGCTATTTTTAAATCTTAACTTTTATATATATATATATATATATATATATATATATCTTCTAGCGCAAATCTAGATGCAAATTTTGACTGAAAGCACTAGATTGTCAAAAATATAATTCTTTAAAAGAGCTACTTTATCATTTTACTACTAGCTATATTTTGTACGCTGGCTACATTGTTTTGTTGTGATGCTCACTTGAGCATTAGAGTGTTGATTTGACATTGGCTGAAACTATAGATTTTAGTTGTTCTGCATTCTATTTTTATATGGATTTTAGCTAAAAATATTTTAAAAAGTACTATTTATTGTTTATGCATAATAAAATTGTCAACTCAGCATTGATGCATCCTTACATAAATATGTTTTATATTCTTTATTTGAAGCATCTGTGAGAAAGCTCTGTATTGTTTCAGAGCAGAAGTCACACTGTTGCGCGCATGATCAGGTAATGAGTGACAGGCTTTGACTACCACTCACCTGTGGCTTCTCCCTTCATTGACATGCTTCATTGCAGAAGGTCTGAGGTGTGCTGTTTTACTTTGAACACAATTTCTTGTTTTATTTTCAGATGTTTAATTGAGAGAAGACGCTTTACTTTACCAAAGTCAAATCCAATTTAAAATGACATTTTGTCATCTTAGTCTTGCATGAATTCAAAACACTGCATCAGAACCGAACCGCATGAAGTCAGCCTGCATATCTGACTTGCATCTGCTTCATTTCCATTATGTTTAGGTTGAAACTGAAGTGCCTTATAGTGCTCTTCCCAGGAGCTTTGGTCTCTACAAAGAACTTCATAGACTTTGCTTTTACTCTGGGGAAAAAAAATACACTCACCCACACACACACTCAGGAATTTTAATGTCAGCTTTTATGAGTTGGGCTTCATGGTGTTCTGCTGCCTTGACCTTGTTTCTGCTCACACTGTGTCTTCAGTTCCCTATTTTGCTGGAACAAACTTCTCCTTTCCCACTGTACCATACCATATCATCCCTTGTCACACTTTCTCTCTTTGTCTGTCTCCCTCACTATTGTGCCTGTCATCCTATCCGTCTCTCTCAGGACAGTATTGACCTGCCTCAGCGGCTTTATTATGTAATTAAAACAGCATTAGATCGATTGTCCCATCAGAAAGCGTGCTCATAGATTTAATGAGCTCATCTCCACAGCAGGGCCTGCTCATATTTGTGTTTGTGTAAAGGGCACCTGTGACTCAAGGCTTTATTTGTAGGATGCTGGTGCTGCTACATCATCATGAGTGCATTGAAATCCCCAGTATTAAGCGCATTAAAACCTGAGACCTGCTCTGCTGAGTTGTTTAAGACCTTAATTCCCTATAGCCATAGTCTGAACTTAAAGAGTTTGAATATGAATGGTTTTCATATTTTGGCCTCTTTATATCACAGATTATGAAGACTTAACTCTTTGGGGATCTTATGACAAACTTATGTGGCATGTTTTTGAATATTCACTCTTTTGGTCCCTTTCCCTGTTGGTCTGTCTTCAAAGGAGTTTGTTTTCCTGGAAGCCTAAGGAGTCAAGGGCCGCAGCATCCCAAAGTGCTCCAGGATGGAAGCTTTTTGGGAAAATTCCACTGCGGGACAACCCTCCGAAAGACTCTAGAACCATCCAGGAGGTAAGAGAGTCGGTTTAAAGGAATGGCATTTTCAAAAAAGTTCAAAAATTCTTTCTTCATTTACTCGCCCTCATGTTATTTCAAACCTGTCTGATTTTCTGTTCTGTGTAAAATATTAGTCTTTCTTTTTTTAAAGTATCAGTATCAGTCAAAATTGGATATTTTTTGTGCTCATTTCCTACTATTTTCACTCATAGACCACTTTTGACATCTAATGCTCACTTGAGATAATATCTAAAACACTAATAATTGTAATACAACTGTAAAATGTAATATCAAACATTGAGAACATTATAATGTTATGATGCCTAAATTCACTTTAAGCATTTTAAGTGAGAAATAGAATTATAGAGAAATGTTGTATTTTTTTTAATCAAAATTCAGCAATAAAAATAGTGTTCTATTTTAAAATAAATTAATTTATTCCATTAATGGCAAAATTGCATTTTCAGCATCATTACTCCAGTCTTCAGTGTCACATGATCCTTCAGAAATCATTCTAATATGTTGATTTAAAAAGTAATGTTTATATGAATATAATATGAATAGATAATGACATAATTTTCAGTTTTTGGTGGACTCTTCCTTGAACAGATTATAACTCAATAAACATCACCTCTGTTTCTGTGATTTTAAAAACGCTGAAGTTAATCTTATTTGCACATAGAAAAGGTAGCAAGAGAAAGTGGTATTGGCAGAAGAGAGAAAGGGAGAGAGAAGGCAAAAGAGGAAGGAGGAAGAGAAACCGAGAAAGATAGTGTCTATGAAATAAAGATGGATTGAAATTGCTGCTGGAAACTGTGCGTTATTTTGTGGGTCTGCCAGGAGAGTCGTGTGTGTGTGTGTGTGTGTGTGTGTGTGTGTGTGTGTGTGCGCGCATGTGTGTGTTTGCAGCTGTCTTTACTCTTCCCCTTCAGTAAGCAATGACTGAGCCTGTGTTGTTCAACTCTTGAATTGCGCTCACTTCACCCTCTGCACTCTGCAGGTGTCTCTCTGTATTCCAGTGAGAGAGAGATCTCTGATTAAACTCGCACACTGAGCCTTGTCTCTTGTGTGATCTTACAAATCCTATCTTTTATTTCAGATCTTTGTTTCCTTAAATTAATGTTGGTACTTTCTTGTTTCAAAAGTACATATAAGAGCTAAACATTTTATGTTAATAGAATTGTGTACGGTTGTTAACTTTTTAAAATCAAGGTCATGTAATGTTTTCCAACTTTCCACCATGCCCACATAAAGCTAGGAATATTTCACTCATGGGTTCATTACAGCATTTATACAAGTTAATCGAACTACATTTGACCTTGGTGTATTTATAAAACCTCAAATATTCAATTATGTGTTGTCATGTATACTTGGACAGTAGCTTGACTTTGACCATACCTACGGTAACTCGATAATAACTGCGCATGTAAACGTGTTATTTCTCTGGCTGACCTTGTATCAGAGTCATGCTGGTCAGCTGTTGGCTATTTATGTTTGAGTCAGAAAACTGTCACACACTGACTCATAAATGTTTCAGTTATAATACGAGTTTAACATTAAAGCCATTGCCTCTGGGCCCTTTACTCATAGCATGTGGGAATCTCATGATGGAATTCTTCTCCCCTTCACATCTCCTCCGGATACATGTGGCAGCTGAGAAATTGTTGACACAGATCTGCTGTAATCTCATAATGACTGCTCTTTCTTTTCTTTTTTTTTTTAAAGGAGTATGAGTCAAGGGCGGGACCCGCCACAGGACCACCCTGTCACCCTCAGCCAATGAGACGCAAGAATCTGGAGTTTGAGCCTTTGTCCACCACCGCTCTCATTTTGGAAGACAGACCTGCGTAAGTTTGAAACATAAATCACAGCTCCCATAATGCACTACTTCAAGTGCTTCAAGCTTCCATTTAATAAAATATTTACCTAAATTCCCTGGCCACTGATGGTGGAACACAAGCCGTCAGACCAAATGTGTGCATATATAAGCCTGAAGAGCAGGGTTTTTTTTAATTACAAAGTTTGAATGTATGTAGCAGAAAAGTATGTGCTGTGTTTTTGTCAATTATTAAAAATTGGCTTTCTATATATTTACTTGGTGTGAGACTCAGTTAGACATAACTTCACACCTGAGTAAGAATTGTTTCATCTGGTTGGAACTTGGGAGCTTGTGAACTGAAATTAGCTGGAATGTTGTTATTTTGTATTCCAGATAACATACTCAATGAGAGGAAATAATTCTCTAAAGCAAAGATGTAACCACATATTCAGGATTGGGGGAACCGAATGTAAAATTTTTAGAATTAACAATTGAAAAGTGTTCATCACTATTCTGAATATTCAGAAAATGTGTCCCTCTCAATGTGTAAGGCACTGTCCAAAAAAACCGTACAAAGAACTTAATCCATAGTGAATTCAGTCCTCTGAGCAACCATACACTTTCCTCCTAAACCATGTCTGTTTTGGTCTTTAAATCGTTCCTTTGACTTGAGGATTTGGCCTCAATTTAAAACCCCCAAACAACTGACATACTGGATTTAATACCAGTGAAAACATGAACACATCCTCTCTTAAATCTCGATTGTGTTCCAACTATTTATAACAGATGGTCAGTTTTTATGTGTAAAGCAGAGATTGTCTATTGTCTCCTGTTTTATTTATTTATTTTTTATAAATACGTACATATATAACAGCAACATTTGTCCTACCAATGCCAGACAGGAAGTGTTCGAAAAAACTTATTACAAATCATAATTTTTTAATTCCACTTGGTGATGATAGTGGTATATAAATAACACACTTTGCGCAGCTTTAACAATAGTAAGATAACACACAAGTTTGTGGTCAGCAAGGATGCCTTAAATTGATCAAGAAACTTTTACATTGTTACAAAAAAATATATTTTTTGAACTTTCTATTCATCAAAGAATCTTGAAAAAATGTATCATATTGGTTTCCACAAAAATATTAAGCAGCACAACTGTCTTCAACATAATATAATAAATGTTCCTTGAACACCAAATCAGTATATTAGAATGATTTTATGTCTATGCAGCTTCAAGGACTACTTGTATTTTTTAGAAACCTGCCAGCTAAATCTGAAGAGGAATCTCAGAGACACCGGCAGGAATACAGTGAGATGGTTGCAGGGGCCAAGAGAAGGGGTGAGTGATGTGTGTGTCTTTGTGCAGATGCTCATTGGAGTGTGTTTCCAGTGGTAATGACGTTTGACTGTTGGCCATGTGCACTTTAGCACTTCACACACACCTGCCCCTATCACACAAACTGTTGTTGCATTAATGTTTCTACCTATTCTCTGTCAGACTAACACTTTCTCTTTTACTTAGAGATGAAAGAGGCACAGAAGAAAAAACGACAAATGAAGGACCGATACCGACAGGAGGAGAACATTGCTAATGCCATGGTGATCTGGAACACAGAAGTTCTGCCGAATTGGGAAAGCATGTAAGTCGCTTATTAATGTCCAGCAAGTGGATTTATTTATGTCTTTTAATGTCTTGTAATGATGTGTTTTATTGCCATGGCGAAGGCGTAACACACGGCGTGTACGTGACCTCTGGTGGCAGGGCGTCCCGCCTAGTGTCCGCGGGAAAGTCTGGAGCCTCGCCATCGGGAATGAGCTCAACATCACCCCAGGTAACTGTGGCAACTGCTGCACTCCTCACATTTGGTTAGTCTTGATCATATGTGGCCCTCTGGCTCTGTGTAACATCAATCTGACACAAACAAACACAGACTGTGTCCAGATGAGCTTTTTTTGAAAAGGAAGCAGCTGCTGCTTTTGTCACATCAATTGTGTGTTTGTGTGTTTAAGAACTGTATGAGATCTTCCTGTCCAGAGCCAAAGAGAAGTGGCGGAGCTTCAATGAGACGAGTTCAGTTAATGAAAATGAAGGTCTGTGTTTGTTGACACTGTCAAGTCACCTTTATTTATATCACATATAAATAAAGCTTTATACATTACAGAGTTTTTCAAAGCAGCCTTACAGGAAAATAATGATTAAATGATGCAAACAGAATTTAATTTCGTCTGTAAAGCAGCTCTGAAAAGACATTAGTAAACAGTCAATATTCAGTTGAAATGAGTTCAGTGTTGATTCAGTTTGGTTCAATAACTGTGTAAAGCTCATCAATTATGGAACAAGTTCAGTTCATCTATAAAGCAGCTCTGCAGAAAACAGTGATGTCATCATCCTTCTCAGTTCAGTTCTCATCCGATATTGTCAGTGCAGTCAATATTAAAGCACTGTGATGGTGATTATTTGTTCCTTTCACTAACCTGTCTGCAAACTAAACTACATCAATGAATAAAATAAATAAACAATCATGTACTTCAAAGTGGAAATCATAAACTAGATAATAACATCATGACTGCTGTGACTTTGGACTGGACGATACAATGAATATTTAAAACAACATATTCATGATCATTTGTCTGTAATCTATGTGAATACAGTGAAGATTTTGATATGCCTTTTTTGGCCAGTAAGTCATTCGAAAAGATTTGCATCCATTCTTGTCTCATGATTTGCAATTATGACAACAATAAGACAAAGATAATTTTATGTGCATCTCTGATTTATTTTTAGTAGCACAAATAGAATTGCTGAGATCATAAGAATTGGTGAGATTCAAACTGTTCAGTGCTTTAGTCAACCAATCAAAACTAATTCAATGGTTCATTTGCATCATCACTCAAAATTCAAATTTTCGTCAACTGCATTTTCGTGCATTAAAATGGTTTAATAAAAAATAAACATTAAAAAGGTTCAAAAGTTAGAATTTTTTTTTTAAATAAAGTAACAGTTCAATCATCACGGATGCATTAAATTGATCAAAAGTGATAGTAAGGACATTTATAGTGATACAAAACATTTCCATTTCATATAAATGCTGTTCTTTCTATTCATCAAAGAATCCTGAAAAAAGTGTAATGGTTTCCCCAAACATATTAAGCAACACAACTGTTTTCAACATTGATAATAATAAGAAATGTTTCTTGAGCACCAAATAAGCATATTAGAATAATTTCTGAAGCATCGATGACACTGAAGACCATCACAGGAAAAAAATAAAATTTAAAATAGAAAACCGTTCTTTAAATTATATTGTATTGTATTTTACAATATTACCCTTTTTTATCAAATACTATAAATGCAGGCATGGTAATCATAAAAAAACTTTTAACGGTAGTGCATGTAGTTAAAGATTGCTTTTATTGATGTTTTGTAGCTAAATATTACTTATCCACTGTGGCTATTTAGTTTCTCTGATTGGGATAAAAACATTTATTCATTATGTTTGAATTTAGTCTAAAGTGGCAAATAACATCCTTTAAGCTGTTTCAGAGCAAATCCATAAAGATTGAATTTTGTTCAAAAACTGAAAAATATTGATTTTGAGCTCAGTCAGCCAGCCCTAGTCCGACTGATGACTTCATCTGATTTTAATTGATTAGATTGTGGCGTGTCGCTGGCAGACAGAGAATCCAGTCTGGATTTAATCAAGCTTGATATTTCCAGAACTTTTCCCTCCCTCTACATTTTCCAGAAGGTAAGAACATGTGTCTAGGCTCTGCATTGGGTGGGGGGGCACTTTCCCTTTTGACTTATTTGTGCCTTTTTCTTCATCAAGGGTGGACCATATCATGATATATTGCACAGTCTGTTGGGGGCATACACCTGTTATAGGCCTGATGTTGGCTATGTAAGTAGGTCATTTCAACCATCCTAGTTCAGGGATGTCCTTCATGGAAAGCTTGACATGTATGTGGCATGTTTCAGGTTCAGGGGATGTCTTTCATTGCTGCTGTTCTCATTCTGAATTTGGAGGAAGCCGATGCCTTCATTGCCTTTGCCAACCTCCTTAACAAACCATGCCAGATGGCCTTCTTCAGAGTGGACCATGACCTGGTACATACATGCACTCTTTCTTCATCAAACTTTACATTTGCTCTTAAAATAAAGGCAGCGTTGTGTCTGCGTATGCAGTCAGCATTTATTCCGACCATCTGTTGACCCATTTATAGAGATTTCATTTGCCAGACACACTCTTTGAGTAGAAACTCTAAGCCAAGAACTCCCAAAAGTCGTAATCTGCTGACGAACATTCCTTTTATCTTACACACTTACTGCTTTTAATCATGCTTGTGTTTAAGTTGGAGTCGGCTTTGTGCTGAATTGATACTTTGTTTTCTTCCCAAGATGCTGAAGTATTTTGCAGCATTTGAGGTGTTTTTTGAAGAGAACCTTCCCAAACTATTCCAGCACTTTCAGAACAACAGCTTGACGCCTGACTTTTACCTCATAGACTGGTAAATCTGCTTTTAAAATCTCTCTTCCTGCTGTTCTTGTTCGTTCCTCTGTTTCTTTTCTTTGTTTTGAAATCAGAGAGGAGAGAGAGATTGAGTAATGTTTTCCTGCAGTAACTCTTTATCGCCCCCTTAGGGCTGCTTTTATGTTCTCTCATATGAGGGGAAATTCATTCATATTCCCTCATGCAAAGGAAGCCCTAGTCAAGTTTAGGGTGGTGGAGTCTATTTAATAGGGTTGGGAACTAAGAACCAGAAACAAATAACACAACCAGTGCAGTCTCATTCCTAAACTGTTAACTCTTTTTCTTAAACGAATTATTCTTTTTAGCACACCTTACAAATGTTGCACATGTAGTCAAAGATACACATTGTGAGATTTGTCTGTGGTATTTTATTTAAAAAATGCATGATTGAAACCTGTTACCATTTTTTTTTTTGTATTGTTGTGGTTACACTACCGTTCAAATGTTGTTGTTTTTATTTATATAAATGAATACTTTTTTTCATCAAAGATACATTAAATTGATTGCAAGTTAGAGTAAATACATGTATAATGTCTGAAATACACCTGCTTTGCCATCAGGAATCAATTGTTATTTTGAAATTGTAATATTTCACAAAATTACTGCATTTACTCTATATATTTTTTTCTTTGTAAAAAAAACAAACTTTTGAGCCGTAGAGTAGTTAAGGCCAATTGTTTCATTACATTTATATTGCCTCTGTAAAACATTAATTTTAAGGCCTGAATGCCAATGTAAAGGCCAATGCTAAAAGAATTGTCAATGGGAACCTCTTAGGAACTTAGGGACTTAGGGACTTAATTCTCTCTTACCATTTGTATCTCTGTCATGCTCTCAGGATCTTCACTCTGTACAGTAAGTCATTACCGCTGGACGTGGCATGTCGCGTTTGGGATGTGTTTTGCCGAGATGGAGAGGAGGCGTTATTCCGGACAGGTCTGGGAATTCTGAGGCTGTACCAGGATGTTCTACTGCAGATGGATTTCATCCATAGTGCACAGTTCCTTTCTCGCCTGCCTGAAAACACTCCTGCACACACACTCTTCTCCTGCATCGCAAACACACAGATGATCAGTAACAACCGCCGGTGGAACCAGGTGAGAAATACACGCAATGGTGGAAATTACATTTTGAAAATTTTTGAAATCAAATGGCCAACTGTTTTGTCTTGACAAGTCTAATTTCACAGCTAGCATTTATGTGTCCTAAATACGCACAATTCAATAATATTTCCACACTTCTTGGATCATTTGAAAAGTAAAAAGTGGTATTTACTGTGATTTTCCTCACATCGTGTGCACTTTGTTTACACTGTATTTGTTAGGGCAAAATTAAATTAAAGTGCTCCTATTTTCCTTTTGTCCTGACATGCTCCGGATATATGTCCTTTCATGTAGTGTGTAATATAGCTGTTTGTGAATGTAAATGGTCTGCAAAGTTTCAAAAATCACAGTGCACGACAAATAAAGTTGTCTCCTAAAAGAAAGAATCAATTCTGAACTGCTTGAAATGAGTCGTCAGTAATTCCAGCTTCCTTACTTCCTTACTTTCTTCCTTTATGAACCTACAGAGGTTTGTAACATATTTGCATAATGTCAGCCTATGGTCTTCACTGGCTGCCTGTGATCAACGTCTACTTTGACCTGCCCTCAAACACTGTAGTTTTAGCTGAGATTAGAAGAGTTAGTTTTGTGAGTTTTTTGCTCTGTGAAATCAAATCCACTTTGCACGAACATCCAAAGGATGAAGACTAGTGCTTGAATGGATACGTTAAAACCGATGCCAAAACTGTGTACAAAGCCCAGAGGAAGCCTCTGGAGCTAAAAATTCAGATATAGCAATTGGCATTTTGTTTCCGACAAGCGCTGTAAGCGGTTGACCAATCCGACTGGGACTAAGCACTACGAAAGGCGTGGTTTCCTTTATTAAACCATTTCAGAGAATAGAAAAGAAAAGGTGACGCTCCAATGTATATTATGAGAAAATTAAAGTTTTTTTTTTTTTGTCCTTGGATGCATGTTAACCTATTGTAGGAGACTTCCCAGACTAAATTAGGAACCTTTAAAAAAGCATAATAGTGGCATTTTAAATAAAACTTCATGAGGGGCAATGATCGTGTCCATGTCATTTTTAATGTGATTTTCTTATAACAAAAATAAATAAAAATGAATAAAAGATGGCTTTCCTCACTTTCTTTCTCCTGCAGGTTTTCTCCGCTCTGATGAAAGATGGACTCAAAGAAACTGAAAAAAGCAGCAACAGCCCTGCCTTAAGAAGCTAACAGCTGACTCTCTCCCAGAGGAAGTGATGATGTTTCTGAGACTCGTCGGAGATGACGGTCATCACTCTGCACTTTGACCTCTGCAGTGTGCCTGAGGACACGAACGTCAGAGGGACAGCTCAGGCTCAGCCCTGATGTTCTGACTGTCCTGTTTGAAGAATCTCATAATGGACCTGTGTCCTGTTGAAGGGAACATGTCTTCACTTGCGCTTGTGAGCTTGTTTGTGCATATGTTTGTGTAAGAATGAGCCTGAGAATAAGAGAAATGTGAGTCAGGTGACCATATAATGTGCCAACTTTGTCAATGTTACTTTTGTAATGATGTGACTATAAGAAAACTAATCAGAAGTGTTTATACACACACACACACACACACACACACACACACACAGGTCAGCGCCACATTACTTGAACACTCCCTTTCTAAGTGAAGTAAACCAGCGGTGAAACACACAACATAAACCTGCAGTAGCCTTTTATTAGCACATACCAAATCTGTCATTAATGTGTTTGTTAGGTGTTTCTCTGGATGTGTCTGAATTCAGCCTAATATATTTGCCTCTGACAGCAGGCATTGAGCTCTGAACATCCTCAGTATGTCCCAAAAACACAGACCTATACAGAAAAAAACAGTATCTACAGGTGCTGTCATATATTAGCACTCCAGATTTGATGCTTCACTTATAAAAAATAATCCGCTATAGTAATTTAAATAAAATGTTTTAGCACACTTATATAACACATGTACACACACTAACCAACCAACCAGCAGCAAACAAGAAATCAGCTTTCAACGTCTGCACCTTCTACTACACTCCAAACGAATGAACCTTGACATTTCCAAATTGTTTTTGTTTTTTCAGTTATTTAATGTCTTTTTTGTTTGTTTTTAATTTAAGAATCATTTTTCTTGCTTTTTTGTTTTTTAAATCTTCCTCACTGTTGTACAGTTTTCTTACATAACAGTTGTTATACATTTCTGGTGTGAGAGCTCTAGTGTAGATGAGGAAAAATTGCAGTATTGGAGACCTGCTGTCTTCCTGTCTTTATTTTTCTTTTTAACATTTAAAGCATCTTATAAAATGTGATGTTATATAGAAGTTTACTAAAAGGTGCAAACCAAACCGTGGGGTCATGTCTTTGAGGAGTGCCATTTGCAAATCATTGGAAAAAGTATTTTAAAATTTGCTACTTGAGAGGTTTATGGTTCATTGTCTCCAAAATCCTTGTTTTTAAACATTAAATTGAATGAAATACCTGCTAAAGAAAAGGTTAATTCTCCTGTTAGCTTTGTACAGAATTGCGATGTGTTTTGCTTTGTAAATGTGCTAGATGGAGATCTTTTTATGTCTTGCGTCTTTTGCAGTCTCGCATACAACAGTGTTCTGAAAGTGTGGTGCTCAAGTTAAAAGACGTTTAACAAAAACACCTTTCAAAACACTTTTCCCCCTCTCAACAAAGTGTGTGAATGGCCTATTAAAAAGGATTTTCAAACAGCAGCTATACTATTATAATGCATACCTATGACCAAAATTGATCTTCATTTGTCAGAAGTGTCTGAAAGACCCCATGAATTTGCTTGCTCCTAATTCCTTTTATAAAAATACCCTTTAATTAAGATTACAGCTGTGAACCATGAACTATTTGCCGTTACTGGTAAGTGCCATTAGTTAAAGGAGATGTTTTATTCTAGAGAATAATTTATAGAACAAAAGATGACGGCGTAGTCTTCAATATTTTGGAAAGTTTTTTCAGAAATGCATATACAGTCTCTCACAAAAGTGAGTACACCCCTCACATTTCAGCAAACATTTTAGTATATCTTCTCAGGACAATACTATAGAAATAAAATTGGATATATTTTAGAGTATGTGCTGCTTGTATAGCAGTATATATTTACTGTCCTCTGAAAATAACTCCATATACAGCCATTACTGTCAAAATAGCTGGCAACAAAAGTGTCAATATTTTGTGTGAGCACTATTATTATCTAGCACTGCCTTAATCCTCCTAAGCATGGAATTCACCAGAGCGGCACAGGTTGTTGCTGGGATCCTCTTCCACTCCTCCATAATGACATCATAGAGCTGTTAGACACATGGTGCTTCTCCACCTTCCGCTTGAGGAGGCCCAACAGGTGCTCAATAGGGTTCAGGTCTGGAGACATATTACGTCACTCCATCACCTTTACCTTCAGCCTCCTCTGCAAGGCAGTTGTCATCTTGGCGGTGTGTTTGGTGTCGTTATCATGCCGTTCGGCCCAGTTTCTGAAGGGAGCCATCATGTTCTGCTTCAGAATGTCAAGGTGCATGTTGGAATCCATGTTTCCCTCAATGAAGCTCAGCTCCCCAGTACCAGCAGCACTCATGCAGCCCCAGACCATGATGCTACCACCACCATGCTCCACATGCTACACCACCAGGGCTTCGCCAGACATGCTGGACACCATCTGAGCCACACAAGTTTATCTCAGTCTGATCAGGCCACAGGACATGGTTCCAGTAATTAATGCTCGTGGAGAGGTTGCTTTCAGCAAACTGTTCGCGGGCTTTCTTGTGAGCCAGCTTCAGAAGAGGCTTCCTTCTAGGATGACGGCCATGCAAGTGTGTGGCGTATGGTCTTAGCACTGACAAGCTAACCTTCTGCCTCTGAAACCTCTAAAGCAATGCTGGCAGAAGCAACTCATGCGTCAGCTTTTTGAAGCCAGCTTCTGCACAGCATGAGGACTCAACTTCTTTGATTGACCCTTGCGAGGCCTGTTCCAAGTGGAACCCGTCTTGGAAAACCTCTGTATGACCCTGGCCTGTACTGTAACTCAGTTTCAGGGTGTTACCAATCTTCTTATAGCCTAGGTCATCTTTGTGGAGAGGGACAATTCTAATTCTCAAACCCTCAGAGTTCTTTGCCATGAGGTGCCATGTTGAACATCCAATGGTAAGTATGAGAGAATTGTTCTCAAAGCACATTTTAACTGCTCTAATTCAAGATACAGATACAAGATACGACGTACACAGCTATTATCACTTAGGGTGTACTCACTTTTGTTGCCAGCTTTTTTTAGAGGACAGTAAATATACAGGTGAAACAAAAAATTAGAATATCGTGCTAAAGTTCATGTATTTCAGTAATTCAAATTAAAAGGTGAAACTAATTTAGTATATATATATATAACTATAAACATGCATGATTATACTTTTCAGAGGTCCGACATTTCTGTATTTAAAATCGTTTTTTTTTTTTAAATGATTTCATGTAATATTCTAATTTTCTGAGATTTTGAATTTGTTTTTTTCAACTGCAAATCAAAATGACAAATACCTCTATACCTCTTCTACAAAGATTTTGTGTTAAAGAAAAACATAGTAGAGCACTGTACATTGAGCACATAAGCACGAGGGTTATAAAACAAACAGAAATCACACTGACCAACTTCTAACCCAAAAAAATATTTATTTCTTTTTCAATCAAGAACCACGTGTGAATTCAGAATATGACTGTTCCAGAGTTTTCCGTTTGTGTTTCGTTTGGAACACTGTTAACAGGACAATGAAGAATGGGATAAACCCCAGGTTGGGCTGGACATACTACCAGAATATCTTCACAATTAAACATTTCTGGCATTAGTTTTAATTTGGCTGTTCACATTTAAATGTAACAGTAGACCTACTGAAAGTACATGTACTGTATGTAATGCAGGTGGAGTTAGGTGGCGGTCTAAGGCCTTCAACCACAGAAGACTCATCAAGAAAGCTGATTGAAATCTACCACAACAACCAAGGCCCAAAAAGAGCTGATGCTCTTAGAAGACCCTAAGCCTAAGCTTTAACGTGAATTTTTATCAGCTTCTGCCTTTTTCTTCTCCTTTTTCTTCTTCTTTTCTTTTTTCTTCAATTTCTTCTCCTTCTTCTTTCTCTTCTTCTCACTCTTTGTTGATTCTACATCATCGTCTGCATTGTCAATTTTTTCCTTTTCCATTTTCTCTTTGGATTTGTCTTTACTCTCATCCTTACTGCCTTTGCCCTCAGGCTGGTTTTTGAGTTTGATGTCTGTCGGATGAGGGCTTCTTTCATTTCTGTTGCGCTTTTTGTCAGGACTGCATTCCCTGTGTTCATGGTGAACCCGTGAGAATGTCGCCCTACTGGATGGGCTTTCCCGTCTGTGCGATGATGCGTGATGCTGTTCACAATGTCTCTTAGCATCCCTGTGCTGCTCCTGTGAACCTGTTGTCTGCAAAAATGAAAGAGAGGCTGATGTTTCTTTCCCCACAATCCAATGTTCTGTATTACAGATTTAGAGCTAGTGATCCATGGTAAATGGCATTTATAAATGTCACCTTGTTTTTGTCACTGCGGCTGTGACTTGCTACATGTCTTTCTGCGCTGTTCATATCCCCGAAGAACTCCTCACAGCGCTGGCAGAAGAAACCCATCACTGGGATCAGATCACCACTACCTGCAATAAAGATACATGTTGTATTTGAACCTAATTGTTTAAAAAGAACAATTGTGCATAAATAAATACTTGAACCACTTAAAGATGTTTTTTTTCTTTTTGTTCAGTACAAGTAAATAAAAATTAGTTGAACCCATATAAAAACAATATTATAATAAGGTTCATGGTTGAAATAAATACAGTTGCATTTAAAAAATGCTATTTATTATCTTCTAATAAATAAAACGAACAGTTCTATAAAAATATAAAATGCTCATGCTTTAAATACATATTTTACTATACAAAAACAAAATGGTATTCTACTGAACATAGAAGATATTTTTAATAATGTGGGTAACCAGACAGTTAACTGTAGCCATTGACTTCCATAGTAGGAAAATAAATAGTCAAATGCTAGTCAACTGTCTACCCACATTCTTATAAATATATTTTGTATTCAGCCAACAAAATGAGGGTGAGTAAATGATGAAAGAATTTTTATTTTAGGGTAAACTACACCTTTAAAAGTTGTGTGGATCATGATAATTATTTAATACCTTCCTGTTTCATCAGACCCTCCAGTTCCTTCACCAGGTATTCTTTCCTTTTCTTTTGAATCTGTTTCTCTCGTCTCTCTCGCTCCTTCTCACCCATGTTCTAAAACAGTCACAGGAGTTCACAGTTAAGACTCTTGAGAGCTTGTCATAATACTGGGGTGATAGTGTTAATAAAGACCTCTACCTTCTCCTCACGCTTGGATTCTTGAGTAGAATGGCTGCTTCCAGAGCGATTACTCCTACTGTCATCTGTTTTGGATGCTGAAAAAAGATAGTAAAAGTTGAATGCATTACAAGCCCAGGTTTGCTGTAAAAACTTCTAAGTCTTTTTATATTTTTTTGAGATGGCTGACAGAACACAACTGCTATGATGCAATGCAACCACTTAAAACATACTTTCAACAACTTCCTGACACAATCCTACAACTTAAAAGATGAGTTCATTCAACTCCAACCAATTGTAGCACAGATTCTACTCAAACTTTGTTTTATAGATAAATTCAGCTTCATGCAAACTTTAAAGTCTTTGAAAAACCCCTTTTAAGAAGAGCTTTTAAACTATTTGAATGCATGAATTGAATATTTAGTATTCAAAAATTTGCAGAGTTTCACTTTGGATAAAAGTTTCAACTTAACTAATCAAATCCATAGTGCAAAACATGCTGGCTCTGACCTTTGGACAGTGCTTGCAGCGCCTCCAGGGCTGGTTTGAGCAACGGGAACGAGGCGGCCGCTCCTTGTCCTTCATTTTTCTCCTTTAGTCTGGCAGCCATTTTACAGATGTCAGTCATGCCTGGATTCAGGCCAATGGTCCTCAGGAGGTTTTTCACCCTCTCACATTCTTCTGGAGTGACTTTCCTCGTGTCCAAACCAGCCGGCTGCACGCTAGCAGACATGCTGTGTGCTTTGGGTTCCTGGAGATTCTGAGTCTGCTGTTCTTTACTGAGATGATGAACCGGAGACCTCGCAGATCTTGTCTGGGCCAACGGGACAGTCACAGCTTGAGGTTTGGATCTCTCCTCTTGCTCTCCATACAGGAATTTCTCTTCATCTTCAACGCTCTGGAATGAAGGCTTGGATTCAGGCAGCTGGTTGGGTGTGTTCCAGGATAAGATATTGGAAACGCTGATGCGGTCTCCGCCAGCCCTCTCGTGAGGAAGCAGGGCACCATAACAGAGTTCAGCAGAGGTTTCAGGTTCAAACCTCGACTCTGGGTTCTGGAAGGCTCCAACTGCAGACTGATTTCCCAGAAACATTCCCCTTGTGTCATCAGTACTCTGTTTAGAACATAAAGAAAGAGAATTCACATTACTTCTGGTGCAAATTATGAATTTTAAATGGTCTGCAAGGTAAAACAAACATCAATGACAAGCGTGTCAACAACAAAGAAAAGGAAAGTTATTTTAAAAATCAATTAATGTGACTAGTAAATGTAATCTAGTTAAGCTCTTAAAAATTAGCTCAATTTGATTTCATTTAAATGTACTCACTCTAAAAACATTGAACACACACATACAATATATCTATATACTTTTTCCTCTCTTTTTTTATATCTGGAATTTTAAAAATTCATAAATATCATTATATTTTTAAAAGATTAATAAAAGGTTAAGCCAAACTACATGATTAGTGGTTTCTTTTTTAACTTTTTAATTAAGCGCGTTTCTTTATTCTAAAATCAGAATCATTTATCATCTTAGACAATGGATATTCAAGTCTTTAAGAACTGCATTTTTAGTATATTTTTAAAGCTACTTTTACAACTTTTGTTTTTATAACTGGTGATTCCTCAGAGGTTTTTCATTTTTTAACGATCTATGGTAAATTTTTCTCGTTCACGCTACCCACAGCCGGAGCTATATTTCTCTGAATGTGCTTGACGTGACATGCGTATGCATGCTTTTCCCTGCAAAATCCATCCCCGCAGCTCTAAAATTTAAATAATTATTATAGGTCTCTCATTAATATTTTTTTTTTTTTTTAAATAATCAACAAAAGTATTAACATCATGTCAATGACCCATATACTAAAAAAGAACCAACACTTAAAACATAAGAGAATAGTGGTGCGCACCTGGTCTCTAAGGAGGGCATTCTTGACTATAGGCAGGTGTTTCTCTAGATCTTTGTTCTGTAGGATCTGTCTTAGTCCATGAAATAGATCAGGCATGGTGCTAGCACCAAGGCTCACTCCACTACTGGTGCTGCTAGAGCTGTGATTGCCTTCTGCGGTCCCTCTGTAAGACTGTTTGGTCTGACAGGGGCTCAGACGTGACTGACTCTTACTGCTGGTGACGCTCTTCCCGCGGCTGCGGCTCCTCGCACGACTTTTGGCCCTAGGGCGGCTTTTAGCTCGACTGCGACTACGGCTGCGTGTTCTGCTCCGAGCCCGACTCTTTCCGCGACTCCGAGCTCGACTACGACCCCGGCTCCTTCCACGACTCCTGCTGCGACTGCGTGGACGGCTCCTCCCTCTGCTCCGACTTCGCGCTCGGCTGGGATGCTTGTCTGCAGTGCGATCACTGGTGTCACTTTTATCTACTGCCAGCTCAATCCGGTCACTTGCCTGCAGGATTCGGAGAAACTCCTCTGCCTTTTTCCTTCATTGTAACACATTGAAATGGATTTAGGGTTAATCAACAGTTTAGATGTACACACACACACAATATATATATATATATATATTACTGTTCAAAAGTTTGGGGTCAATAAGATTATCATCCAGCAAGGAGGTATTAAATTGATAAACACGACAGTTTATAATGTTACAAAAGATTTTGATTTCAAATAAAGCCATTTATTACTGAAAAAAAGTATCACAGTTAAAAAAGTTAAGTCAACCATTTCAAAATTGATAATAATATGCAACAGCTCGTCAAGTCTTCAATCAAGTTCAAAGCACTTAATTACCTCACACACTTAAACCAATGAATTTACACACACACACCTGCATTTCTTCTCATCTCTAGCTGGTTTCCCAATCTAATTGTCTAATAAACCTGCCATTTTGTACTACAACGATTGGTTGGCTCCTTGATGAATGCATTGTTCTTATTTAAGTTGCTTTGGATAAAACATCTGCTAAATGCACAAATGTAAACAATATGTTCCTTATTGGGTAATTCCACCAGTGGAGACATGAATATGTATTGAAAGTGGGTGATATATGTAGTAGAATAGTAGCATACATTTCTAATTTGGGTCCTCCTTGGCCGATAAAAGGAGAACCGCGCTTGTGAAAACCGCAATTCCGTCGATATTTACCTTGTCAGATGATGACGACGAACAGCCAGGAACGTCTGGAACTAGCAGTGCTAGTAGCGCTAAACGCATTTGCCTGGAGGTAAGGTTCTTTCTGACTGGACTCTATTAGCAGCCAGTGGCTACTGAGAACACACACAGACATAGTCGTCTGCTGTAAAGCAACACATCTCCTATGATTTCGTCTGTTTACAAATTTTCAAAAAGTTTCTGCCGGTGAAATCAAACTCACTGATCTGTGATAGGTCTGTTAGCGCATTAGGTCCAACCCCCTATGGGCGGGTTTGAAAGGGTGGGAGCTAGTGCTTGTAGTCTTTACAGAACCCCCCCCCCCCCCCCCCCCCCCCCCACCCCACCCCACCCCTTACACTTCCTCCTACAATGATGTAAAATGATGACTTTTGCGTCATTGTAGGAGGAAGTGAAAGAAGTAAATAGCGGATTTCTCTCGTCTCAGGGGAAAATGAGAGAGTGTTGCACGACCACTCAATAGTATGACTGGGTTTCTAACAATGGAAAGCTTAATGCAAATGGGTGGAGTGTCCCTTTAAGCAATTCAACGTTTTAGAATTATTTCTGAAGGATGATGTTACACTGAAGACTGGAGTAATGAAGCTGAAAATTCAGGTTGGCATCACAGGAATAATTTACATTTTAAAATAGATAGTTTTTAAATGTTAATAATATTTCACATATTACCGTATTACTATTTTTATCCAATAAATGCATGTTTGGTGAGAATAAGAAACTTCTTTCAAAAACATTTAAATAATATTACAGACTCCAATCTTTTGAACGCTAGGCTGCGCGCGCACACACACACACACACACACACACACACACACACACACACACACACACACACACACACACACACACACACACACACACACACACACACACACACACACACAAAAAGTTGCTGTTTGGATTTAAATAGGGAAATGCTTAAGAGTCTATGATTGTATCAGTATTGCAGTGACTAATATGTTTCTAGCATGTTATATGTTTGGCAACAATTCTTCTAATCCCAATTGATGGATTGTGTAGCTTTTCATTTCTTAGACAAACATGTAGGAAAACACATCATGGCCATATCCAGGATGACAATGACAAGATTCATCAGGGCAGGCTTAAATTGTAAAAGATTGTTGTAAACATACAAACAACTCTGAATCTCTTTGTTTAGTTTTCATACCTGACTTCTTGGTTTTGCTCATCTAGACTTTGGGTTGACCAGCTTTGTGAAGACTGAGCAAGCTGATGCTGATTTGAAGGTGTGAGCTGAGAGCTGATGATCGTGGATCCAGTCTGGTCAGCAGTGCGGCTGGTGAAGGCTCGGTTCTGCAGGAGGGAGACAGCAATGAAAAAACTGTAGAAATATCACAACATACTGACAAATAACACGTCAATAAAGATATGAAAGATTCATATAATATCCAGTACAAAAGTCTGTCATATAAATCTAGAAAGAAAGATTTTGAAATCCAGATTAAATTAAAAATTTAAACAGAAAAATTTAAACGAAGAAAAGTATGACAAATGTTTGCAGGTGACCAATGAATCAAGCAAATTAGTGACGTTGTAAATCAATGCTTAAAGTAGTTTTAAATTAACTATGGCATGTAATACAGGACATTGCATGTCTGCGCTACCCAGAAAGCATTCAAAAAGAAAATGCATCACTTGCATGAAATCCAAAGATATTTAATACTGTTAATTTTAAAAACTATTCCATTAGGTGGCTCTAGACACATGCTGTGGCAAGAAAATAATGCTGATTGGTTTTATAACTGCCACTAAAAACACGTACCTCGTAGAATGATTCTCTGATGTAGTTTTCATTCCCTGTTCCGTACGGGCGTCCCGGAGGAGGACCCGGCTGTGGAGCGCAGTATTGAGGCCCCGGAGGAACCCCAAAAGGAGGACAGAACGGCGGAGGTCTAAATGATGCTGCGGGGTGTCCGAAACCTGTCGGAGGTACCGGTGCTCGGTGGTAGTCCGGGTTCGACGGACCTCGGTACATTTTCGTGCTTGGATATCTGATCAAATAATGTGTAGCTACAACGAATTTATTTTTCTATTCACTCTTGAGCTCCTGTGTGTCTACATGAATCTGAGCGCAGCCACAGCGCCGCCTGTAGGACTGGAACCACAGCGCAGATCACAAATGTGTCTCTGTTCCAATGCCTGTTCAAAACTCTTTCACTTACGTTATTTCGTTTATTTCTTCGACTTTTAAAAGTACTAAAAATTTGCTAGAAAATGCTAAATGAATTAAAGAATTTAAAGGAATGTTTGTTTTATTTATTTATTAAAAGCTTCTAGAACATATAGGCCACAACCTTTCTCAATGTACATTTACATGTATGTATATGCATTTAAATGATTGCATTAAATAAATGATTCATTTTCTAATTCAATTAATAATAATTTGAATTGAATTGTTTTTCATCTTTAAGATAATTTGTGAAGGCAAAAAGTACATTTAGGACTGAAATATAATCCGGCAAATTTATGGTCGGCTAAAAGAAGGAGGACCCCATTATGCCAACCTAGCATTGCAGTCATTACGGCTGCTGAAGGGAGTGATTTACAATGGAGTTTACCGATATTCTTGATTCTTTGGAGGACCTGGGGTAGGTGAATCAAACCTCCCGTTATAAACTTTTATTTATTATTGCTTTATCACCCGTTCTGATTTTTGTTTTAACGGCATAAATCTGACCTCGTGCACGCATGTCCCTACGTTTGCCGGTGTTCTCCAGATCTGAGACACAGAACCGCTTAACCTATTATGAACTGCTGCTGATTGAATCTGCTTTAAGTTGTTCATTTAAAATATTTTGCACTCTGTGATCTGTTTTTAGTTATATTAAATGAAAGCTGGGGTTATTGGCACATGTATTTGACAGCATGATTACTATAATCAATGATTTGATTGGGCCGTGCAGCGTCTGCAGTGCTCAAATATCTCAAATATCTCCAGTGCCATAAATAGCCTGAGTCATCATAGCCTAAATGAACACACCTCTGTCATCACATTTCCAGTTCCCGAAGTGTCCCGAAGAGTTTTCAAAAACATCAGGTCCATAGACTGTTCTAGAATCAGTGCAGAACTAGTGGGGATGGGTGGGTTTTTGTATAGAATGAAGACCTTTAAATGTAATAGGTAAATTAAATACCAGAGCTAAGATCTGTTAGATATTGCACTTTTGCAACGTCCTTGGGTTAGTTCACATTCTCCTAAATAGCAAAGAAAGTGCAAAATGACACAGGACTGTCTTGAAAAGCAAACATAGTCAAATAAATTGCTCAGAAAAGAGTGTATGTGTGTTTGCAGATACCAGGGGCCACTCCTAGAGGAGGGAGCGCTTGAGACAGCGGTGACTGGTGGTGCTGCATCTCCAGAGTTCACTAAAGTGTGTGCCTGGCTTGTGTCTGAGCTGAAGTTCTATTGCAAACTAGAGGAGAATGTGCAGGCGACCAACTGTGAGTGTGATCCCGCACACATAATATAATCTATGGCAGGGGTTTTCAAACTGGGGTCCAGGGGGCCTTAAGTAGGTGCTATTCTGATGTTGGTCATGTGCAGGTCCGAGCGAGGCTGAGGGGTTTCAGCTGGAGATGAGTGGTCTTTTATCTGAGCTGTGCTGTCCATATCCTGCTCTCATCACTGGAGAGGTCACAAAACGTCTGCTGAATGCAAACAACTGCCTGTTACTGCTAGGTATGTAAACAAAATCATCTGCTCATTCCTGTGCTCCTTTATAAAGCTTTTTGAAATGGGGCTGTTGGGGAATTTAATAACTTGAAATAAATGTTAACTTATATATATATATATATATATATATATATATATATATATATATATATATATCTCAGGGGTGTAACAGTTCTCTGTAAAAAATCAAACCGTACCATTCTCCACCCACGGTCCAGCAAGCGCTTGCACCGTGATTCATCTCAAATCTGATGACGCATACGCTTCTATAATATTGTTTGTTGAAAATAACGACGAATTCGGCTAATGTATGTTTCTGTCGATGGATGCGCATCCTGGCTTCCAAATATTGAGTACTCTGTCAAGTCTTGCGCTTGAATGGACAAATTCACACAAAGATTGTCAACATGACCGCCTTGGTGATTATCCTAGCAAACATAGTAGGTTATGTCTTAAGTGAACATAAACAGTCAAGAAAGACAACACATGTGAATCAGTATTAGTATACTAAATGCACAGGCATTGTCTTAAAGTGACAGCAGCCTTATATTCCTGCTGTCTGTATGTGTTTTTAATGTTAATCAAACAACAAAAAAACAAGGAAATCACTCACTGACTGCTCTAGAACTAAACTTAAAATAGGTAAAAGAGTTTAATAACCTGATTAAGAGTAAAAAACTGATTTAAACCTTTAATAATATGCAATGTTGTTTTAAATTTGATTACTTTATTCAATTTCTGAAATTATGAAAACTACTGTTAGACCTGAAAAACCTGATAAGCATTTGTATTTTTTCTCTATTGTATTTATTTGTGATGTTGATGTTGCTTGTAGTTTGATTATTTGTTTTTATTTTCTTTATTTCTATTTGACAGTAGTCATTTTTTCCCTGAACATAGCACATACCGAACTGTACCGAAACCGTGACCCTAAAACTGTGATAAAAACCGAACCGTGAGTAATTTGAACCGTTACACCCCTAATATATATATATATATATATATATATATATATATATATATATATATATATAATTTTTCAGCTAGTTTGCAAGGCACATTTCTAATTTTCATTTAATTTATCTTGATGTACTAAAAATAACTGAAATTAAAATGATATATATATATATATATACACACACACACACACACAAAAATACCCCCCCCTCCGTGAAAATGGTAAATATAAACACAACTTTTCAAAATATTAACAAAAAATATAGTATCACAATGACATCCATGTTTTTTCATACTATTGTTCTTCCAGGCTTCTTGATCTCCGAGCTTGAGTCGTCCAGGATGAGCCTGGTGAACCATCCTCAGAAGAAGGGGCAGGAGAGTAATGTTTTCATAGAGCTGAAGGGCATCTGTATGGCTCTAGGCATGTCCAAACCTCCTGCTAACATCACCATGTTCCAGTTCTTCAGCGGGATTGAGAAAAAGGTGAGGTTGATTCAATGGTGATTTACCGTAATTCCTCAAATAAAAGCCGGGGCCTTTATTTACCTGAACTGCAAATGGTAGCCGGCTTTTATTTGAAGCAGGCTTTTATTAGAGGCAGGCCTTTATTTCTGATTCGCGATCCCCGCCCGCCCGCCAGCCATGTTTCCATGTTGACGCGTCATGCTTGGCACGTGTTCACCACAGCCAAAATATCCCTGTATGACAGATGTAGCGCTTTTATATCTAAATATTAACAAACTTGCTTACCATGTCATCAACTATATTCTATTCTGACTCTCAAATACGTGTAAGTGAGTTTTTTTTGTCGTTTAAAACCCTTTATAATGGATCTTGATCTGTAACATGAGATGGGCACCGCAGTTCAGAGATTCCTGTCTGTTGGATTTATTACAGCACGTCAATTCTTCACTTTCTCTCGAAATGCATGAAAGTAAGTGGCCGGTGAACTGGGAGAAGAATAGAGTAAACTTTATAGTTACTTACTCTGTGTATCTGATATGAATAAAACACGTCGGCAAATATATTTGAATGTATTGTTATTGCTGCTTCCATAGTCACCATTGTGTATTTTACAAACTATAAATTCATTGTTTTGCTATAAATCATATTTAAATGTCTGAAACCTAAAATAAACATTATATGGTTAAAAGCACTGAATAGTTGTGATATATGACAAGCGCTGAGCACGTCTGTCTTTGAGTGTACACTAATTTCCCCCTGGCCTTTATTTAAGACCGGCCTTTATTTGTCCGTGTTGACCACGCCCCCGGCCACTATCAGAGGCCCGGCCTTTAATTGACTACCGGTTTTTATTTGAGGAATTACGGTACATTATTTTATACATTTAATGCATGCCCTTTTACAGTCTATGTGCATGCCCACACATTGGGTCACTAATTTATTTGTGTGGACACTTTCACATATGTGTTAATTTGGTATTATTTATATACTATTACAGTATTTATTCATATTTTGAATTTACTTTTTATATTTTCATTTTTATGTTTAAGTTTTTGAATTTTATTATTAGTTTTTTATATTTCTATTTAGCTTTATTTGTATTAAGTTTAGTTTATTTTAGTACTTCAATTTAAACTTAACTTTCAGTTTAATTTGTTCATTTAGTATTTATATTTTATGTTAATTCAGCTTTATTTTTGTTAACGAAAAACATATTTAACACTAATAATTAGAGCCAATTAATTACCTGTAGGTACATAATAATCCAGATTAATCAACTTTAGAGCTTGCACCTGTTATGAACCTAACATTAAAGGGATAGTTCACCCAAAAATGTTCAATTGTCATAATTTACTCACCCTCAAGTTGTTCCAAACCTGTATGAGTTTTAAACAGTTGATGGACCCCATTGATTTCCATATTATGGAAAAAAAATACTATAGAAGTCAATGTTTTTTTTTGGGTGAACTATTGCCTTTAAAGATGGTAAATAATATTTTTTGTTACCAAAATATTGCATGCACACATCTTTTGGTCATTGGAACATACTTGCTCAATGTACAAACAAACAATCAAATGCAATTGCCCCTCAGCTGAAGGAAGCTTTGTCCAAGGTCCCTCCATCTCATATAGGAGAACCACTACTGAAGAAACCACTGGGTCCTGTACATTGGGTAAACTCTGAATTTGATTTTATATTCTAAAATTACTAAATTAATAATTTTAGATTTGAACATTGTTAAATGTTTTTGTTTAAATGCCTTTTACCTCCAGGAGAAAATTGAAGCAATAAACCAAGCACTTATGAATGAGTATGAAGTCAGAAGGAAGATGTTGCTGAAACGACTGGATGTGACCGTGCAATCTTTTGGCTGGTCAGGAAGAGCCAAGGTACCAGAATCTCCCTTTTACTTTATGTATAACATGAACACAAGTTTACACTGATTAAGCTTCAAGAATGAGCAATATGGTTTGAGTGATATTTAAAATCACTCCGCTTTGTAATTCTGTACAGACGCATGCTGATAAACTTTCAAAAGTGTACCAGCCTCTTCGTGTGGCGCTAGCGGCTAAGACCAGAGTGTCTGTGGCTCATCTGTTTGCTGCTAGAGAAGATTTATCAAAGATCCTGAGAACCAGCAGTGGTCAAATCAGGGAGAAAACAGCCTGTGCCATTAACAAGGTGAGTTAGTTTTGAATGCATTTCACTTTCACTTCATGATCCTTCAGAAGTCATTCTAAAATGCTGCTTTGGTGTTCAAGAAACATTTCTTATCCATGTTGAAAGCAGTTGTGCTGCTTAATATATTTGTGGAAATGGTGATAATTTTGTTTCAGGATTGTTTAAGGAATAGAAAGTTCAAAAGTATATAATGTATTTGAAATAGAAATTTGTTTTTGTTACATTATAAACACAGGGCTTGACATCACCCGGGTGGATTTCAGCAGTCGCGTGTAACGCAGTCACTCCTACTAGCCACTTTGGCAGGTTGAATTTTATATAATATACATTTTTCAATTGTAGTCTTTTAAAAAGGCATCTGAAATGATAAACTATGTAGCGTTGTCAAAAATATAGATTTTTCATTACACATATCTATACTGAAATATCTGAAACTCTTCCGCAGGATACACAATACCAGCTGCGCGTTCTCACTCTCCAGTCTCTCCGACAGCGAGTGACGCACAAACCCGCGTCCCTTTATTCACTCGTTTCATTTGCTCTGGATGAATATTGTTGGTGTTATAGGGCTTGAATTTCGGCGTGGGATTGAGCGTATTTTGCATAATTTTACTCATTCCTGCAGATTTTGTGTTCACACCCAAATTGCGCACCAAGTATATTGGCAATATTAAACCGTATAATGGGTCCGTGCATCAGGTCTTAATGTGACAGCAGCCTAATATACCGGCTGCCAAATGAGATAAAATAAAAAAAATATACGGCAGTTTTCCCTATGTTATCGATGTCAAAATTGTGGCCAGTGAAAATGCTGAGTGGTTAGTAACTTTGGAAACCCCCTAGCCACAGTGCAAAAAAGTTAATGTCAAGCTCTGATTATTAATGTCTTTACTGTCACTTGTGATCAATTTAATTCATGCTTTCTGAATAGAAGTATTAATTTCTGTATTAATAAAAAAAAAAACATACTGAACCCAAACTTTTGGATGGTAGTGTACATACTAGTGAATATTCTTACGTTTATAAGGTACTGATGGGTCGTGTGCCTGATCGAGGAGGGAGACCCAATGAGATCGAACCCCCACCTCCGGAGATGCCTACGTGGCAGAAACGGCAAGATGGTCCACAGGGCAGCGGCGGAGGACAGAACTACTCCGGTGGTGGAGGAGGAGGAAGAGGTGGTGGACGAGGTGGTTATGACCAGCAGCAGGGCAGCCGCGGAGGTCATGACAGAGGAGGTGGTGGCGGCAGAGGTGGGAGAGGAGACCACCGTGGGGGTAAAGCTCAGGGGAACTGGCAGGACGCCTCTGGCGGAGGTGGATACCAGGGTCATTACCAGGATGGTGGATATCGAAGCAGTTATGGAGGAGGAGGAGGAGGAGGAGGAGGAGCTGGCTACCATGGAGGCCAGCAGGGGTCGGGGTACCAAGGAGGAGGCTACCAAGGAGGCCAGCAAGGACCGGGGTACACAGGAGGTGGCTACCAAGGCGGAGGTGCTAGTTTCCAGCATGAGGGCTACTATCAGGACGGAGGTCGACACCAGGAGAGAGGTGGAAGGGGCGGTCGTGGGGGTAGAGGGCGGGGAGGAGTAAGAGGAAGTGGGCAGGGAGGAGGATGGGGTGGAAGAGGAGGGCAGAATTTTAACCAAGGCGGGCAGTTTGAGCAGTTCTTTCAGCAAGGTGGGCAACAGTATAACCAGGCTGGCTTTGGACAGGGAAGACAGTTTACTAGCTGAAAAAAGACGGTTACTGCCATCTACAGCTTCAAAGGGGACCCACAATTCTGTGAGGGTGGGAGACTGAGAGAGACGCAGGCCTCTGAATGAGCAGATTACATTACATCTCATCATTCCCATGGTGCCTCTGGAGTCTGCTTTACCGAGATCGCCTCTGAATGAACAATGTGCTTCTGCATGTGTACGGTTGGTCTAAACGGTTCTGCTTCCACCAGACAATTCAAACTACTGCACTTATTTAGAAGTGCGTGGTTGGGTCGCCAAAAAAACCCGGGATGAACTTTGTGTTGCTGGGTTTGTTTTCATCTTTCTTCCTCATTGATGATTGACATCGGTCGAATCTACTGCCTGATCTACCCTGCCCAACTCTGAATCTGAAGAAGCCTTATCTTAGAGAAGCTACAAAACTTTTGTTATTCTAGTTTTATTTATGGAGTTGTTACTTTGACTTAATTAGTTCTCAATGTCCATCCTGTTATTTCAACAATCAGCACTTGAAAATGTTCTTTTTGGTATCCCCCAATGAGGTTTTGTTTAACTTGTGAGTAAAAAGGTCAGTTAATTTATTGACGCTCACATGTGAATGTTAATTTGCTGACTGTGTGGAAACCCTGAAATTGATGAATTGAGCTTTCTGCTGTTTTGGGAAACAATGTTAAAGGTTTTTGAATGATTAAATAAACCATAAAGGAAAAATCACACTGTCTTAAGTATGTTTATGTTTTAAATAAAGAGGGCACGTTCTTTAATATTTTTTTGCATTTATTATTGTCATTTATTATGGCAGTAAATATCAACAGTTACAATGACGAAAACAACTTAAATACAAGAATTCTACAGAAAGTATGCAGATCCCCATGATGCAGTGTGCTTGTGACATGCTTAGAAACACAGATGCCACATGGGGGCGATAGAAGTCTAGTTTTATTACTTGTAAATCCTAAACATTTCAGTCACTCTCACAGTTTAAACCAGTCATTATGAGACATTAAACACCAACTGTAGAATCTTGAATAGTTGTGATTAGTCCATGCTAGGGTAGTGTGTTTGAGGTTTTCCCATTTACAGCAAGTGAATTCTAACAGTGAGATGAAAGATTAATTGAACATTTCTGCATGTGATGTATTCAATTATTAATCTCAATTAAAGTTCAAATCTAATTCCAGTTTTATCTTCATAACTATAAATACTTTAATATATTTACTTGTCAAACATACAAAACGTGTTCCAGCTAACATTACATAAATGTTTTCCAAATATTCCAGTCAAGATGGTAAAAGTCCTTTAATGTTTAATATTCGGTTTTATGTGGCAAGCTTATTTTCACTGGCAACCCTGAGACGCTGAGATGACCTGCTCACTGCACACACAACCTTATTTCAGCATTGGTAATAAACCTCACATAAATTAGATTGCTTAAAATGTTACATACATACTGTTCAGAAATTTTGCAAAACCCTTGGCCATTAACACGTCTGTGTTTAATGTTCAATATATAGTTGAAATGATTAAAATAAGAACTTTGTGAAAATCGTTTAATAATATAAATAGACACCTTTTCCTCAAGTAGACCTGGCTGGCGTCAACCAGAAACATTCATATCACTACAGTCAATACAGTAATGACAAGGTTGATCATTTTACAGCAGTAATATTGGCCATAACTTCTGATGGCCAAGAGGTGGCGAGAGTCATCAGTTTTTCAATGCACGTCTCTTGAGTTCGCAAAGCTTACATTACGTAAAGATGTTTGCACAAGAAATTGTGTTGATATAGGTACTGCTGCTCATAAGTCAAATAATGTGTGCTCAATCATGGGCAATGATTAGGTCAAATGATATTTAAAACACTTTATCAGTAACACTCACCTATCGATAAGTGAAAGTAGGCCTATAAACAATACTTATAAATCTCCCACAGGAGGTTCCTGTAAGGCTCTGAAAGTCATGCTTAAATTGTTAACATTAAAGGGATAGTTGGCCCAAAAAAAGAAGAAAAAAACAAACAGGTTTGGAACGACACGAGTGAGTAAATAATGACAGAATTTTCTTTTTTGGGTGAACGGTCCCTTTAAGAAGTACACTTATTCTACTTCAGGTGTGTCCAATCCTGCTCCTGGAGGGCCACTGTCCTGCAGAGTTCAGCTCCAACCTGAGATTAGACACACCTGAGCCAGCTAATCAAGGTCTTACTAGACATACTTCCAGGCAGGTGTGTTGAGGAGCTAAACTCTGCAGGACCGTGTTCGGACACGTCTGTGCTACATCAAATGAAAATGAAAATAATTTTGCACGAGCATTTAACACCTCTCATCTGATCTCTGACACAATTCAAACCCTGCTTATGCATCACGTCATCAGATATAAACAGATGAGTGCAGAATCAATAGCATAGTATTAAAATACTCTGAGAATGACATTAGCAACAGGTAAGAGCTCACATTACTATACATGAAGGCTTCAGGATATCTTTATCATGAGCCACTGGCATCTAAACATTCATTCTGTAATCATTTATTTCCTCGCATGTTGTTTCAAACCATACAACCTTTTTATAAAAGAGAGTAGCTAACAAAAGAAAATAATGAATGTCAATGGCAACCAACAACTGTTCAAGTTTCAGAAATAAAGACCAAAAAACACCATACTTGTCCATACGACTTGAGTCTAGTCTTCTAAAGCCTTTTATAGGTCTGTGAGAGGAATAAACTGAAATTTAAGTTGAAAAATCTTTTCTGACAGATATGGTCACAGTTCACTTTCATTGTATGAAAAAGAGCAGACATTTGCTGAAATTCCTTTTGTTTTCCACAGAAGAAAAACTAATTTGGGTTTCAAAAGCTATGAGGGTGAGTAAATAATGACAGAATGTTCATTTTTGGGGCCTTTTAAATCTATAATTGTGGTGCCAGAAGAGCATCTAATCCTATAGGCTCAAAGACATACTATAATCACTGTTTGTCTTATTTGATCTGCTGATCCACCTGTGCTCTCTGACTCTCTCTCTTTCTCTATCTCTCGAACACACACACACACACACACACACACACACACACAGACACAGACACACACACACACACACAAAAAGAGATTAAATGCGGCCTGTCCCATCTGAGCCTTTTGGGCTCTAACTGAGCAGAGATATCTGAGTGTCAAACTTATTTCACAACATATGTCGCTGAAGGACACTGTGTTGCCTTGATTATGGACTATCGATGGACTCATCTGGCACTTAGCAACAGAGGCCATACAAACAGCAGGCTGATGGCACACCTGTATCTGCAGAGTCTAAGTCTCTGAATTTATGTATATATGAAGATCATTTCAAACTTATATTAGCTATCAATGTTACTAGGCAACACTGATGTTACTTCATGGACGCTTGTCTGGCTTTTCTCAAGCACAGGAGACACAACTTTTGGTGCAAACTAATCTTTGAAAGAGTGTAATGTTTTTTAAAAAAAATTATATTTGGGGTCTTAAAACTAAACGTACCTTTCACTTCTGATCATAATGTGTCGCAGAGTAACACATAAATGAAGTTAGTGTTTTAATATTCTCTTATAGATAAGTTTATCTTCTTATTTCCCTCGTGCCACTTTCAACTTCAGACAACCTGAATGTAACCATCCACTGTGTCCTTTCCACGTAGTGTTTTTGGAGAACGAAAACCAGAGCGTGCGTTGAAACCACGTCAATGGCATACCTTAAATACTCTTTCCCACACATCTATTATCATGCT
Organism: Meda fulgida; assembly: GCA_030578275.1. Taxonomy (NCBI): domain Eukaryota; kingdom Metazoa; phylum Chordata; class Actinopteri; order Cypriniformes; family Leuciscidae; genus Meda; species Meda fulgida. The sequence goes on along the minus strand of CM060632.1, from coordinate 18,835,968 downwards.
GATGCATCCATCTCATCAGCTTCTTCCAGTGATTCTCAGTTAGGTTTCCAACCTGTCTGCTACAGTCTCATACACAGGACAGCACAGCACAGAGAGAGTGATCTGTTTAGTCCGAGACCTTTCCTTTGATGCAACCCTTCCCCCAGTTTAGTCAACGGGTTGCTTGCCACCCCTCTATTGCTGTGGCTGTAGAAATAGTGGCCCTATTCCTGATCCACGCGAGGCATTAGGCACCCCAGCACGCCCCCTAGAGAGGAGAGCCCTCTGGGCCGTGGTCCTGACAGACTCCAGGGTGTCCTGCATGGGCCGACAGAGCGGTCAAGTCAGCTGATCTGAAAACACACAGAGGAAGATCATGAAGACACCTGACTCATTTGTTCAAAGGAAAATGATTAGTGCTAAAATTTCAATATGGATTTGGGATCTCTGTGACTTCGGGAAGTAAGCAAACACATAGTAACCACCCTGAACACCCTAGCGACCGCATAGCAATGCCCTGGCAACCACACACAACATCCTAGAATCACTTCTGCAAAGGCAAGTGGCAATGGCATTTTCTTAAGAAAATGTAAAAATAATAATAAATAAATTAGTTCTTAATAATTAATAAATTAAATTAATTCTATTATTGGGAGTTAAGTTGACAGTTAAGACATTTATGATGTTACAAAAATTCCATATTAAATACATGCTGTTCTTTTGCACTTTCCATTCATCAGAGAACCCTGGAAATAAAGTATCATGGTTTTGATTATTTGATAATATTATCATTGATAATAATAAGAAATGTGTCTTGAGCACCAATTAGCATATTCTGAAGGATCATGTGACACTGAAGACTGAAAATTCAGCTTTGCCATCACAGAAATAAAATACATTTTAAAATAGATTGAAATGGAAATCAAATTTTTTTTTTTTTAAATAATATTTCACAGTATTAGTTTTTTACTGTAATTTTGATCAAATGAATGCAGTCTTAGTAGGTAAAAGAGACTTTCTAAAAACATCACAGTAGATTTTTTTTTCTACAATAATTTTTTTAGTTTTAATTGTAAATAAATCCATATCTGGTACATAAAATGCCAGAAGTTATTAAAAATAATTAAAAACTACAATTATTTTTATTGTTTTATTTTTTCACCTAAAAAGGTTAAAAACTAAACCAACATGCTAAACCTAATAAAACATGCACATTCATAATCTGCTCACCCAAAAAATAAATTCTGCATTGTAACCCTGACAGGTGCGTCAGCGGTTTAATCCCTGTGTGTCAAGTGACCCTGGCTTTTTTAAAGCCCGTTCTATAAATAACACAGAGAATATCTGAATTTAACAAACACGGCAACACAATCCGGGTCACTCATATGCTTTGCATTTGAACCCAAAACAAGGTGTCTGCGACATCCTAAAATAACAGCCTAGAGCTACTCCATATGTAGGCCCATCAGTGTGAGTGTTGAGGTCCTCTCGGCCCTGCGGCCTGTGATCAAGATTATCTCTAGAGTGACGTGAGAAGAGGCCAGACCGCCGAACCTTGGCGTTTCCATGGCAATGGCTGAGCAAAGTTTCAAGATGTTCCAGGGCCTTGAGAGAGGCAAGAAGTGATGGAGGAATCAAAAAGCAGTGAAACAAGAAGGTGGTTTGTGGGATTCACAAGGTCTTCCAGCTCAAACAAGTGTGAGTCATCTTTGTCATCTCATAGAACATGTTTTTGAGAAGTGTTTTTCCAGCACACTGAATTTTTAACCATTCTAAATAGTTACTGGATAATTTCTTCTTAATTCAAATGTGCTTTTTTTTTTTTCAATCGTACCTCAGAGGTCCTGGTTTTGTTGATATGTTGTTCTGCGAGTCCATTCTGCTGTGACTCTTCGCTGTGCTCCTGCGAGTTCCTGCTGTTCCTCGTCCCTGCCGAACTCTGTGTGTCATTCTCCCAGCGGGCAAAGCCTTTGCTCTTGGATGCATTGCGATGTGGCCTGTACCTCATTTTGGGAAAGGTGTGTGACCCGCTGTCAGCAACGGCAGCCCAGCCGTTCTCGGGCCAAAGGGGTTCTGTCTGTGTGGCCTGACTGGTGGTGGCTCTCTGGAGCCGCACTGAGATGCGCTGGGCTGAACCGGTCATCAGAGTGATGGACTTTCCCTCCAGGTCAGAGCTTGGCGATGGCGACACAGCAGGGAATGTAAACACCTCATCATCATCTGCGAATGACAAGACAAGAGTATGGTAGCAAAGAGAATGTTTTTGTATTGTTTTCCATTAAAACATTCCAAAGACAAGATCAATTTAATTGCACAAATGTGTAAGGAAAATAACCTAGATTTCAAAGAATATATCTTGATTTACGTTTATTTTTCTCACGCGACTGGCAAATAGTATTTCCCTCTAAATTTTGATTAGAAAAAAAATCTTATTCTCTGAAAGCAATGGTTACTTTACCACTGGCAAAATAGGCTTTCAATAAAACTTGACTGCCTATACAGTAGAAAGGCGAAAACTTTAAATCTGTGCTACCTCCCTAGAGAAAACAGAGAAAAAAGGCTGCTTTTTTCCCTTTTGCAAAATAGGTAGGAAAACCAAAGTCCCTTTTAAGGAAAGTCTGTTCACTCGGTGGCTATATTTGCAACACCTCTGGGCAACTATTTGGGGCATCCAAGACCAAGTCCTATCTATCCTGAAATCTCAAAAACTGCTTGCCGTACTCACAATTAAATAACATATTTCAAATCAGCAACAAAATCGGACATAAACTGTCTCATAAATGTTTTTTTTATTTTTTTATGAACAATTAGAGTTTATAAAAGCTTGTTTTTCAGGCTAGAGGAGCCAATGGGTATGTGCAGTCTGAAGCACGAGTCTCAGGTTTATATGGGAAGCAGAACTTTTAACTGCAGCTGCAGTGACGCAATGACTTTATTAATCAGCGATTGGCTCTTTTACTTAGAAGGTTGGACCATTCCGCCATATTGCGAGTTGTAGTTTCTCCCAATCATTAGTAATAGGAGTAAACAGTCTTTCTATTTCTATAGTCTTTGGGAAAACTTCAACAATGCACTGGGCATTCTGCCATCCAAGGCCACTCCTACCAGTCTGCAATGGATACGCCTTTCTTAAGCAGAAAATACTTTTAAACAAACTTTTAAGCAAACTTTTAGTCATACTGGTGTTGACTTGTTTTGTTCCCAGATGCAAGAATTCAAAGAGTGCAAAGAATCATAAATATGGGGAGAACGGCCTGATGGACAACCTGTAAAACCACAGTGTTTGTAGTCAACATTTTGAATGGAAGTGAGCATCCCTATGCCCTACTCTCTCCGAAGGGCATAGGCGTTAAAGAGGGGACTTTGGAGGGAGCAGGGCGCGCGTGTGTCATAGTGAAGCCGTTTGGAACGCACTTGGCGAAGGGAGCAATGAAAGACCACGTAATTTCCTCATTAGCTTCACATGAAATGTTACCATGACAAATCTAGGCAACGACAACAGGAATATCTTATGTGATACAAATAAATGTACATTTATAATGATGTTTTTAAAATATGCTTTATGTGTGTGTGTTCCCGATCTACTCTTAACTTTATAAGTTAAGCATTAAACACATTAAAAAAAGACTTGTCAGCCTGGGTCACTTGACCATGAACGATTAAACTACTACCATGAAGTGACCACCGCCCTTTGGTAACAGACTTATGGAAGGGCCCTATGTGAAGGGATTCAGTTGTTCGTTTTTGGTTGAAACGCCCCAACAAATGGCGTCCCCTTCCTGAGGTGCCCTTCAAGGGTTCAAAAACGCCATTTGGAATTTGCCCAGTGTTTACATTTACATTTACCGATAATGTAACAATACAAAGCAGGTTGAAAATCATCACTTTCACGGGTTTACTAAAGTAATTTTGTTTATCATAAAATAAGACAATAAGATATGGAAATGAGGCAAAATACCAATTATCAAAAATATATATTTTTTGTATGTCTGTGTGTGTGTGAGAGAGAGAGAGAGAGAGAGAGAGAGAGAGAGAGAGAGAAAAGAGAGAGAGAGAAAAAAGAGAGAAAGAGAGAGAGAGAGAGTTCACCCTCATCTATGAATTTTTACTCTGAGATATAAGCAGATGGTGATGTACAGTACATGTGTGTTTTCACCTTTGCAGGTGGGCAGGTTGGGGCTGCTGGGTAAAGAGCTGTGTGTAAGCACTCCAGGAGACACGCAGCCCAGAGATGTGGACCGAGGAAGACGTCGGCACGCCAAAACCAGCAGCTCACGACACTGTTTATGGCAGTTCACTCCACAGTCTGAAAAGAATAAGATTGAATTTTAACAATTTTGAATTTTAAGTGTGCATTTACCAACATATATATATATATATATATATATATATATATACACACACACACAGTATATGAGAACTGCATAACAACAACAAAAAATCTGTACTGAAAAATAATATTACACACATGCCTGGGACAGATTTATAGATGTTATAGATGAGACAGATGTTTCTATCTGTTTGTTATAGAATATTTAAAAAAACACTAATATCAACTAACTAAACAGCAAAAAGAAACTATTAGTGAATTTACAAGATTAGTGGCCTGTTCAAGCATCAACATCTATTGTAATTTGCTCTATTTATTTATTTTTACCTTTGCACTTGTATCCTTGTTTAATAATTCCCCAGAGCTGAAAACATGGACCACAGGTTGAAGAGGAAGGGCATGAAGAGGACAAAATGGAGAGAGAGAAGCATATGAGTAAATATGAATTGGGGACAGAAGCAGCAGATTTATGCTGTATTTGAGTTCATGGTTTTCTGTACACAGACCCATGTGTAATAAACAGGATACTTCCACAAATTGCACCCTTCCTGTGCAATACAGTGAGAGAGAAGGTGGATTTGTGTGTGTGTCTGAAAGTCTGTTTAAAAGAATGTGTGTGTTAACTCAGCAGATTCCTGTCTAACCATCTGTGTAAATACAGAACAATCTGAGCAGCAGTGACTATGACCCACTGTAGTGTATACACTCACTCTAAAGTTCATCAGCCCACAATATTCAGCACTATGCCAACAGGAAATGTGATGCATTTACTACGAAAGACACAATTTTGTACAAATCGTATGTGTGTGTAGGGCTGGTTGTCACCTTGGTTAACTGAATTTTTTCTTTTTGTACATTATATTATAAATATATATATGTGACCCTGGACCACAAAACCAGTCACATGTCGCTCGGGTATATCTGTGGCAATAGCCAACAATACACTGTATGGGTCAAAATAATCGATTTTTCTTTTATGCCAAAAATCATTAGGATATTAAGTAAAGGTCATAATCCATGAAGATATTTTGTACATTTCCTACCTTAAATATATCAAAAATGTTTATTTATGAGTGAATGCAGCACAATCGCCAACATAAATGCACAATTTAAAGGCGATTTTCTCAATGTTTAGATTTTTTTGCACCCTCAGTTTCAATAGTTGAATCTCTGCCAAATATTGTCCAATACTAACAAACCATACGTCAACGAAAAGAGTATTTATTCTGCTTTCAGATGATATATAAATCTCAATATAAAAAAAAAATTGACCCATAAGATTGGTTTTGTGGTCCAGGGTCATATATGTTGTTTTATATATGTGTGTTTGCGCTATATTTTTAACAAATACATTTCACTTTGTTTGATATTTTGTTACATAATTCAAAAACATTGTCCAATGTACCTCTTTCTGGAGGAAATATACTACCGTTCAAAATTTTGGAGTCTGTAATAAAAAAAAACAATAAAAAACAACAACAGTTAAAACAGTAATATTGTGAAAAAGTGTTTTCTATTTTAATAGATTCTAAATGTAATTTCTTCCTGTGATGCAAAGCTGAATTCTCAGCATCATTACTCAGTCTTCAGTGTCACATCATGATAAAATAATCTAAATTAAGCAGTTTAGTGCAAATTTTCTGAAGAGAAAAACGATTGTCGATCGTTAAGTCGATAATCGAAAAGTCGATTATGACGAACAGATTGAATTTAGACGTTTACTGCTCAATTCATATGGATTAGTTTTATGATGTCTTTACAAGCTTTTTGAAGTGTCAAAGTAATAGTAATAGGAGGTGGTAGTTGTATAGCTGTCAATGAAGGGACAGATTTCATTAAAAAAAGATCTTCATTTGTGTTCCGAAGATGAATGAAAGTCTAATAGTTTTGGAACGAGTGAGTGAGTGAGTAGGTTTGAGAGTGAGTAATTATTAACAGAATTTTTATTTATAACTATCCCGTTAATATTTCTGTGGAAACCAAGACACATTTTCCAGGATTCTTTGATGAATAGAAAGTAAACAAAATTAACATCAGAAATGCTTTCTTGCTGAATAAAAGTATTAATTTCTTAAAAATAAAATAAAAATGTTACTAACCCCAAACTTCTGAACGGTAGTGTCAGATTATTATTATTATTATTAATTATTACAGTCAGCCACTTGGCCTGCAATGATAAAAATCTTGGGAGTGAGAAACAGCTAAACACTGTGAGGTTAGATTTAACCTTTAAACACTATCTGCATGATTCAGTGATGTTGTGGTAAACTCCTGCTAGGTGTGCTTGTTTGCACACACTCACACTGCTGAACACCTCAGACAACTTCTACTGCACTTTAGTCACAGAAACTATCTTTGCATAAGTGTTGCAAAGGAGAAATCTCCAAAAATACATTATCAACTGTGCTGATGTGAAAGGAAAGGAGTATATTTTGTTGTTCTTTATTAGCCTAATAAAATCAGCTCTTACAAATCCAGCGCAGTGTTCACAGAATGTTGGCTTCAGGTAAGTCATCTCCTGGAAGTTATGAATAAACCCAGGACCCATCTTACACTGCAGCAGCGGGTTGGCACGGAGGAAATACGCCATCATCTCATCCTTACTGATCAATCCATCCCTGGACAGAAACAGAATGGAATAATCATGATTTCCTCCATGCAGCTCATAAAGCAGTCAACACAACTCTTCCTTTGCTAGCGCTCTTCCTGTGTCACAACAGGTACAGTATCTAAATAGAACCAGCGTGAGTGCAGGAGCTCAGGAGAAATGCATGCAGTCACGCGCCAGTAATGCGGTTTGAGCGCTGTACTGCTAAGATGAACCACAGAGGACGCCTGGGGAATTTCTAAGTGTGTGTGAGAGTCTTTGCGTGCCTGATGCTGTGCGTCCTTCGCTGGGAGGCATGACCTTCAGCCTTTTAACAGTGCAGCAGGTAACCCACACTGAGCAGCAGCATGTCCTGAAGTGACTACGCTGTATACATGCTGCATTTTTAACCTCTGATCATTAAAAATAAATACATAAACATTTTAAATGCTATTTGCATTTATCCAATGATACAGAAAGTATCAGGCTAAAAAATACGCTGTATTTTCAAAAATTCACAAAACTAGTGCACTTTAGTGCTCTTTAAAAATGTATAATTGTTGTTTAAATATTACATAATGGTGTTGTGTAGTCTGCGCACCATTCTCTGCTTCATTTTCAGCGGTAAAACATACTTACGGTTGAGAAGAACCCTTTAAGGAATTTCCAGACACATTAAATTGACCCTGTCAGAATGGAGACGATGTACTGAAAATGTGTCTCCAATATCACAGAATCTCTGCCCAGGCTTATGAAGGATCATTGACACAGACTATGAGCAGCTCTTGTCAAGAAACGCTATTAGCAGTTTGGCACTGCAGGGGTTTGTTACAAGAATCACACATTTCATGTGTGTGCGTTTCCTACTTACTGGTCTTTATCAAGCACACAGAAGGAATCGAGGAAAGGGAAATTTGCTGCGATACTCTCAAAGTCTTCCTGAGATATATATCCGTCATGGTCGAGGTCATAGTTTCGAAAGACAGACTTTAAATGCAAAAAACAAACAAAAAACAAACAAAAACAAACAAAAAAACAGGAATACACAAGTTTAGTGACTGTAATGCAATGAGTAAAAACTAAATACATACATACATCTTCTGTTAAATGATCTTAATCTTTGGATGTGGCATAAAAATGTGCATTGATATAATCTACCATATAACCCGATTTATCTAAATAAACCATTTAGGAAGTTAGGAGTCACTGAAATATGCTTGACATAATCAGCCCCTTATAATCAAAGCCTGACCTGGTTTTACGGAACTAAAAAACAATCTGTGGCATTTGTACATTTGAAAAATTATGGAAATAATTTGGATTTATATAGGACATGAAAAGGTTTTTGATATCATAAATGTCAGTGAGTATTGTTGTTGACAATATCTTACATCCACGACCTTCCTGATGTGTTTGTTGACCACTGAAGGATCTGGTTTGGTTGTGACCCCAGAGGCCCAATCCAGTGGAGCCAGAGGTTTGTTGGGTGTTGTTGGAGATGTTGGCTGCAGAAAAACATGGATGTTATTAAATCGATTATGTTCTGTGCTAATTTTTTTTCAAAAGAAACCCTTTCCAGCTTAAACTCTTCGAGAGAGGAGGAAACCAGTCAATATTTTGTGACCACAATATCAAATGGGTTTCAGTGGAAGATAAATCTTGGGAAATTGATCACTTAAATGACCAAAACATGTTTAATGTTTGGGGTTTTAATGCTTAAAAAATGTTTATGTTCATCAAGGCTGCATTTATTTGATCAAATAATTAATAATATTTTGAACTGTTTTCTATTTGAATATTTTAAAATGTAATTTATTCCTGTGATGGCAAAGCTGAATTTTCAACATCATAACTGCAGTCTTCCTTCCTGATCCTTCAGAAATCATTCTAATATGCTAATTTGATGCTCAAGAAACATTTATTTTAATATTACTGAATGCTGCAAACAGTTATGCTGCTCAATATTTTTTGTGGGGAAAAAAAACATTTATTGTTAACCCTAAAACAGGCAACGTGACTCACGAGAAACATCGTTTTTATTGTCTTTTTTGGGGCATAAGAACGATTTTTTTCACCAAATCGTTTTTTCACCTATGACAGCCTGATATGAGTGTGGTGGTCATATGACCTGACCTAAATCCAACAAGGCTGCCAGTGGTGCAGAACATTCAGATTTTGAGATAAGTAAATATATATTAAACTTATATATTTTCTTCTGAAAAAAAAAAATACTGCTAACATTAATTGTGAACATTGTCTTAAGGTGCTGAAGGAGAAAATTAAGTAATATGTTGTTCATGTTGTTATTTAGCACGTTTGAAATGTTTGTGACTCCTGAGACACGTTGCCTGTTTAGGGTATAAAAAAGGGATTAAACTAGTTCTATTTAAAATGCACTATTCAAACTTCAATAATTGTAATTCAAGAAGGCTTTGGAATATAGACCTAAGTTTGGTCTTGTTTGAAAGAAATCAGTCAGCAGATTTTTGCTGAAGTGAAAGCAAAAATGAAAGTATGAAAAAGTTATGGAAGTTAAAACTTACTGATTGATCAACTTTTGATCAATTGAATGCATCCTGAATAAAAATATTAATTTATTTTGAAAAGTAGGTTCAATGGGCCGTACAGCCATCTTACCTGAGATTTGGGGTTACGGGGTTCTCTGAGCAAGGACAGCTCATAAATTTCATCCTCTGTGTAGTACAGATCCAAGGACAGCTTTACACAAACAGACATAAAATTAAATTATAACCACTAATTTCCCTAGAGGATAAAACTACTGTAATTCAGTGCTGCTGTCAGACTGTAACTGTGTATGCAGATTTACGACCACAGATGTGTAAGCTGAACTCACAGTGAGCAGGTAGATCAGGTCCATGTTGGGCTCCACCTGAGCCACAGCACTCTGCAGGGACACCAGCTCATTAAAGGTGAGATACAGCTGCTGCATCTTCACGATGTTCACTTTCCCATCCTCCACCCAGTCCGGGAAGACCACGTGCACGGCGATCAGGTCCTTCAGGTGAACGCCTAGGATCGGGATCTTAAACCCTTCGCTTTCACTGAAGGCTTTGCGATAAGCGCAGTAATTACCGTTTGATGAAACCAGCTCTGTCATTTCATTCCAGATCTGTCAATATCAAGAGAAAATGACAGTTCCTAAAATGAATCAACTTTTTCTGTTATGTTCTAGATATCACATGTCTGATCATTTTTCTGTGTGCATTTCTCATATACTAGCACCTCATATACTAGCACCTGAAGTGCTATTTAGACACCGTTTCTCATAAATTGCTTACTGCACAGTTAAAAAGATATTAACATATCATTTGGTATGCCACAAACACCTAAACACCCATAATATGCTACAAACACCTAAAATATATAACAAAACATTTTCTTACAACCAGCTTCACTTCTCTGGGCCATTTTAGAAATACTTTTCTTGCATTTCTCATATGATTATGTCTAAAATGTTTCCCAAAGGTAACGTGACATCAACTCCCTCAGCAGTGGGAGTTGGTCTTAAATGACCACTTGACTTTATGGAAAAGGGAGTGAATAGTTTCTTTATAATTCTTAGAGAAACTAAACAGCTGTTTTTGCAGTGAATGTTGCACCTTGGTGACCTCTGGGCTGAGGTGAGAATGAGTTTCTTTCAAGCGGGAAATAGAGCTGTGACTCAGACCCCCGACCACAGCCATGAGTGTGTTAAAGTTCCGCAGGTGGAGTAGTTTCTGGAAGAGATAAAAAGAGACAGATCGTCAGACCGACGGATGGACGGACGGACGGACAGATAGATAGATAGATAGATAGATAGATAGATGGCTTTGATCCATTAGTTCACATATGATCTATGGTTTTTCATTTACAGCATAATTGCACAAGTGCTGGCTGATCTCATAAAAGCACAGTGCTCCTTTATTACTGAAGCTCCAGAAACTCGACAGCTCGACACTTAACATCTATTAGCTGACAGGGATCATGCCCAGCAGGCCTTAAAACAGATACTAAAAGCACAGGCTTTGTACTGAAGGGATGCCTGGGTGCTCTTCACAATAGAGGCGTTTCATACACCCCCGGCGGCGTGAGAGCAGACAGGCAACTCCGCACTCTTTCGCTGACAGACATTAACATATCAAAGGGCCTGGAAATGTCATCTAGCTGCTTTCAGAACGCACTAACAGAAACTAGTTTGCTGGGTGAAGGGTCTCGAATTTGCGTAAATCAAGGTACAGACAGCGTTTCGCATCAACGTGTTACCCAGGATGCATTTATTCTCATAATGAGTTATTCAATCATTTGATGGGCTTCATCACCTTACATTGTTACATTTAGTTGCATTTCCTGTTTTGTGATTCACTTTCATATGTTTCATTTATTTCTTGCTCCTGTGTTATTATAAATTACATTAATACTTTATGAACAATGCAATCCATTTTAGACAAGTTAAGAAAATTTCATAAACACAGATAATGGGTTAGATAATCTCTGATCTGCTACTATTACTAATTTATATTACTTAAATGTGTCTATCTTTGTCAGACATGAAGGTGAATGTATGTTCTTACCTGTGCGACATGGATGTATTTGTTGATGACCTCTGCTCTGTGCTGAGGGGTGAGTTTACTGAGAACCATCAGTTGAACCCACTGAGAGATCCCATTAAACAGAGCGATGGAGCGCTCTAATGTGGGGTTATCTACTAGACAGCCATGAATCACGTAACTTTGGTAATCTGTGAACTGAGGACATTCACATATTGAGACATATTCATACTTCAAAAAAAAGTTACTAACTTTGAAACATGAAAACAGTTCATGTTTTCAGTAAGTCACATGAAAGCAGTTCAGCTGTTCAAAGAAGCACAACTTTTCCAGTAACAAGTTACTTTTTTGCAGCTAGTAAAGGTACAGCGTGACTTTACGACATTATCGATGAGTATAAATATGTTTAATTAAATGGTCAGTCCAATGTAGTGTTGGATTCTTTCTAGTGAATAGGTTTATCCTAAACAGTCATTAGTTGGAAAGTTGAAATTATTTTAGAGAATTGATTTGTCTTTAATAGTCCCCTCTCTGTCTCAAATGTCACGTTGGAAAGTCCAATTACAGTTAGGTCCATATATATTTGGACACAAGCACAATTTTCATACTTTTGGTTCTGTATGCCACCAGAATAAAATTAAAATGAAACAATCAAGATGAATTTGAAGTGCAGACTTTCAGCTTTAATTCAAGGGGTTGAACAAAAATATCAAGTAAACATTTTAGGAACTGCAACCATTTTTATACACAGTACCCCCATTTTCAGGGGCTCAAATGTAATTGGACAAATTAATATAATCATAAATAAAATGTTCATTTTTAATATTTTGTTGAGAATCCTTTGCAGGCAATGACTGCTTGAAGTCTGGAACTCATAGACATCACCAAAGACTGTGTTTCCTGCTTTGTGATGCTTTGCCAGGCCTTAACTGCAGCTGTCTTCAGCTGTTGATTGTTTGTAGGTCTTTCTGCCTTTAGTTTTACCTTCAGCAAGTGAAATGCATGCTCAATCGGGTTGAGATCAGGTGATTGACTCGGCCATTGCAGAATATTCCACTTCTTTTCCTTAAAAAACTCCTGGGTTGCTTTTGCAGTGTGTTTTGGATCATTGTCCATCTGTACCGTGAAGCGCCGTCCAACCAACTTTGCTGCATTTGGCTTAATCTGGGCGGACAGTATATTCCTATACACTTCAGGATTCATCCGGCTGCTTCTGTCTTCTGTCACGTCATCAATAAACACCAGTGATCCAGTGCCACTGGAAGCCATGCATGCCCATGGCATCACACTGCCTCCACCATGTTTTACAGAAGATGTTGTATTCTTTGGATCATGATCTGTTCCAAGCTTTCTCCATAGATTTTTCTTCCCGTCATTTTGGTACAGGTTGATCTTAGTTTCATCCGTCCAAAGAATGCTTTTCCAGAACTGATCAGGCTTTTTTTAGATGCTTTTTGGCAAAGTCTAATCTGGCCTTTCTATTCTTGATGCTTATTAATGGTTTGCACCTTGTGGTGAGAGTGTCCTTCACTTGGCTAGATGTTGTGAATGGGTTTTTCTTTACCATGGAGAGGATCCTGCGATCATCAACCACTGTTGTTTTCCGTGGACGTCCAGGCCTTTTTATGTTGCTGAGCTCACCAGTGGATTCTTTTTTTCTCAGAATGTACCAAACTGTTGATTTGGCCACTCCTAATATTCCTGCTATCTCTCGGATGGATTTATTTTGTCTTTGCCTGTTTTACTTGCATGGAGAGTTCCTTTGAACGCATGATGTATGTTCACAGCAATATACTCCAAATGCAAATACCACACTTAGAATCAACTCCAGACCTCTTACCTGTTTAATTGATGAAGAAATAATGAAGGAATAGCCCACACCTGTCCATGAAATCGCTTTTGATTCAATTGTCCAATTACTTTTGGTCCCTTAAAGGGGGGGGGGGGGGGGGGGGGGGGGGGGGGGCTAGTGCTCTCTCAAGAGCTGTAATTCCTAAACCCTTCATCCAATTTGGATGTAAATACCCTCAATTTAAACCTGAGAGTGTGCACTTTCAGCCCATATCCATTAAATAACTATAGCTTGAATATGTGTTGGTGAATACCTGAAAAAAAGAATAATTGTGCCTGTGTCCAAATATATATGGACCTAACTGTAATTTGTTTGGAATGGTTACTGTAACATAAAAAGTAAAAAATAAATGTAAAAAATAGATAGATAAAAATATGATTTACTGATTAATTCTAGTGAATTGGTTCACCTCAAATGGTCCACTCTCACAGAATATAGCTTTAGAAAGTCCAATTCACTCTAGTGAATTGTTTGGTTAATTTAAATAAACAATTGGCCGATTCAAGCTCATGTTGCGAACTGCTAATGTAAGACTGGCAGACACAATGAGAACAAACTACTTTTGATTTATATGCCATGGCTTTTAAGAGCTTCTATCACATTATTTTTTCCAAAGCTTAACACTGATTTAGAAGGGAGCAATGCATAAAGGAAGGAAGTTTGCTAGTTAACTAAAAAAATACTTGAGTGTTAGCTGCTAAGAATAACAATGCAGGGCGATGGAAAAAAAATCAGCAGAGCTGATAAGAAAACTGGACCGTTCTCATATGCATAGTCTTTTTCTTTCTATATCACAAAAACAAACACACACACACACACATTATCTTCACTGACGTAAGTCCTCTACAGCTGCCGGCTTTCCCAGGTGAAAGAAACACTATTTTTCCATTTCCACTGTGCACACTAACCGATATCCTCCTGATGGACTTGTACTCTAAGAAGGTAAGGTGTTCGGCCAACTCAATGGGTTCCAGGTGATCAAACAGCAGTGACGCTTTGCCCTTCTTCACCTGCTTCTTTCGCTGAGTCAGTTTACGCATCCAGTCATATGAGGGGCTGAAGGGACAAACGTGTTTTAACTGTTTTATGCTCATTTATAGTGCATCACTAAACAATTCATTAAATCTATTTTCTTTCTGATTATCACATAATATTATCTAAAAATAACAATAATGATGTTAATTGAATGTAATCTTATATGTAAAGTCACACTGTAGGCTACAAACAAAAACATTTGTTTACGCTCATTACCCTGATACGACAAGACATCTGTCATAATCACAGAAGAAAATCATTAGATAATCTCATGAATTATTATGACATTTAAGGTGCCATTTAGTGTTAATTAGTGACAAAAGACAAGTACGTAATGCTCTATGCAATCATTTCCACATAATCTGAATCAGTGATTAAAACGTATGCTCATTAGTTCATTAGTGTCAAGTTATTATTAAAAGGGTAACATTTGAATTTATAGCAATGTATTTTCATTTCAATCAAAAAGGTAGTCATGATTAAAGCCAAATAGGTCAATAGTAATGACACAGTCAATGATCGGCATGCTGTGAGTGTTTGTGTGTTGCAACGACACTCACATTGTAGAAATGTCAAGTAGTTTAATGTGCACTTCTCCGCCCAGCTGAGCGGCTGCATCTCGAAATTCTTCTGTAAGACGGATCAAACCTAGATCCAGATCAAACTCTGCAGGGAATTCAGCTATCCAGTACCTAAACACACAGGTTTGAAAACTGTCAATTACATTGCAGTGGCTAAACCCAGTGTTTATCAGTGTACAAATAACTCTCCATATTTAAAACAATGTTTTTATATATAAAAAAAATTCTACTCGACTTGATTTTGTCGTCATTTCAGAAAAATGAATAAATAATTAAAAAAAAGGCAACCTGCATGTTGTAACTGCAGTTTGATGTATTGCTTGTTACATCGTAAATCAGTTTTAAACCAGAATCTCCTACTGTATCAGTGCTGTTCTAGCTGCCATGTTTAATTCTGTTTGTTGTCAGGTAACATCTGAAACTGCAGACTTGAGAAAATGTTCAAACACATAATCACCATGCTTACTTGTAGGGAAACGTGACCTTGAAGGACAGTTTGTCTGGACCACAAATGCAAAACATAGAAACAGCTCACGACTCTGCAAACATTTGTTTTGTTGGTCTGTGTTAATTGAACTCATCTTATACCCTTACAAAAAAGTACTGAGGCAGCACCATGGCACAGTGGTGGCATAAGTTGGTACTTTTGATTCAAGGATTACCTTTTTTTTTTTTCAGGAACATAGTGTTCAGATGGCACTTCATTGTATTTTAAAGCTGTGGTTCTCAACTGGTATGTTGTGAAACAAAAAATGCAATCCAGGTCTATCCTAGTTTCACAGTCAGTGTGGTGTAGGTAGAAGAAAGGCAAACAGTCAAAGGGCTCAAATACAAACTTTTACTTACTACAAAATTACTTTAAACTACTACAGACAAGCAGAAGACAACCACACACTAAACATGACGGCGAACAAATAAGGACTGACTGAACTGAAGGAACTAAATACAAACACTGATGAACATTGATTAACTGAAAACAGGTGACACAGATGACGATGATTAACTGAACGCAGGTGATACAAATGAACTGATAAAGATAGTGAGGATGACATGACAGGCAGACAAGTTCAATGAAAACAACTAAAGGAACACAACTGTGACATCTAGGTTGTGGACAACAAAGAAATGCTAATATACAATAATAATAATAATAATAATAATAATAATAATACTAAAAACAACTAACTATATAATCCTACACAGTTAGGATATTTTACAAAATGACCTTTAAACGGGAGGAGAAAAATGATTCCTGTTTTTTTCCCTCTTTTGTTGTTGAATTTAAAAGGATAGTTCACCCAAAAATTAAAATGTTATCATAATTTACTCACCCTCATGTTGTTCCAAATCTGTTGAACACAAAAGAAGATATTTTGAAGAATGTTGTTGGTAACCTGACAGTTGATGGCACCCATTGACTTTCATAAACAACTTGAGGGTGAGTAAGTGATGATAATTGTTTTATTTTTGAGTGAACTATACGTTTAAAGGCAGTTCATCCAATGTGCTACAATATTTTGGCAAATTAAGGCAAAACAACAGATTGTGTACATGCCCAAAACATTAAACAACATAAAACTAATGTATATTGAGCACCAAATCAGCATATTAGAATGACTTCAGAAGGATCATGTGACACTGAAGACTGGAGTAATGATGCTGAAATTTCAGCTTTGCTAACACAGGAATAATTTATATTTATTGATCAAAGAAATGCAGACTTTGTGAGCATAAGAGATGTCTTTCAAAATATAAAATAATCAGTAGTGCACCATAGCACATGTTATTTTTTATATATAAAAGATTCTACTAGACTTGCCCATTTATGCACAATTGTCCCATAGGTTCATATGCACAGGTCTTGTTTATGTTGGGAAGTAGTTGATTTCCCGCAGACCTCCTGAAACACAGCAACAACTCCAGGCCGCTTGGAAATATCCAGTGAATATCAAGGCTACTTTTAAAATCAAGTAAGGTTACTTTTCCCCCAACAGGATGCAGTTTTACAAAACACTGACCTTCATTTTGTAATGTTTTTGTTTTGGTGACTCTCATCGAGTCCCTGGAGAAAGGAACGGATGAAGCGTATTTATGTCAGATGCATGCCGTTTATCATTAATTATGTAGATGTTTTTTACTGCCGGACTCACTAAGGGCACTGAGACATGAAAACACATTCCTTTTCTTGTTTTTTTTTAAGACAGAAACATCAGCTGGAATGTGTGCCCAGCATGAGTCAGAGTGACATCATGCAGTTAGGAGGTAACAAATCAAGGGTCTTTGTATTGTGTATCAGTATATTTGTGAGAGCAGGGGTCAGAAGGTCATAAGGCATTCAACTTTTACGCAACACATCAAAATTTACACTGATAACTGATAGGTTACACCAACTAACTACAAGTGCGTGCGCATTGGAAAGAGAGCAAACTGTTTATTTTTACTTTTGCATCTCATACCAAATCAGAGAAAACTGTATATTTCGAATTTTTTCTAATTTAATACAAGGATTTAAATTGCTAATTAAATTATTTCTGTCATGACAACTCTCAGAGAGATTGGCATGTTAATGGTAATGGATATGTCAATGTTAATGTATTTGGGCTTGGCGGAATAGATCTGCTACTCTGCTGCTGCAGAGCAAGTACCGAGACTTGCTACTGACAAATCATTCACGTTTGGAATTATTGAATTATTGGCACCCCTGGTAAATATGATCAAAGATGGCTGCCAAAAAAATCTACATTGCTTATCCTTTTGATCTTTCATTAAAAAAAAAAATCGTAAAAAAAACCCCAATCTTTCATTGAACAAAAAGAATTGAAAGTGAAATAAATGCTTTTCATGACATTTTCATGTTCCTAGTCACCCTGGTGATCATGCCATTATGGGAATATACTTCAGAGATATTTAACGCTTAACTCTAAACAGAAAAATTCTAGGGGTGCCAATAATTGTGGCCAATGTGTTATGGAGAAAAACATTTATTTCATAATGTGATTTACCCCCCACTTTCAATTATTTTACTTCAATGACAGGTTATATTCACTATAATTCTGACCACAACTGTAACATACATGAAACAACCCCCATAGCAGGTCTATACAGGTGGAGCTTGGGAAGGTGGACGGTTTCTAAAAGTGTGGTGAAGACTGCTAACAGCAACACTACCGGTATTAGAGTGCTGAGCCGCAGCTTATTGGTCGCTAATGGAACAGCAACCATCAATCAGCTGCGCTATGCAGATGACGATTCAATTCCTACCAAATGAATAAACCCCTGTGCACAAATTTGACTTGCTTTACGGCAAGCGTTACAATTGCCGATAGGTGGAGCGTACAGTAGACTACAACTAAATGTAAGATACCTAACAGCCGGGTAGTTTTTGCTCTACCTTGTCTGTGGCAATTGTTGATTCTAAAGCCGGTGCTTGATAAACAGCGAGCGTGCAGGTGCGACAGTAGGATGCGGTAGGCTAAATTATTTACGACAGCGGTAATGGACAATTCCGCTTCCAACCTGTAGGGCGACCGCAGAGGAAAAGTTCCTTTGTGTTGCTTTAAAGAAGATTAAAGAAAATAGTCCAACGCCATGGTACAACGAGCACACGGCCCTTAAGAGAGCAGGCAGAAAAATGGAGCGCAACTGGAAGAAAAAACGTTTTCAAAGTTTTTCAAATGCAAAGTTTTTTCGAATTTCATGGAAAGAGAGCATGATTGCGTACAGAGAGGCCTTGAAAAACTGCTAGATCTGCTTATTTTTCAACCCTAATAGAAGAAAATAAACAAAACCCTAGGTATTTATTTGAAACGGTGGCTAAATTAACGAAAAATAAAGCTTCAACCGCAGACGTTTCCAAGCAGCACAGCAGTAATGACTTTATGAACTTCTTTACTTACAAGATTGATAATATCAAGGAGAAAATTATAACTATGCAACTGTCTACTACAGTATCGCATCAGGCAGTGAGTGCATTGTAGTCTCCCTGAGGAAAAATTAGATTCATTCATTGCTAATCATTCATTAATTTTCTAAACTCGTTAAATCATCTAAATCGACAACATGTATGTTAGACCCTATACAAACTAAGCTATTGAAAGAGATGCTTCCAGAGGTCATAGATCCTCTTTTTAATATAATTAATTCAACTATGGATACATACCAAAAACTTTTAAACTGGCTATGATTAAAACGCTTGTTAAAAAAACGCAACTTGATTCTACAGAATTAGTCAATTACAGGTTGATCTCAAATCTACCTTTTCTGTCAAAGATACTAGAAAAGGCAGTATCCTCACAACTATGTTCCTTTTTAGAAAGAAATGGTATCTGCAAGGATTTTCAGTCAGGATTTAGACCGTACCATTGTACTGAGACAGCTCTCATCAGAGTCACAAATGATCATCCGATCGTGGTTGTATCTCTCTATTAGTGTTACTCGATCTTAGTGCTGCATTTGATACTATTGACCACAACATTCTTTTAAATAGACTCGAAAATTATGTTGGCATTAGTGGAATTGCACTAGCATGGTTTAAATCATACTTATCTTGGCGTTATCAGTTTGTAGCAGTAAATGAAGAGATGTCTTATAGATCAAAAGTTCAGTATGGCGTACCACAAAGCCTGACGAAACTTACCAATTCACAAAATTAACGGAATGCATAGCTGATATAAAAAACTGGATGACTAGTCATTTCCTACTACTAAATTCTGAAAAAAAAAACAGAGATTCTAATTATTGGACAAAGAACTTCCTTACTTACTAACCTAGAATACTGTCTAACACTTGATGGCTGCTCATGGTCAAGTCTTCGTCGTCGGTTAGGAACCTGGGTGTGCTCTTTGATACCAATCTTCATTTGAAAGTCACGTGTTTACATATCTGTAAAACCACATTTTTCCATCTTAAAAATATATATAAATTACGTCATATGCTCTCAATGACAAATGCGGAACAGTTAGTTCATGCGTTCATGATATCAAGGCTAGATTATTGTAATGCTCTACTGGGTGGTTGCCGTGAACGCTTAATAAATAAACTACAGCTGGTCCAAAACGCAGCAGCTCGAGTTCTTACCAGAACCAGGAAGTATGACCATATTAGCCCGGTTCTGTCAACACTGCATTGGCTCCCTATTAAACATTGTATACATTTTAAAATATTGCTGATTACTTACAAAACACTAAATTGTTAAGCTCCCCAGTACTTGAACAAGCTCTTAACGCATTATAGTCCTTCACGTCTATTGCAATCTCAAAATTCCGGCCAGTTAATAATACCTAGAATATCAAAATCCACTGCTGGCGGTAGATCCTTTTCCTAATTAGCACCAAAACTTTGGAACAGTCTTCCTAATATTATCCAGGAAGCAGACACACTCTGTCAGTTCAAATTTAGACTAAAAACTAATTTCTTTGACCTAGCATACACATAATACATAATAGACTTCTATAATTCAATGTTAGGCTGCATAGATTAGGTCTGCCGGAACCGGGAACACTTCCCACAAATCCTGATGTACTTGTTACATCATAAGAAGAATGGCGAAGTGGCGAGCAGGACAAGGTTGAGGGACGTGAGAGAACGGTGCGAGGCCGGTGGCGTGATTCATAATGAGTGACACCTGCGTGACGCACTGGTCTCATATCTCTCACGTCCCTCGACCTCGTCCTGCTCGCCACAGGCGACTGCGCTAATATTAGTCTCTCTGTTTATCTTGAGGTTTACCGCAGTCCGCCGGATCCAGGCCGTATCCGGATCTGATGAAGGACCTGCGCCTGGACATGACAACAACGCAGGCCTGAAGTGTTGACTGGTCTCTCCCTTTGAAGGCCTCCTTCCCTCCCCTTTGCCTCTGTGCAGATAGAACGTTGTCGGGATAATTCCGGTTTTTATACGTATTATATATTACTATAACTATTTGAAGTGGAACTGATACATTAACATGCATTTAGAACTGTCTTGGTATTTGTTTTCCCGTTTTTGCTTTAACGACAAGCTGCATAAACTACACAAGTTTGTGTAAATCTCGATAATCATGTTCTCCAGCATGACCCAGAGAAAATGCTGTGCACATGGTCAATGCAATTTACTAGTCACCTAGAAATAGTGCATAAATCTTAAATATCCTTATTCATTTTACATTTATTTGTCTAAAAGTTTTCAAAATTATAAAACCTGTTTAAAAACCTTGTTTATTCCCATGAATGAATTAGATTATCATTCCCAGATGATACATTGTCTATTCTCAAAACAAATCCTGGTTTCGGTGAAGGCTGAGCGATAGATCTGAAAACAGGCAGGCAGATGTGAATAGAGAGGAAAAGAAAGGTGGCCTGAGGAGATGTGCTCTGTGAACAATGGATGGACGAAACGCTGATTCATTCTTTGCTGTGCGCTAAAACACAAAATGTCTACTGTGGACAAACGTCCATCTTTAGGAGCGATGCCTGTCCTTGTGACATCATCACTCTTCATGCTGAGCACAGGCGACAGTCACGCAGCCTCCGGAGAAAAAGAGGAAGAACAGAAGGGGAGTAAAAAAAAATGAAAAAACTAAATAATAGCCTCTTCACAACATGTTCTGCCACGGGGTTGTTGCTTAGCAATGCAAATAAACACCTCAAATCATTCCGAAGAGGAAACTCATAGGGAATAAAGGGGTTGTTTATCTTGTTAAAGGGACGCTGTTTTTATTTACCTCATTAAATAACAGATCTGCAGTCGTGTCCGCTGGCAGTCATCTCCCCGACAGTCACGATACGTGATAGAGAGTCAAGGAGAATTAAACATGCTGGAGAATGAATGGATATATATGCACATACAGTATGCACACAGA
Source organism: Meda fulgida (assembly GCA_030578275.1). NCBI lineage: Eukaryota > Metazoa > Chordata > Actinopteri > Cypriniformes > Leuciscidae > Meda > Meda fulgida. Next base: position 18,814,219 of record CM060632.1, on the reverse strand, counting down.
ATTATGCAATGAATGAATGGCATTGCATTACAATAACATTCATTCAAGTGCCATTTATTTATAAAGAAAGATAGCTGACGCACACTTTCACATAAAACTTTTTAAACTAATTGAAATTATGACTAAGAAAAAGCTAGAACTGGCGTAATTTCCTTAGAGATGCCTCTTGGTATCTACTGAGAGATCTAACAGCACACACTCACAAAAACAGATATCTACTGAAACATCACACACGCTCATACTGGTCTGCCACAGGATATATAATCAGAAGTTTCCCAGCGAGCTCAGTGGAGGACACATACCAGCGATGCATCAGCAGAAGGGTTCGAGGAAGCTGATTTTCATGTAGCTCCCCTTCATCATCTATAACAGAGAGAGACAGTATCAGAAAGAGGGATAAATATGATAATATAGATATAATCTAAAAAAAAAATATATATATATATATATATATATATATTATAATACATACGAAAAAATAGAATGTGAGTAATAGAGAACGAGAGGAACACATTTGAATATAGCAGATTTAGGATAAGCAGCTCAAAAACAGATATGATACGAGATACAGTATGATATATAAATATGAGAAAAATTTGATATAAAGATCTAATTAAAGATATCAGTAAAAATCAATGACAGATTAATAACAAGAATTAACAAGAATTAGGTAAGCAGTAATTACTAATACGAGGAGTGATGGCAGTTAATAAGAAAAAACTATGACAATGATCAATTTGAGTCATTAATATGTTCATTCATTGTATGTATAGTAATCAGCAACTGTCTGTGATCAAGCATACAGAGGTCAATAATCATACATAATCAAAGTAACCCACAAGGGCATGATCAGCTGTTACCTATAACAGTGGTGAATTATGGTGATTGATATAATCATGAATTTTTAACAAAGTTAAAGATCTAGTAACAGAGCAAATATTGATGCACTAACAGATAGAATGTGGACAAATATTGGACAACATGATAGTTTTGCTATTTTAGTGTTCACTCACCAAACGCATGAATGCAGGCGTCCAGCAGTAGCTCCAGGGAAGCAGCCTTCCCCAGCGTAAACGACCCCATGACCTCCCGTCCGACCTGACCTCACTGGGACATCCAGCTCTCTGCCATCAAGGCCACCCTCTCTCTCTCTCTCTCTCGCTCTCTCTCTCTCTCTCTCTCTCTCTCTCTCTCTTCCACTTCTCCTCTCCCTTAAATGTGCTCAATGTGCTCAGCAGAACAATGGATGACTGTGCCTCACTGCAGAAACAAACAAAACACTGTCAATAATTTGGAAAAAAAAAAGTTACAGAAATATTTAATGAAGCCTTTCACATGCTTACACCAAGGGGCTTTATAGTGAATGAACTAATGAGGCATTATAGTGAATGAACTGATGCTGTTCAGTAATCACCTCTTGCTTTGGAGTTTATAAGACCAATCTTTGTCTTTTTCACACTTTCTACAAATACAGAACAAAACAGGTCCTAAAACTCTGACGTGAAGTAATTTTTTTTTTTTTAAATTCAACAAATGGTCAGTGAAAGGAAGTGCGTAACCCTTCGAAAATGTTGATCATCAACCTCAGATGGTCAAACTTAATATGATTAATTTCATTTTCCATTAATTTTATGTGAGGCATGCTATTTTTGCGACATTTTCAAACAAACATAAATTAAGAATTATTAAAGAAATACATTAAAAATATTATATTAAATAATATATATATTATATTATATATATATTATAATTCAGAATTGAGTCTAAATTAATATATCACTTAGTAAGAGCTAGCTAGTTTGGGTGTGTAGTTATAGATAAACTTAAATAAAATATTTATATAATAAATTCAATTAAATTTGAAATAAAAAATAATGTCTTGCAATAACTTAGGTATCAGGGTTGAATGCTCAAGTTTGATGAATGCAGTCAAAATATGCAATTTTGGAAAAAAATAAGAAAATGGAAAAAGATTTTTGTTTATTTATTTATTGCATTAACAAGGTTGTGCATAATTTTTTTTGAATATTAGGTATTAACAATTAAACTTAATTAGATAATGATAAAAAGTATATATAAATTCAACAGATTAGAGCAAAATTATGACATTAATGTTAGATTTTAATTGTTGAATTGAGAAGGATGGGAAGACAAAAATTACCATTTTAAGGGGGATACAGTTTTATTGTTTTAAAACTATAGCTACTATACTTCCTAGGTTCATGTTTCATTTTAGAAAATAGTTTATCTAACATGTTCAACAGAGCCCACGAAAAACAAACAATCAAACAAACAAAATTTGTTTTGTGGGATTTGTGGGAATGATACCATAAAGTGCCATCTGTATTTATTTCCTTTGACTCTAACCTTCTCTCTATATGACAGCAGCAGACAGGCCAGTGTTAAGGTTGAATTGTTTGACTGCTTTCTTCTTCTATGAACTCCCTATGGCAGCTATCAATATTTCATCTCTCGCGCGGGAGCACAGTTTGCATGACGCTACATCACAGATCACGATTCCACACAGATGGCATGACATCATTCTGGCCCACAGAGCTGGACGTACACTACCTGATTAGAGCTTATGTAACATAATAGTGTCTTAACTCATTAGTGCTAATGAACTGCGTGTATCCACACATAAAGGATAACTAGCCCTTCACACTGCCACTAAACCTTTCTCCTCTTGGGTTGTTTTGTTTTACTTTCGTCTTATGTTGTGATGTTTTCATCACTTTTCCGGATGACGTGTGTCTTTTTCCTGTATCATTTATCGATGTAATCAAAAAGGGTAGTGTAAGTGTGTGTTCCTGTGCACAAATAGCTAATGGATCATTTTAGATTTGGGTTTATTTTTACTGCAGCGAAGATCAGAAAAGCATCAATCTAAAAGATCAACAGCAAATTAACCTTCAAAATACAAACACTGGAAATCAGCTTCAGCCATAACAAGAACTACAACAAATGTACACAGAGGTTAAGCAGCTGCTAGTGGTGGGAGAAGGGTCAGATGAATCTTGTGGGACCTTTAGTTGGCATCCTAATCTTTGAAGTAAAACTTCAAAGTCTGTGTGACAAGTCATGTGTGAGATTCAATGGCAAGTGAGGTACTTGCGCTACTGTCAATAACTCTGTTCGGAATTCATTGCTGTTGTCTTGGAGATGGCCTCTTATGATGTCATAACTGACCCCAGTAAGTGAGGGGGTGAAAGGAAGAATGACTTCAGATGATGGAATCGACATGAAACGTGCAAAATAACTGCAAAAAACATCAGACATTTCCACCCTGATCCGCATGAAATGCCTTTTAAAGTACACCTGCAACCAAAAGAGATCTCTGACTACAGAGATGAAGGGACCAGCGCTGTGGTTATAAATATCTCGATCTAATTTTCACCCCTCACATCTGTGAGTTTGAGTGCTGACGTCTGGAACCTGTCCTGACTCGCCTCATCCAGACCAGCACATACAGAGCCATCAGTTACACATCCATTACATGAAGCCAAATATGAGATATTTATAACTCAAGCTCGATGCAATTATAAACTGATATTAGTTATAAGTGATTTGACATTATACTATTAAACAAAAACTGATAATACATTTTGATAAATGCACATAACAGATTTCGAAATTTCACTCTCTGCAAAGAGAATTGAATCTCTCTGTGTTCCTTAAATCTTTCCCATATCCTTCTTCAACATGGGTATCCCTTAAAATGCAAACCTGAGTCAATATTTGATTAGATTAGACTTTTTTCCTTCTGAATTATTCTGTATATTTCTGTGAAATGCCTTTAAAATAGATTTTGACCTTTTTAGGTTTGTGTTTACTATATTCAAATGCATATTTTTTTTCCTTCTTTCTAACAATGACTAAACAAATTGATTCAGTTTGGGCAGAATAGAGAAGACACACTCAAAATTATGTTTATTCTCCATATACACTATTGTTCAAAAATTATAAAGTATTTTTTTAAGAAATTAAGACTTTTATTCAACAAAGATGCATTGAAAACTTATTTTGAACTTTCTATTCATTAAGGAATTCTGAGAAAAATGTATCACGGTTTCCACAAAAATATTAAGCAGCACATCTGTTTTCAAAATTGATAATAAGAAGAAATTTTACTTGTGCACCAAATCAGCATATTTTAATGATTTCTGAAAGATCATGTGACACTGAAGACACTGGAGTAATGATGCTTTGTCATCACAGGTATAAATTACATTTTAAAATATAGAAAGTATAAAAAAAACTGAAAAAAGTTGGCACACCAAGGCTCCAAAATATGCACACAAAAAAAAAACACACAAGACAAAAGAAAAATACAAGAAACTAAATGTGGAAGTCAAATTTTAAACATGCAAATGTATTAATAATAAAGAAAAACATGATACCTGCATAAACATGGAAAACCAAGAAAAACAACCGTAAAGAAACGGCGAATATCAAAATCTTACTTTAATTCCCTATGTGCTATAGTATCTAATGTGTAAATCCAAAAGGTCTCACGTTTTAAAAGTAAATTATTAATGTAATTTGACTAATTCTATTCCTGGCTACGTATTGTAAGGTAGAGACCGAGTGTCTAAAATTAGCGCAGTGCTGAGCTACCAGACATTTGGGATCTTGGTTTCTGATAGACCAATGATGTTCAGAAATGCAGGTTTTTAAAGGTCTGCTAGTTTTACTCACATAGCAAAGATTGCAGGGGCAACCCAACATGTAAATCACATTTTCAATTTTGCGCAAAATAGTGCCTCTTATTTGCAGAATGAGGATGTTTGAAAGTTTGAGTTTTTTTAAAGTAAAATTACATTGTTGACAGTTGCCACAAGCCCGCAACTTTAATTGCCAAAAGGCACTTTATTTTAAAAATATGGGGGAGGGGTTAAATGCGCTTGAACCAATATATTGCGAAGATTAGGTGGTCTGTTATTTACTACACAAGGTGTTTTTTCAAAGCATATTTTGAGAATAGGGTCACTGTCTACTATATGCCAATTTTTAAATAAAAAGCCTTCTGTCTTTTGCCAACGGTGAGTATTGAATATATCAGTTAACTCGATGTTCAAAAGACTTCGGTTTTTTAACAAAACACTCATTGTGACATTCATGCAATGACTCTCAGCTAACTGAATACTTCCTTATGCTCTTGATGTGCCGTTTTTTTCCTGTTTTTTATTTTTTATTTTGTCGAGTACCCAACCCTGAGCATATTTTTGCTGGTGATGTGCGTGCTTTGGTCTTGTTTTTGCAAAATAGATTCTATTTCACAATATTTCTGTTTTTACTGTATTTTTGATCAAATAAATGCAATCTTATCGACCCCAAACATTTGAGCGTTAGTGTATGTAAACTCCTAAAATTATAATTATATCAGTCTTACTTTGTCTAGAAAATGGTGTTAAAACATTGATGACTCATCCTGCACTACACAGATTTTTGTCCAATCAAATGCTCTCTAGAATGAAAATGCCCCGCCCCCTAATACCACGTGCATCTTAGCTTGTAACAAGTTATATTTATGACCATGAAGAAACTAAAGCCAACTGACAACTTTTTTTAAAAAGGGCACAAAATACCCAATATGTCCCACCCAAACTTCTGAATTCAATACATCAACAAGTTATTTAATGCTCTCTTTAGATGTAAGGTAGGAACACCTGGAGCGCTACTTTTAATAGGACGAGACTGGAATAAACTGTCACAGATGAAGACCCAAAAACCATTTTATATTCTCATAAATGCAGGAGCACTGAAGAAGCTCTTAAAAATCAGAGCAAAACAGAGAGCGAGAGAATTAGTCATTGAGAAAACGCAAGGAATCAGAACTTGAATGTGATGAATATGATGATGTCAACGGCATACAGAGTGAGCGCAGATCGAAGATGCTTTTATAAATCTCATAAAAACCAAAGAGCCAAAGACTCACATTTCCCTCATTCACTTACCCTAAATCTTCACATTAAGGACAGCGGTGCAAACCTGAAGGGTCAAGCATAACTTCCAAAAGCTGCTGTGGTATAAGGACTGGAGGACTCCTCTCTAGCAGAACAGACTGCGATCAGCTGACTGACACTTTCCCACTGTCCTCCACGCCTGTTTGTAAACACCAACGCACATCAGACAGCCATATGACAGAACATCACAGCCAATCAGAGTGACAGAAGGGCTCAGAACATGAACATGGGACAAGATGAATACAAATGTGAAAGAGTGAGAAAGAGATGATGAGAAAGAGAGAGTGAAGATGCGATGAGAAATGAGATGGAAAAGACTTGAAGTGAATGTTAAAGTGAAAAGGAGAACAAGAAAAAATATAATATAGAGAACAAAAAAAATATAGCATTAGTTCTTTAATATTACAGCACTGGGACAAGTTAGATGGTTCTTCACTTCAGATTGTCACTTAAATAAATAGAAAATATGATGTGAAAAGGAGCATGACAAGGAGGACTGGATGTCTGAGTGAAAAGAGATGCAGCAGATGTCTGTGTCTCTGGCAGCCAGAGAGAAACAGCTGCCCTCTACATCTGTGTGTGTAGTGAGATGAAGTCTCACTCCTCCCACTGACCCTCAAGAGAGGTCAAGTACATCCGCATTTATAGGACTATATAGGAAAGTGCCCCTATTATGCTGTTTTAAAGGTTCCTAATTTTGTTTTGGAGGTAGACAATAGTTTTACATGCATCCAAGCAGAGTGCGAATTACCCCACCATAATTGGGGGTACTGCTCCTTCACTTCTTCTATGACCATCATGGTCCATTACCATATCAATCCCCACCGTGATCACCAAGTGCAACGTGTTGTGCAACATTACATACTAGGTCGACAAACTGATAATCAGTAGGCTACAGAATATCTCAATTGTTATTATATATCCAAAAGAGAACTGTTTTGATCAACTCCCAAAAGTTAGAAGTTAAGTGCACTGAAATACCACTCTAATTACTAGTAAAAGTAATACCTTTACAAGAAGCCTATTGCCTATTTAATGAAATAATGCAACTTACATTTATCCATGCATGTCAGCAGCAAACCGTTCTCTATCTCCGTTGCTTCTAGCCACGGTGGTTAAAAATGGTACAGTCCACAATAGGAGTGTCTAAAATCGCTTTACATAAAAACGTTCCTACAGTGAAAATAGGAGTTGACTTGTATTGTAACTGTAATTATATTTTTTCACAATATCAGAAAAATTATCTGACCCCCCTCCCCCCAAAACTGATATTTCTGTCCCTTTGGGGGCTTCATTGGGGGGTATAGTACCCCCCAGTACCCCCTGTAATTCAAACTATGCATCCAAGGTCAAAAACACTTTTTACTTCTCAAAGAGTCTAAAAAAATGGTTCGTTCGAAGATTCAGTCTCTCTAAACCCCTCCTTTCCGCGAGCCTACTCTGCTCTGATTGGTCAGACGGCCCAGTCTGTTGTGATTGGTCTACCGCTTACAGCGTGTGTCATAAACCAGCCTATGTTCTGATTGATCAGATGGCCCAGTCTGTTGTGATTGGTCTACCGCTTACAGCGTGTCATAAACAAACCTACTCTGCTCTGATTGGTCAGACGGCCCAGTCTGTTGTGATTGGTCTACCACTTACAGCGTGTGTCATAAACCAGCCTATTCTGTTCTGATTGATCAGATGGCCCAGTCTGTTGTGATTGGTCTACCGCTTACAGCGTGTGTCATAAACCAGCCTATTCTGTTCTGATTGATCAGATGGCCCAGTCTGTTGTGATTGGTCTACCGCTTACAGCGTGTGTCATAAACCAGCCTATTCTGTTCTGATTGATCAGATGGCCCAGTCTGTTGTGATTGGTCTACCGCTTACAGCGTGTGTCATAAACAAACCTACTCTGCTCTGATTGGTCAGACGGCCCAGTCTGTTGTGATTGGTCTACCACTTACAGCGTGTGTCATAAACCAGCCTATTCTGTTCTGATTGATCAGATGGCCCAGTCTGTTGTGATTGGTCTACCGCTTACAGCGTGTCATAAACAAACCTACTCTGCTCTGATTGGTCAGATGGCCCAGTCTGTTGTGATTGGTCTACCGCTTACAGCGTGTCATAAACCAGCAGTTTTCAATAGGTGAGGTGCGCCTCCCCTGGGGGGTGCCAGAGAGCCACAGGGGAGGCACAACACGCGAAGAAAAAATAACTCTGTATGCAGCTCTATTAATATCGCAGGGCTTAAAGTATTCTAGCACCGTGCCGGATCTCCGGCGTACGGCCGTGAAAAAAGAAAAAAAAAAATGGGGAACTTGCATGCGGTTTAATATTTTTGAGTCAATTGATTTCGCCTACCAATCATATGAGAGGAACGCAGCTCTAACACGTAACAAGCCTATCAGAAGCAGAGCAGGGAGGCCCCTGGCAACGCTGTGATTGAGATCCATACGTCCATACATGTCCCCTGTAAATTAGCTCAGGTCAGGATAATCATACTTTGTCTACACCTTTTGATGTTAGCCTTACGTTGACTGAGCTAACGTTAACATACACTGCTGTTAACTTCAGACTGTTAACGTTAGCTATTTAAAAGAACATTCTGTGTAGCTTACTAAAAAACATTCTGTGTAGCCTACCATGAAAACTAGTGCACTTTAAACCGCAGCATTTTCTGTCAGCAATGTATGACAAGTAGTGCTGTCAACGTTAATGCATGCGATTAATTTTTGTCCCGCTTTAACATGTTAAAACATTTAACGCAATTAACGCAGCATTCCTTTCTGTCATCCTTTAGCTAGGGTTATGATCACGCTCTTATTCACACAAATGCTTTTAAACCACTCATGCGCAACAAGACAAAAGAGAACGCTGTCAGTGAATGTCCTCCTGACACACACACAACGCACAGAGAGACGCGCGCTAGTATCGAGTTCTCTTTCGCGCTTGAACGAACAATAACACACAAATTTATGCCAAAATGTCTGTTTTGTCGAGTATCCTCACAAGAAAAGTCTTAAATGAGTTAAATAAAATCTTAAATAGAAGTAAAGAGTAGTGAGAGAATAAGATGCGTGAGATCCTGTTAACAGCGGCAGATCTTAAAGGGACAGCAGCAACTAATTCTCTCTGTCAGTAAAGTTAACGAAAGAACAAAGGGAACAGAAATAATTACTCACTGCTCTTGACTAAAGAACGCTTGTAGCTTTAATAAGGAATCATCTATATTTCATTTATTATTTATCCAGTGCGGACTATTTTATAACCTTATTCAATTTCTGTATTCATACCTGTTAGACAGGAAAGGTATTATGGGTTTAAGTGAGGATTGTTTTAAGTTAACAAGTTGTTATATTTTTTTGAAGCCTAGTAAATGTTTAAGTACGAATAAATGTACGACAGAAGCATCTTATCGTGTCACGTATAGCGAAGGCAAACCGCATAACATCAGCGAAACATTGCTACTCATTAAGCGTGTTTTGTTGACTTGTGGTTTGGTTCAGTGATTTTAAAAGTAGCCTCAATTAGGCCTGCATGAAGTTGGAAATGATTTGCTGTTGCAAAGAATCGTTTATGAATGTTGTGGAACTTTTAAAAAGTTGTGGAAATAAAATGTCTTCAAATACAATATTAAAAAATATTTACATTTTATCAGTTTTTATTGAAACTCATATGCCATTTACTGCAGGGGTGTGTGTGGGTTAGGGCAGGGGGACGGGGTTTTGGGGAAGGGGGGGCTCGGCTGTCATAACCTACTCTAAGGGGAGGCTCATATTCACCCAATTTGAAAACCCCTGTCATAAACCAAACGCCTATCTGAATTTCAAATCTACAGGCTTCCTCAGCACTTGTACACAGTGATATGTAAAGGGATGATGGTGTCGGTTTTTGCATATCAATTTCAGCTGGTGTCCTCATCCTTTTGAAGTGCAAGCAAAGTGGATTTGCAGTGCTAAAAATAGCTTTTCTTGACATGTTAACACGAACCAAATTCTTCCAGGCCTCGACTTCAACTAGCCTACAGTGTTTGAGGGTGGGTCAAAGTTACAATGTTACATCAAGCGTAGCGTTAGTTCTGGCAGGTCACGTTAGTCAAGCTCGACTCCTATCACTGTATACATATATAAGCTCCTTCAGTATTATCAGCAGCTATTGCGTTTCTCAGGAGCTAATTACCCTCCTCCATCCCCAGCTCCTCCTCTCGTCAGTCAGGATTTTACATTTTGATTCCCCTAGAATCAGAATAAATTCTCGAATTATGTTGTACTTTAAATCTTGAATAATGATATCTGCAAAACATTCATGTTGGTTCTGTTCTGTTTAACCCAAGGGGGGTTGTTGCTGCTCTCCCTGCTCTTATCCATGCTAGGCTGCATGGATGCGCAGGGAGTTCTCGCCCAGAACGGAACCATATCGCCAATCCAAAATGTATGCTAATTGTCATCGTATTTGACGATAGTGGTCCTGACAGAAGTAGGTATGTAATAGGAAGTGAGATGGAATTACTGATTAGTTTAGGCTGTTCAGAATTGATTCTTTCTTTTAGGAGACAATTATACTTTTTTTGTTGTGCACTTTGATCTTTAAAACTTTGCATAGGTTTTACTATCACAAACAGCTATATTACACACTACATAAAAGGTCATATTTGAAAAAGCACAATAGGGGCACATTAAGAATGATGGGGGCCATTTCACCTTAATACAGGCATTTCTTTTACAAACAGTATTAAATCTGTATTTTTGTCCCTTTTACCATTTACTTTTATAGCACAGGAGAAAAATGACAAGAAATCATAGAGAGAAAGTTAAAAGAAAATCCAGAAAGTTTCCAAATTTCTGAACAATCATAATTTACTTGTAGGCTACAGTATTCAATATGTGGTATGGCTATGAATTGCCAGGAATATTCATTGTGAATTTTTTAAGGTGGCAATCGTGCCATGTTTTAAAATAAGGCCGAAAGTATATCCAAGACTGCTGCTTTGTCCCATATTTAAATCACAAATAACAAAAAGATAAAGTACCTCATTTGAATATTAACAATCACTGGCTGAGTTACAGTAAGTAAACTCGAGTGATTGGACCAAATTAAATCTTTGAGATGATTTATATTTTCAGTGTCACATGATCCTTTAGAAATCATTCTTATATGCTGATTTGCTGCTCAAATATCATTTCTTATTTTCTTCAAAGTTTTAAAAGTAAAGAGTATATTATGAAAATTAATTTTAAAAAAATGTATTGCCCATCTATCTAGACCTCTGGCCGTTATTTGGTTAGCACTGGTTAAAGAAAGAAATGGACACTCCTAATGTATATATTCTCCCCATGACAATTATATTTTGAATTGCTTTAGAACTTAAAAGAAATTATATTTTTGTGGGCTGCTTGTCAAGTTTAATTCAAATGTACAGAGTGCCCTTACAAAACATTTATTGACCTGACCAACACAAAACTACAGTAAGAATTTGATGTGTCTCTCTTCTCAGACAGCAGTGTGATCAGTAATATTCAGAAAGACATTGTGATGTTCCAGGACTGTCACCATAATCACACATTTTAGTGCTTTCTCAGAGTTTCCACTGCTGATTCAGACAAGAAAAACCAAACACGAATAGATGCATGCAAACAAGCACATTCATACACGCAGACAGAAAAGCTCTCATGCACACAAACACATACACAAAGTCTCACGCCCGTCTTGCTCAAATGAACCATTCACACAATGCCAGAGACCAGCAATCAGTAAATGAGTTACCTCTCCGCAACCTCATTATCAAACAGTCATCTAAAGCTTCAGCCCACAGAGACAACAGCCGATTATCTCTGACAGTCGCTCTATAAAGCCTGATTTACTTCAGATGAACCCAACAAACCCAAAACACAACACCACCAGCAGCTCCAAATCAAATCAGGGTCCCAACCTGTGTACTTTAAAATTTGACTAAAAGATGTAAATCTTAAAACCATGAATCATCCTGTCGGTACATTAATTACAGGGTTTTGACTATAGATGAAGATAAGAAGGTAGCAGTGTTTGCAAAGCTACTTTGAAACTCGACTTTCTAAACTACAAGCTACTCATAATCTAAAGATGTAAAAAAAATATATATATATAATTCTGTCATCACTTACTCTTGAGTCTTGAATGACAATTGATTGACTTACACTGTATAGAAAGAAAGAAAAAAACAGAAATATTTCTGATAATATTTGATGTTCCACAGAAGACAAAAAAAAGTCATACCAGCTTAGAAAAACATGAGGATGAGTAAATAATTGGCATTTTTGGGTGAACTATCCCTTTAATCAACAGTCAAAATAGCTTTTTAGCAACAACTGCTACAAACAAAATGTGCAAAAGCTATGCAAGGATGCAATATGAGGTTTTTTTTTTTTTTTTACACAACCACAGCGGTATTTATCTGGCAAAAACAGTGGGGATTTTAATTGGGGTGACAACATTAAACTGTAAACTAGTAAAACTAAAACTAATTCATGTTACCACGTCTAAAACAAAAAGCATTTTACAAGGTATTTTGCAACACAAAAAAAGTAAAATGCTGCACACAGGATTCCTTTACAGGGAAATGAATCAGTGAATCATTTGAAGCAGAAGTTCCCTTTTGAGTGTACTCGCGCTGCGTCGTATGCACCAGCAGAATGCGCAAGTTATAAAAGGACACTGGCACACGAAGAGAGTAACTTCTGCTCTTCAGCAAGCACTCTGAGTAAACTGCCTTTCTATTTGGTGTTGTTTGTCTTTAGTCAGGAGTTTATTCTTAGCCCATATATATATATATATATATATAAAAAGAATGGCGAGCGATCCCAAGCAGTTAAAGCAGTGTGTGCATCCCTGCCCCAGATATATTACGGGTGGACACACACACAAGCTTTGTGTTCACTGTTTGGGTGTGGAGCATGTGATCGTTGTGAGCTGCTGCTGCTCAGAGTGCTCCGCTCTCGCCTGCCCGTCTTTGATGAGTGCGGTCAGGCTTGCGTTCTCTGTGGTGTGGTGGCTCAGATCGTGGGGATTGCAGTTGGAGCTGGCAGAGGGGTTTGAGTCTGCTGAGGAACTTTCTTAATCCTTATCATCAGCCAGCTCCGATGCTCCCGGACCTGTGGCTTCTTCCTCCCGGGGCGGGAGCCCGATGCTTGAGCTGTCTGCTTCCGAGGAAGTGGATGTGCTCAGCATCGAGGCGGGAGAGATGGAGGACTCACTACCCCATCCTCCTGCTTATGAGGAACTCTTGGATGTTGTGACTCTTGCGGTGGCCAAATTAAACATCAGCTGGCCCTGCGAGAGGCAGGAGGCGCATAAGAAAAGCAAACTTGATGAGCGTTTCCTGCAGCCTTTGTCACAGCCTCCTCGCTGGGGTTTACCGTCCTTTCCCGACTTTCATAATGAGTTATGTAAGTAGTCTATCTAGCCCTTCTTTAGTACAGTAATATACTGGGGTTTAAAGAGAACAGTTATGGGATGATGCCACAGGTTGAAGAGCCTCTAGCGAGATATCTCTCACCCGATGTTGCGTCATCCCTGAAAGCCCCGGCGCTGCCAACCAAACCCTGCCGAACTACATCTGATTTGGTGGGCATAGCTTATATGGTTGCGGGTCGGACCAACATTTTAAAAGCCCTCGATGAGGGCGAGGAGAGCTATCTCTCAACGTCACTAAGGAGACGGGCCGAGCCATCGGCTTCTGCATTGGTGAGGCTTTTTGGTGACTCAGTTAAGGGGGGTCCAGGAGGCGAAGAAGCAGTCAGTCAGAAATAGAGTGTTGCCTCTAGCTTTCCACACCCCATTTGGCGATGGACCCATGGGGAGGCACCATCTGGTCGCACGGTTCCTCCGTGGAGGATGAGGCCAGCGACTCAGGCCAGAGTTCAAACTTGGGCCTTCACCTCTGGCCATAAGGACCCCCATTCACCAGAAGCATAGCGTCTTCTGAGGCCCTTCTCTCCTGCAAGAAATATGTGATGCTGCGGGCTTGGCTACCCCGCATGCGTTTAAGAGATTTTATAGTTTTCCTTCTACAGCGGGTGAACAGGTGCTCTCGTCCTAACTGTCCCTAGACAGTTCACTCAAGGTCAGGCATTGGTTGTCGTGGTTTAGTGAGTATTAGTTCTCCAAAGTGTCATCATGCAAAGCAGTGCGAGTTCCCTCAAAAGGGAACATCTCAGGTTACGACTGTAACCCTTGTTCCCTGAGAAGGGAATGAGACGCTGCGTCTCCTTGCCAAGCCTCCATATGTCTGAGAGCCACTTGCTTCGACCTTTTAGAAGCTACTCTCTTTGTGTCCCGGCATCCTTTTATACCTTCCGCATTCCGTCGGCGAGTGCTACGTCACGTGCAACATCATGACATAGCGGCAATCAAGATTAGACTAGTGTTAGACGTGCTTCAGACGCTTACAAGCTGAGGGCATTCCATAAAGTGTCGTCATATGACGCAGGAAACAAGGGTTACAGTCGAAACCCGAGACGTTTGTTTACAACTGAGCAAACGGATTCACTACAGTGAACTGGGTTTTTCACTACACGACAGATGTAGGATATAACATGCTTAATTATTGCCACAGCTTGTTCATTTTCAATATGATATTAAAACAGTGATATAGCATAACTGTGATCACGCTACTGTGCTACTTGTTGGAAAAAGTAGCTTGTAACTGGAAAAGCTAAACATTTATTTTTACATCTATGCATTTGAAATATGCTTTTATCCAAAGAGACATACATTGCATCCAATGTTATACATTCATCTGAAACCCAGTCATAACCATAACCTCGGGGTTGCTAGCAGAGCGCTCTATTGTTTGAGGTACAGGAACGCTACGTATAGACTAGACTGAAACCTGTGTAACTACTTTCACGCTACCAAAAAAGGTAGTATCATACTTTTAGTCATGTAGTCTCCATCACTGGAAGGTACAGCATTCGTGCATACAACTGAAAAAGGAACAACACAGACAACCTTTTGACAACTTTGTGTTAAGTCTCTTTCTGAAACAGAGCTGCTAACATCCTGTCACACACTGCAAAGGGACCAAGCAGGAACTAGAGTCATATGAAAAAGCTAGAGCAAAATAATTATCCAGAGGAACAAAAGATGTGTATAATTCATAAAGCAGTGGCTGTCACTTGTTCCGCACACTGAGCTGAAACTTCCCCAACACCATCCATTTTTAAAGAGCCGTGCTGATGTTAACCCACTTAAAAGTTACTGTAACATCTGAACTTGACTGGTCCGTTGTTCTTTTTGACATCTCTAATGATCAAGACCTGAAGCTGAACGATCTGACCTAATGAGGAACTGGACAAGCTCAGATATTTCATGACACATTTGAGAAGTACTAAAAATATGACTCAGTCTAAAGTCTGCAACTGCAACTGCTTTCCCTCACAATCCGAAATCTGGATAAAAAGGAGGAATCTGTTACTGAATATTTCGCTTTTTGGAGATTGCAGCACATGACAGATGGGCTATTAAATACAGTTTTACAGTTTCATTAAAAGTTAAGAAAATACTGAAAATCTTCATCAATGATAGCAAACATAACTTTTTCTTTTTTGTCTTATAAACCAGAGGTTTGGAAACCAGGGACCCTGACAGCTGTCATATACAGTACATATATGTATTTGTAGGACTCTCTAAAGTTTACTGTAGAATATTTTAAACTATTTATTATTTACAACAGCACTACAAATAATTTTGAATTGAATGTTTTTCTCTTTAGGTTTATACATCTATATTCATCGTGTGTGTGTGTGTGTGTGTGTGTGTACTATTAACTTAAAACTATGGAATGCAATGAAAAGATGAACTGTTTAAAACTAAAACGTTTTACTAGCATTATATATGCAGAGAGAAAGGGGAAGTGAATAGTTTCTGTAATAATGAGACAGTGAATATCATGAGTAAGATTTCTGGACCTCATTGTGAAATTCTGCGAGAAGGCATGCAAACACCATGTGGCACTAGAGAATGTGAGAAATATTCATTCTGGTTCTCTCTCTCTCTCTCTCTCTCTCTCTCTCTCTCTCTCTCTCTCTCTCTGTCTCCCACAGTTCACTGATGCAGATGAAGGGATTGTTTGTCTAAAAGGCGAATGGACTTCCTTCTATTCTGGCCTTTTTCCTGTCTGTGTAGCAGGCGTCCCTGTGCCAGGCTAAAAATACTCCCAAACACACCGTAAACTGAAGCCCGGCACACAGGAACCACGTCACAATACATTCACGGGAGGGGTGGTGGTGACCACCAATCTGTCCTTTTGTGTCCGAAAGGAGGTGCGAGGGAAAGAAAAAGATCATGAGCGAAAGACAATAGTGAGGAGTGTTATCATTAATGTCTCTTTCTTTCTCCTTGCTACTGCGGGTTAAATAAAGGCAGGTTGTTTTTTCCAGTCGGTGGCTTTTGAACAGGATGTCATAGACACACAGTGGATCTGCATCACGTGGTTTCCGCCTCCCTCAAAATAATCAAACCAGAGTAACTATAGCTTCAATAAACAGCCTGACCTTGATCTGATCTCAAATGAGAATGACAAAACAATTGCGAATACATCAAACTCTTAGCCTGAACAAAAGCGAGGAACATTAACGGCATGGTCAAACAATGGACAACCCCAAGTCTTAACTCTCTCTTTTGTTTCAAAGGCCCTCTATTCAAATGAGTGCCAGATATATTTAATATGACTACCACGTACAAAAATTCGGAGCCTATTTTTCCAGCTTCCATTCTTTGAGGGGACGAGCCCCCCTGGTTACCATAGTGAGGAGAATTTATTCAAGGACAATAGGACTTCCCACCCAGCAGGCTGTCATTCAACTGCTGATATTTATGGGCAGGAATTACTCACAGTTAAGATCACCCACCCTCAATCCCCTCAAGTATGCGAATGCTTGCATTTTCCCATCTCCCCGTTTGGCCTGTTTTAGTGGGTCTGTCTGGATGAGGTACGAGCTCTTCGATCTGTCTGTGGTTTGTGTACGCAACAGTACAGGGGTGAAGACAAGTTTCAGAACGGAAGAGCTTTGCACAAGTAATAGCTTGGTAGCACTAAACATGCAACTGAATTTAACTCAAGTTTCAGGTGAGTTTCGCAGAACCACAGAATGATCATATCTCTTACATCAAGACTGAAATACATTGAGATACAATTATAACTCAGCTGTGTTCAGGACCAGGGTTGGTCATTGAATGAAAGTAAACATTATGATGAAATAATTTAAGAACCCCTTTTCAGCTTATGCAAAGTTATAGGTACTTGAAATCTTTTACAAAAAGTATTAGAGTGGTATCAGATCATAGGATGGTGCTTTGCCATACATATAAAGGTGCTAAAGGGTTACCATATTTATGTACCAGGTTATTTATATAAGACTTTCTCACAGAATTTTCTCCTGAGAAAAAGACTCTAGAAGAGACATGCCAAATTACTGGAGGTTTAAGTGCTGTCAACACTATTGTCAACAATGCCTCAACACCTGCAAGTTTTGCCAAGTTACAGAAGTTTGCAATCAAAAGTAAAAAGATTTCTCATTACATTCATTGAAAACCACATGATCTAGGCTTTGATATCATCAATCACATACATTTTACCATCAACTTGTTAGTTGCTATTTTTATTTGAACGACTGAGGCATTTATATAGCGCTTTACTATGTACTACTGTACACCCAAAGCACTTTCCAATCAAATCAGGTGCCGCATCCACTTGGATTTTACATAAGGAATTTTAGGAGAAACATTTGGGACAAACTTGATACATATCTGAGAACTTCAGTATTTTTTCAAAAGCAACTTAAATATTGGTAGCACATTAGAAGGCCGGCTTGTCTGTACTTTTTTGTTAGTAATCAATGTAATCTGTGAGCTTTTTTTAATGTAACTGAATTCCAGCATGAATATCAATATTCTGGCTGAAAGCAATACAGATTTCAAGTTCAGTTCAATGAATCGTCATCATCATATGACAAAGTGGGCCATGTCTACATTGAAGGACCCTTGTCCTTCCTTTCTCTCTTTCTTTCTAAGCGTGTGTGTGCATTGTGTGTGTGAGTGTGACACTAGCAGCTGCTTTTCTGTCCTCCTTCCTGTTCATTCAAAGGGGATGCAGACCATCTTGTTTCGTCTCCTCAAGCCCAAAAAAGAACCAGCTAAACATAAACAATGAGCACATATCCTGCTCTGCCAACATAGTTTGTTTCACACTCTCACAGTGTTTGTTTTAAATAACTACGTGAACGATAGCATCGGGCAATTGTTACTGATGTGTGCTGTGTCAGTAGACAAGAACAAAACGTCTGAAACCTCTTTATGAATTACTGACATTCCATCACCCAGAAAAGACTGATTGATACAAGTTTATTGCCTCTTTCAAGGATTGGTATGTGGCTGAGGTTTGTGTCACATGAAAAGCAGTGGAAGATTTCAGGTCATATCTCTGATGAAACCATGACGTTCCTGTCTGAGAAGAATCCCATTTACCAAACATTCATAGAAACATTCATAGAAATTCCTTGAAACGTCCAAGTGGCATGTTGAACTGCTCAGAGCCGGATTGTTTTGTTCTGTAATCATTCATGACTAACATATTTATCAAGTTTTCACACTTACAAAACACTTTCATGTAACTTTTCTCAAAAGCTATGAAAAGTCTTGGGTAATATTACACATAAAAAGACATAAAAGGCCGTGTGACATTTTGAGACTCATGACAGCAGTAACTAATGTGTGCCTGAGAGAAATTCATGCATGCTGTTTGAGTATGAGGAAATGTTACAGGTGCACTTTGCATAAATAAAGCACTGCATTATGCTTGTACTGTATGACACAAGCAAGCAGTAACTTAGGACTGAATCGAGGACAGCTGAAAAAGAGCTATTAAAATTAAAAGACTTATCCAGGATCAGGGATCAAATGGTTTTTGATGTGAGGTCAGCAGGACAGGAAAGACTTTAGGACTTAAGTGCTTTTTGCTGTTACTCACTGCCATCTGGTTCAATTTTAGAAAGTGTGTGAATTTCTGTACCTAATTTGTAGTTAGAAAGAGGAAGCCTATAGAGTGGAATATTGAGGAAATCAAATTTGACCCTATTTCCCCATTTTGTGAACAATTCATTGGTGCATGTTGTTCCAGAGAAATAGGAAAGTTGTCTTTTGCAATCTTTAATTAAAAATATAACTTGATCCTTCACAGAATCTATTTTCCTTTTCCGCTGACATCCCGTATGCTATGTGTGGGCTATTGGATAATGTTAATAGCCAAATAGCAAACACGTATATGGTCTGGTTTTATTCTAGTACATAAAGTAAAAAAATAAATAAAAGACGAAATATGTTAATAATTATTGAAATAAAATAAGTTGCAAACGGCCATTTTTACTGACTTAATACTTAGTCAAAGATCAATAAAGAAGTGTTTTTTTATCCAATTAATCTAAAGACTAAAATGAAATCAACAATAAAGTAGATTTAGTCCACTTTAGGCACATTAGACACATTTAGGAGAAAACAGCCACTGTGAGGTCACTCAAAAAATGCACATATTGGCTGTATCAGCAAAAGAACAACTTTGAAAGTAAATATACTTTCGCAAAGCTAGTCCAGAATCACTCTGATATGGAGAGAACGCAGACATGCGAGCACATACGCAGCAGGGCACAAACACACATCAACACTCTTGCTCTATAAATAGACTGCCATTTTACTGGAAACAGGAGCTATGGCTCACAATCGCACTGCAAATAACATTGATAAGTGAGACGGTATAGAGATAGACGAAGTCCAATGGCAGGAAAAAAGGTAACTATGAGACCGCATATGAGGGAAAGTGGTGGAATGAGGTAGTGGAGTGAGACCATCCATGCTACAGACACCTGCCTACACTTGCTGTCAGAGACTCTGTGTAACTGCAGAAACAACAGCTCTGTGAATGAGTGTGTGTGTTCAGCGCTATGTGTTAACAGAGCTTAAATATTACTATCTGCTGATCCAACCCACAGATTACCAGCAAAGCAAACAAGTTTCCTTTAAAGGACAGAGGGTTATTATTCACACCACCTAAATACTGACAAACCTGAGACTTCTATTGTTTTTATATAAAGTTAATTATAATAACTTTATTTCAAGTCTCTTTTTTTATTAAAGTTTATTTAGAGTTTTTATTATTTGTCAAAGCTATTATACAGTAATTCAACATCATGTAGTTCACATTTAGATATTACATGTGCATGTGTGGCTATTTTCTGCACAGAAAAACATACAAGAGCCACATACAGAAACACTAGACCTGTGGCCAACTCTGAATCGGGTCCTCATATGCAACAGATTAAAAACCACAGGTTAATGGTAGGATATCATTTACATGACCTATTCTCAGCTTTTTGCTTCATGGAAAATTTTATGAAACGATGACTGTGATTTTTCCATAAATGCATTAGTGAAACACAGACATGATTAATAAATCCAGTGAGAATGAGCTACTGAGATAAACCAAAAGAGAGAAAGCATGTGTGCATGTGTTTGAAAGAAAGAGTCAGTGTGTGTCTATGTGCAAATGAGATTCAGAGAGAAAGTATGTCCTTGGGCCTTGATCGTCCCTGTGACTTATAAAAAAAAGTTGAAACTAAAACAACATTTTCAAAACATCTAAGCAGATTGCAATGTGAACTGTCTAAAACTACAATAATTCAAGTTCAGGTTACCCTAAGTGCTATGCAGAAAATTATGTGTACGTCAATAAATTCAAGTAAATATGATAAATTACACACACACACACACACACACACACACACACACACACACACACACACACACACACACACACACATATATATATATATATATATATATATATATATATATATATAGAGAGAGAGAGAGAGAGAGAGAGAGAGAGAGAGAGTAAAAAAAATGCTGAATATAAATAAATAAATGCTAAAAATATAAACTCATCCCCAAAACAAAAGTATACACACACAAACAGCTAAATGCATGCACAACATCACACCTGTGTACTCTTTGCACAACATGATGATCAGACTGACCTACTATCCAATCACCAACACTGACCATAAGGACTGACCAATGAATATCAATGTTTCTCTCACTGGCTTGTAGCCTATTATCACATAAACACACTGCAACACGGCACTGCACAAGAGACAACAAAACATGGTACACCACAAGAAAAGTTTGTGACCTTGGAATTCCTCAAATCTCTCTGACTGCAACATATTAGCACTGAGAGTGTAAAGTGTCCTTCTGTACTATACCATCTGACTACAGAAAACACACATTTCAGTGTGTAAACTGCACAGTCAAATCAACATGTCAAGTTTATCATTAGTTTGTGTTTAACCACTGAACTTTATAGTAGGCTTTAAATAGTAATGACAGTCTGTTAGGTAATCAAAAGAAAGAGATCTTACCTGCCAGTGGAGATCACTGGAGCTCTTCTGACTCAGCATAGACGTGAAACACAGCGTAGTTCTCTACAAGTCCATGCCTCCCTTAAGAGGAAATAAAGACAGAAAGAACACTGCATGTCAGATGCACTGTTCAGTGAGATCAAAGCGCACACAATCAACAACAGTGTGGTGTGCAAGAGCCAAGCATGTGATACTGACCCCACACAGATGCATGCTGCCTCTCTCCTCCCTTCGCTTTCTCTGGCCCTCCCCTTCACTTCCACCCCTCTTTCACTCAGTCCCACCCCTCACTTCCCTTCGCTCTCTCTTCTCGCTCCATCAAACAATCATTCTGTACCTTTCTCTCTATCTCTGTCTCTCTCTCTCTCTCACACACACACACACACACACACACACAGTTCCAGTGTATTAACAATAATAAGCAGAAAGCAAAGAAATCCTTGCTGGATTGTCCTTCAGCTTATCTTGGCAAATAATCAGTAACAAAAAAAATAAGTACTATACAGTGATGGCATTTGAATAGCCTATAATAGCATGCTAGTTGGATAAATATCATACATAGTACATACAGGTTTATTGCTATTTGTACCATGGTTTTATATGGCACATAAAAAAAAAAACATGGTATATTATGTACAAAAATGAATAGATGTTGGTTTATTGGTTGGTTTACTGAGGTCAGTGAACTTAATTCATTGCCTTATCATGTGTGCTTTGAGAAGTCTCCAGTCAAAGTTCTCCATCATAAGCAAGTAGGTGTGGTTCGCGGAAAGTATGATATTCAAAAAACTTAGCCGGCTTTATCATAAAAAAAAAAATTGCGATCTTGATTCAAACACACATGCAAAGTTATTCCTTAAAGCTGCAGTCCGTAGTTTTTCCTCTTTGTCGCCATCTCTGTTCAAAATGTGCAATTGCAGTTATTCGCGAAATTATCAACTCTACGTGGGTTGTGCCTCGGCACGGCACAGCGCAGATGAATCCAATGTTTTGAGGGGAATGTGCAGCTGTCAGTCACCGTGCCGGTGTGGATAGTCATTCACAATCACAGATTATACTTTTTGGAATTATGAGCAACATAAGAATTTTCACCGGAAAATGTCATCTGAACAAGTAACATTACTTGTTAGTTAACAAAGTTCTGACCAACTAAGGGGAAAAAAGCATTGCAGTAAATCGCGCTGATTAAATCTACATTTAATGCCCTTCCGATTTTTATCCTTGTTTTCGCATGGGCCCGGTTGCAGTCTCTTTTCTTTTTCTGTAGCCACTCCAAAGTCTTTTGCATTTTACAACGGTGAATCTCCAGTTGTCACTGGTGATTGTCGTTTGAACTTTTCTGGATCCGCCATCAAATTAATAAGCTTAATTATATCAGAGAATGTCTAATAAGGGGAGAACCCCCACTCCCAGTAAACTTCCGGGTTCTGAACTAGTTGCAGTTCCACTCTGGTTCCATATGAGGGCGCTCACAGGACGAGTGCAGAATGAATGGAGGTCTATGGAGCTTTTCTCAGGATATCATTTTTTCACTTAATTGAGTCACTTATTTGCTTTAAAAGGTCTTTTAAAATGTCAATGACGTCATACACATCGTACGACCAGAGATACTGCTTTAGGCAATCCTTCAGTCACTTTGGTGCTTTCGTGCTCTGCACTTTCTTTTCTCTCGAGGCATCTACAACACAGCTGACACAGGTAAATACACGTGCTAGAAGAGTTAAGTCCGCCTTAATATTCTAGTCCCGCTTCGGATGCCACGATGCCATCAAGCGGTATCTCTGTCGTAATCAGTCATTCACTGACCCAATCAGCGTTCATTAGCAGAATGCAAGCGTGTAATGGGCAACAACAACTCAACCTGTAAGAAATCGAAAGGACATAAGTACTCGTTCATTCAACTTTCGGCCTATAACCCATGTTGAACTTGCAAAACCTACATTCAAATCTGAGATTTCTCAATCGGGTGAAACAGACAAATTTAGCCGCCTAGATACATAGACTCCCATTCATTTTGCACTCGGACGATCGCCCCCAGTGGAACAACCAAAATTCGGCACAATAGGACTTAATAGGGAGTGGCCAGGCTCTCCGTAGACGGGCTTTGATTATATCAAGTGCTGTGAGAAAAGGCTATAAATCTCCACCTCTAACACCCTCACACGCAATAGCCTACTAGCCGAGACTCTCTTTATGTATAGGCCTACAGATGTGACGTAATGACGCAAAGACATGCTCGAATTTCCCACGGAAATCCACCAGTAGCCTACCACTGGAATTACAATTTTTACAAGCTTACCGTTTTGAATCGAGCTAAAGCAGGTAGTTTACACAGGCTGGTTATGTACTTCCTCAAAAAGTTATTTTTGATTATTTTGGATAATTTTAACTAAAAAAAGTTACGGACTGGAGCTTTAATGACAATTCCGATACAAATTCATAAATATAATTTTCGTGGATATCATTTTTAAATTTCCTGTTCCTAATCGCGCAGAAATCACATAGGCCTACGTGGAATACACATTTACACAAACATAATAGTAGAGTTGCACTCTACTCGTTAAAACCTATAAAAGCAGTTAGGGTAGTAGCCTACTGGAATAACATTTTCTAGTTTGGATATAAACACTGATGTCTACGGGAAGCGATCAAAATAGACCAGATCACCCTTTGAAAGTAACTTGGCGCTTCAAATAACGATTGTATCTATTACATCGTTAAGTGAGGCGAACATTTTTTTTTTTTGTCATTGTCAATCATTAATTCAAGAGATTAGTTCAGAAATTCTGATTTATCCAGTAATGAAACGTACGTTTTTACACTGATTTATTCATTCAAACCAATTAATTGGCTATTTTTTAGCCTAAATTATTCATTCAAATGAATAAAAAAATTTAAAGGCTAGACTGTAGGCAAACATTTAATCAGAACCTCAAGTAGGCCTAGCCTAAATTACGTTATTTTGTTTAGTTGCCTGTTCAGAATCAAATCCTGTTTGAGAGAAAAAAAAATTTTTTTCTAGTAACGTCGTGTTCACTTACCCAGATAAGCTGTCTTCTGGCCAAAGCGTTGCCATTCATGATTCATTCATTCATATAGGAAACATGGCGCCAATGACCAATCAGAATCCAGTATTCCAGCCGTACAATGAGTCAAAACATCCATTTGATATCAAAGCCATTAGTTAAGTTTGTCCCATTGTATTTTCTTTGAAAAACAACTGATGTCGACTCATAAGTCACCTAAATTCTCACACCAGATTACCTCTCAAGATAAACAGGTAGCTAAGACAAAGGACATGCTTTCCATTGAACCACTTGTGAGAACAGAACAATTTGGTGTATATCTACTGCATTTGTTTTGAACTACACCATTATTTAAGGAGATGATGATGATGTAATGTTATTCTGCGGTGTTTCAGACCCCAACGATTGTTTTAAATATTGTATTTTCCTTTCTGTCTGCGATCAAACAACCCATATTAGGTCGTGACCCAATTGAGAAGCACCAATATTATGTAGAGAACACAGCATAGCTAAATATGTATAAACACCATATCTGATTTATTTCAAGAGTTTTAATACATTATATGGATATTCAGAAAGTATTTATTCATGTACAAATTACAAATACATAGTTTTTATCAACTCTTCAGTTTAAATGTACAAAAAAAAGAAAGAAAAAGTGGAAAAAAACCACGGCTGTTTAATAGCAGCTTTGCAACCTGGAAAGACATTTCGCCCACTCTATCAAATGCAGTAAAAGATTTATGTAAAAACAAAATACATAAAGGTTCTTCATTTTAT
This sequence comes from Meda fulgida, assembly GCA_030578275.1. Lineage (NCBI taxonomy): Eukaryota > Metazoa > Chordata > Actinopteri > Cypriniformes > Leuciscidae > Meda > Meda fulgida. The sequence continues at coordinate 18,789,016 of CM060632.1, read as the reverse complement.
TATTTTCTTTTTAAAGAAACATAATAATAATTTCTAGAAGAAAGGTGAGGTTAAAGGTCATGCCTGCTCCACAGGGCAGACATCTGCAGTGGACTAATGTCCCAGACACAGAGAATTAGCTGGCGTCTGTCATTAATACAAAGCAGCTTGTATAAAAAGCTTATTTTAAAGACTTGACACTGAAAACATTTTGTGCTGTGTGTTTCTTATGACTCTATGTATTGCAGGTGTGTTTGTTTGGTGTGGTCTGCCTCACTAAAATGTGAAAGTAAATAGAAAAAAAAGACAGCGATATAAAGAAAAAACAGCCGATAAACGATTTTGAAACATAATGAAAGGGAGAGGACAATTAATAAAACAAAAGAAGAAATGTAAAGAAAGTAAAAGTGGAACGAGAGAGTCTGGCTTTTGCACTAGTAAAATATCCACACGCTCTGTCTCTCTGACTGGGTAAAATAAAGCAGTCCCCCAGCTTAAGGTCATAGGGTTTGTCAGTTTGCTGAAATATCACCTCTGCTATGTTCAAACGGTCTTTCTGCTTCCTAATACAGTAAAAAATAATAAACTTACATAGACCAATAAAACAAATATTTTATACAGTTCTCTCATAGACACCATTAGATAGCACATTAAACTCTTCATCTCAAGTAGGACTTTTTTCTATGTTTGTTTTTTGGGTGTTTGTTTTATACAGTGCAGAGTATATGGGCCTTGATTAAATAAGAGTGTTTTTAGTATATCTTGCGCCCTCTGCTGGTCACTCCGTGCTCGTGGCGTTCTGTCTGTGAGGAACACAGTAGTTGTGCTGGGCGGAGTGGACAAATCCTGGCAGACACACGCACTTATATGAGCCTTGCGTGTTGATGCACTTGCCATTCTTGCAAAGAGACATCTTTGTGTTCAGCTCTGAGCATTCGTTGATATCTGGAACACAAACCACAAAGAGTTTGGGACTCAACTTCAGCCTTGACAATTCGAATAATAATTATTTTAGTTTTTAGGGTAATAAATATTTGTTGAAAAAGTAAATGGAATTTCATTGCTAAAGCAAAATGTGCATTCTTTAAAAGACTGAAGAGATGTTTTAGAATGGCATACAGACAAAAAATATTTTTTTACATTGCTACTGGCAAAACACATAATGTGTATCTTTAACTAGATGTTGTCATATAAACAACCAGTCAGACATTACAGTACACTGATCTAAGTCTCACAGTTAGCTGTAAGCTGAGTTTTTGTTCTGTCACTAAAATAACTTATAAGAGTCATTCATTTGAGAATTTACATACACTAGTTGAGTTGAATGTTTTTGATTCGCTAAAAAATAACTGACCCAGAATCATTTGTTTAAAAATTGGACTGCACTGGTTGTTCAGTAGGTTTTTGATTCACTAAAAGAACCAATTCATAAGAATAATTCATTTTGGAAATCAGACTTGCTGTAGATTCTGCAGCAGTGTTGCGATGTCTCTGAATAAGTATTGTCAAAAGGTTCTTTCTTTCTTTCTTTCTTTCCCCAACTGGTTCTGAATAGAAACCAGTTCTCGGTTCCCAACCCTAATAAAAAGTCTGTTATATCGTTTATCATCTGCTCAGTCACGCCTCATTTCTGGAGATTAGCTTGTATAATCACATCACTTTTCTGGGATAAGATGGGAAAAGCAATTCTGAAGTTACCTGACAGATGAGGTTTTGAATCACCCCCAACCCTTTAGAGCTTGTATGCCTTAATAACATCCACAAATTAAATCCAGTCACATAAAATTACTAAAAATACTAATTAATTAATTATTTGTATCTTATTTTTTAATCTAGCTTTGATTTAATTTATCCTGAAGCTCCCAACCGCAACTAATTATTAATAAAAACATAGATTTTTCTATTCTTCAAATAAAAAAGCAAATCTGCTTTTGCTCACCCACGCAGGCCATGCGGGACATGTCGAGTGTGTATCCATCGAAGCAGTCGCAGGTGTATCCCTCCTGCACCCGCACACACCGTCCGTTCTCACATCCGTTCAGAACACCACATTCCTCTGCTCGCAGTCCTTCAAATGCATCATATGGATCTGTGAGGAGAGAGAGGTTTTGACAGAGTACATTAATAACAGTCTACATTTTAGGATGAAATATTTATGTAAAGTGTATAATTTTACTCACTTCTTGGTGCTTCATAATCGTCATAGAAGGGCAGCGTGCTGACAGGATTCGGGGGCTGAAAGTCATATTCAGGGCTGATCTCGTACTCATGAACTGGGCCAGCAACGAGAGCATCCTGACCATATGGCTGACGGATATTACACATAGTGGCATAGGCAGCTGGATGGCAGTGAAAAAGAAAGAGTTTTGTTTTCATCTATTTTTCTTTGTGCTTTTCTTTTGTGTTTGCAGGTTCTTTGTGTCTCAGCAATTGTGCGAGAATATAATTACAGGGCAATCAGATCATGTAAGACAATCCAAACGAAATATATGCTGAAACTATACAAGAACTCTATAAATACTATACACAGTGAGTGTAGTGCCCATAGTAGGTGTATTGCACATAGTTATACTGTGAGTGTATTGCTCAATGTGACATTTGATGTAGACAGGCACTCAATATAACACTGATTTAGATATTGATGTAAACAGGCATCAGTAGATGTGAGAGGTGCTCATTGGGGAAGGTTGTGTATTTATACCTGTATTTTTCTGGGGACAGAGAGCACAATCCATGCCCCAAGCATCTCCGAATAAACAGCAGCACTCTGTGAATGTGGTCTGTCTGCTGGTGAAGGGCTTTGTGCAGGTCAGCCTTTCTGTCACAGTCTCCCAGCAAATACCTTCATACACTTCATCTTCTCTTTGCCCTGTAAAAACACAAACAAACTTAATCTTTTTGAGTAAATGTGCATTTTAAGTATCAAGCAAATGACAATTACAGAATACTGAAATACACTTATGTAAACTGTAAGTAAAAAAATCAATAGAAAACACAACGCAATGCGTAAATCAAAATGTGACAAATCATTATGGAAAATTCCTTTCTTAATACTTTTATTACAGTGTAGAAATACGTTTGGTGCCAGGCAATGGCAGAAACAGTAGTGCTCATGAACCAAAGCTTCATTTTATGTCTCATAATACTTGATTTCTAAAGTCTAAAAGAAATGGCACCTTTTCTGACCACCCTCTAGATGGCAGTATGACACTGTTTGGAATTGTTTTGTGATCAAAAGATGATAAAATAATGATCTCAGAAACAAAAGGTAAACTATCGCACATTGAGGGGGTACCACACTTAACACTTGTAACATTTAAGTGTTTAAAATGTAAACTGTAGGGTTTTAGAGGACAGTCCACAGGTTTTAGAGAATCTAGGGTTTGGATTAAAGGATTTAGAGCATTGTTTCTCAATCCAGCTCCTTGAGGAACCATAACAGTGCATATTTTAGGTAGCTCACTAATCTCACACACTCAATTCAGGTCATGGAGAACTCGATTAATAAGATAATGAGATGAATAAGTGTGGTAGATAAGAAAGACATCTAAAATGTGCGGAGATGCAGGCCTCCAGGATTGGGAGACACTCATTTAGGCAATGGGATTTAAGAGTGTAGGATGTCAGTTTCATGGTGTTTTATGGGGTGCTTTAGAGAATAGGGATTTGGTAGTGAGGTGTTGGGTTTTCAGGTACATAATAGTTGAGGTAAGACTTTACCTGCCATGGCGGGTGAAATGCAGCGGGCATTGTCGGATGCAAGAACCAGGGGAGGAGTGCAGAAGCACTGATATGACCCATATGTGTTCATACATTTACCATTTACACAGTTCGACTCATCTGCACATTCATCAGCGTCTGCAGAACCCAGAGGCAGAGAGATAAACAAAGATAAACAGACTCAGTGAGTAGGTTCAAGTTGCTCTCAATATACACAATCTAGATGCAAAAACCAACAATTTCACTAGAATTCACCACTTCTGCAGTTTGCAAAAACAAAACAAAATTGCAAAAATGCACAAATAAAAGTTTATTATACAACGGGGCTGTTAAATGCTTTATTCTGATTGGTTGACGAAAGCCAAGGTGTGCAGTTACTTTCCGGTAAATGCACGGCTAAAGTAGTTGCAGCCAGGTTGTGACCGAATTACAGTTCCATATCACTTTGCCAAATTCAGTTATTTCAAAAGTCCTTATAGCCTACAGCAGCAAAAGAAATAAAACGCACAAAGGTACTGGCCAAGCGAGTAAATAAACAAATAATAGGATAAAAATGACAAACTATTTTAACATTTTACCACGAAATTATGTTCTATAATTAACGAAAGCATGCTCTTTCTCTCCCATACATGCAGTAGACAGACACACACACACACGGACACATGTATGCACACAGAAACAAAATAGTTGTCATTATTTAGTGGCGAGTAACAAAACTGTTTTTGAAGCAGTTAAACTTATAGCTTCGCTATTAGTAGAGACACCGTTTCACTGTTAACACTGTTAGGAGCCGCACAGACACAAATTTATTCAATCAATCTTTCTCTCGCTCATAACTATATGAATGGCTCAGGCGTCTGTTACTAGCTCTAAAAGGATGTTTTGGAATTAGCAACTGAGGCTTAGATTGAGATGCGTAAGAAATTAGTCTTATACAAAATTCAACATTTTAAGGAACAAAAACTTGACAAATGTCTTGAAATAAAACATCTGAACAATGTTGTGAGGTGTGGTAAACATAAGAGGAAAAATAGAATAGAATACTCTTATTTAGTATTAATTATGCTATTATAGTATTTATTAATATTTAAAATTAGCTTTTTATGTTTTCAGTTTTAATTTCAGATTCAGTCATTTTGGTATGTTATATACCAATATTTGTCATTTTTATTAGTTTAAAAAAATAATAATTTCTATATAGCTTTGATTTATTTATATTTCCATTTTAGTTCTAGTTATTTTAGTACTTCAGCTTTGTTTCAGTTAGTTGCCAAGGTGATATTTTGAGTTTCTAATATTTATATTTTATTTTTTTTCAATTACTTTGAGCTTAATTTTCAAATAATTTTAGTTTTTGTTCCAGTTAACAAAAACAACACTGATAGGGAGATCACCAGACCAGACCACAACCAGGACTAAAAAAAATAATATATATATATATATATATATATTGCTTTAGTCCAACTAAAATCAAACATCTAAAGTGCATGTGAATGAACTTAGTGTGTGTTTGTGTACATAAAACCAGATCTGCCCACAATATGCAAGTAAAATTTTGCGGCCTCCTCCTCCACCCACTGATCCGGTGTTAAAAAGACTGACACATGAAACGAGAGACATATTTGTATGTGTGTAAATACATGGTTGAGTTTGGAGAGTGAGTAGGTGTTCATATGTGTGTGTGTGTGTGTGTGTGTGTGTGTGTGTGTCAGAGGGTGTAGGAAATCAAATGATTGTGGCAACACTGAATATGTGTGTGTGAGGCAGTCAGGGGTGTGGCAGCTTTAAGGCAGTGCGGCCGGGTAAGACTCCTTGGCCGTGGGTCTGCGGTTTGTGTGAGTGAGTGTGTGTATGTGTGTTTAGGCAGGCAGACAGCCTGCGGTGCACCATAGAGCTGTGGCCTGGATCATAACGGCTGTGCCGCCCTGACCGATCGCAAAATGTAGCCTTTGACCCATGCTCACACACACATATAACCTGCCATCAAGACGCACACATAATGTGGCCGCAAGCCACAAGCCGCAGCCTACAGGTTTAAAACTTAAATTTATAATTTACATCCAATTTAAATGTGTTGGCGTTACGGTGAGCCAAACTAGGACTACACAAGTTACACACACACATACTATCTATTTAGCATGTAAGCTTATATGCACCCACACAAAAACACCCACACAAGCCTGTCATTCCAATCCGACAAAAGAACAGTGACAATTCAAGGTCAAACATCACAAGCAATAAACGGCTAAAGCAGGATGCTATAAATAACAAACCCTTCTAAAATTGCTTGCTAACCTTTCTAAAAATACTTGGACTAAAAAAAATCACTTTGATGTAACTTTTTATGTTTCTGAATACTGTCTTTTAAAATATTTAACTGGTTTAGTACCTTATTCAGCCTACATCGGGCTGCTTTGTGTGACTGTGAACAGATCAGTGATATGCACAGCACAATGAGAAACACTAGAAAATAATATTCAATAATTTCATTACGTTTGGTGTATTTCAACATTGTGCATGTGTGTAGTTCAGACAGACAGCAAAAATATGTTTTTTTTGCCTATTCAACTCAAATCCATTGTGTTTACACAAATAAAATCCAAAACAACTTTTTATGTGGTTTGAAATCCCGTTAAATTAGATTTCTTAGACTGAATATGCGCTTCTCAGCAGCTATTAAATGTTATGAATGTGAGTCTTCATGGACAATGTTAGGGTGTAAAAGAGAACAGAACATGTTGAATGTTTCTCTTGCTGTATCTTGCTAATCCTGAAGTTAACAACGGCCCTCCTCAAAAATTCAGAGGATGAATCATCTACTGTATTTATTTATTTTTACACTTTTCTGTGTTCAGACTTGGATCCTGCCCAAAACAATCAATATTTAAACATCTATTACTAAAATTCATGCTGAACCAAGTTTACCTTATTACTATGACAACATGTGGACGTGCTAGCAAAAGCCTGTCTGAACAAAAGTTTTTAAAAAACTGATCTCACTACATCAAACCTGTAATCAGTCTAAAAAAACATATTTATTCACTTTCATGTCACTGCAAACCTATTTGACTTTATTTTTTTTGTGTGGAACACAAAGAAGATATTTTGTAAAATATCTATTTTTTTTGTCCATACAATGGAAGTGAATGGATTCCCGTTTTGTTTGTCAAAATATCTTCTTTTGTGCTCCACAACACGAGGAAAGCATAATCAACAATCCCTTTTTAAAAAATAGATGAAAGATAGTAATCAACAAACGTTTAGAGATTACATGCTGATTGTGATTTTGGACCTTACCAACACACTGTAGTTTGCTCTCATCATAGTAGAGTCCAGCCTTGCAGTAACACTCATACCCACCAAGGGTATTAAGACAAAAGCCATCTTTGCAGATCTCGTTTTCAAAAAGCTTGCATTCATCTGCATCTGCAAAAGACACAAATCAAAATGTTTTCATTATTTCATTCTAAAACATACAGACAGGTCATTATGAACTTGAAACCCTGGACCACACCTACAGATCAGCATGCATCTGGTAGCATACAGATTCAGACTCTTCACTGAGGATGCATTGCTCTAGTCAGTGTTCTTATTTGGGGATCTGCTACATACAGAAATGTCATTTGACTGGAGACCGATGGGGAGGAAATGTCCTTTCCATCCATAAGCATACAATTCAAACGTACACCGACACACACACACACACATCCTGACCACAGTGCATTCACTCACACTGCCACCAGCCAAAGAGAAACCACACTCTCGCTGCATTCATAAATTAAATCAGTGCATTAGACTGGCCCTGGGACTGAGGTTTCCCCATACTGGGAAGCAGGCTGCTGAGTGTGTGTGTTTCAGCATATGTAGGTCAGATGCTAAGCTATGTCTGTGGCTGCTTCCACACCTCACAAAGTAAAAAATATGTGCATAAAATGGGGGTAAAAGTACAAGACACCATTTGGACCCCATTGACTTTCACAGTATGGATAAAAACATTCTTCAAAATGTCTTCTTTTGTGTTACACAGTAATACATACAGGTGTGGAACAACATTAGATTTTTAATTTTGGGTTAACAACCCCTTTGAAAATATATAGACACAAAGATACCTATGAAGCTTTCTGGTAAGCTGGTTGTAGGGATTATGGGATCACCAGGAGGAATGTATCCCTGGCCCGCCGGACACATCTGTGAGAACTGATCTGCATAAGAGAGCGTCAGTGGTTAATACAGGAAACGGTATGCTGTGTTTATTGAAGAATAGTGATTATGACTTGTAATTTTGGCTTTGGTAAAGCAAAAGAAATATGAGAGTGATTGTTTATTATTTATAAGATATCCAGATATCTTTTTACTAATGTCATTTGCTACTGTATCATGGGCGAGCTTCAATATGTATTGAACACCTTTCATCAGTCATCATCAGTTGCAGAAAGGTGGATATTCTTATCTGATAACAATCCTATTTTATCTGCCTATCTGAAATGAATAAATGACCAGAGACTGATTCATAAGCACTAATGCGCAACACAACACATGTGCACTTCCAGGCAGGACACGTCCTCTTCAACCAATTTGTAGGATGATTTGAAGGAGAAATTACAGGTTTAAAACAGGAATAGTTACAGTTTTAAATTATAATGGGTTTAAACATTTTCTGTGTCTTTAATTAGTTTTTCCTACTTTAAATTTCCTAATTGGAACGGAATTTCTCTAATTTAGTTCCCCACCATGGTTTTTTTTAAAAAGTGTTACAATAAGGAAAATTAAAGTCTACTTCCAGTTTAAAAGGTATAGTTAATCTAAAATGAACCAGGTCAACTGATTCACTGCAAATAATTGAATCTGTTCACTATCCTCAAGTTGAGTCAACTCACTGACTCAATGATCAATCTACAAAAGTGCTCTTACAGTTCTCTGTACTGTACTTTTTAGATTGTGTGTTGTGCATTATGTAAATCTGTACCTTTTCCCGGTATGGGGCAGGGATGGACCTCACAGTTGTCCCCCCAGCCTGCTCCCAGCGTACAGCAGCACTCCTCTTTAGTCATGCTGCTGGCCAGCACCTTATCACACAGGTTCTCATCATTCAAGTTGTAGTAACACTCTTTCCTCTCCACCGATGTGACTATGGGGTACGAGACACCAAACAAAGCAATTCAGATAAGTCAGACGGTTGTCTTTCACTTTTAAAATATTCAGATATGAATTTTCAATCATGTTTCGTCACAAAGCATACATTAAAAAAAAAAAGAATTGGAGAAAAGAATCAATAAATAAACGTAATATTTCACTGCATTACAGCTATCCACAAATGAATACCTTAAGAACCAAGGTCAAGAACACAGCAGAAACTGTGCATGACATCAGAGAGCAGTTTTACAGTTCAGCCTTGGCTTTTCAGTCACTGAGAGCTCCTTTTTAAGATTTCCAGATCATTCATATTCAAAACTATTGTGATTCTAGTTTTATGGTGTTCTGCCGCCGTCCTTAAATGCAAAAACCATGATTTATAGATCTGATAAGAGATAGTGTGGTACTTCTTGCATATTTAAAAAAAAAAAAAAAGAAAAAAAAAAGTTTAAACTCAAGAGACTCAAGTGCGGTTTTATGGGGCGAGCAGGATTAGGTGTGTGGATTTGAACAAAAGTCCTCAACTAAAACAGTTGGCTAAGATCTAAGGAAATGCTTCCTGTTATTTGATCTTCCAGGCACAGCTGGTGTGTAGCCACTCACACACATATATCCAATCTACATCATTCAACATTTCCCAGTTTCACCATGTTCTTCAACTGGGGCACTAGATGAACAATTTGATTCCAGTCTAGCCAGTGCCACAGTAAAAACTAAAACTTTTTAACATTTTTAACATCTTCCATGTCTGGTCTTCTTTAGTCTATAGTTTTACAGCTAAACAAAACCTTTCTCAGATTTATTGGCTAAATTTTGCGGCCTGCTCATGCAAATTGCGTTTTTTGGTTGTATTTCATAAATTTCATGCCAAAATCAACTTAGATCATATTCGAATAAACACTAACACAGCAGGCATTGTTTAAAGAGGAACAATAATAGCAATAAAACAAAATATATTCCATATATTATAGTTTTAAAAGCAGATCTCATTCTGATGGGCCTTATCAATATATCTCTCCGTACTGGACTTTTTTTTATCTGAGCTTGGGAGCTTCTTTTTGGCTCTTATGTACTTTGGGGTCCATGGTGCTTGGGTCCCTCTCTAATCCTCAGACTGAATCTCATTTCTCTCCTGCCAGATCCCATTTATCACGGCTAGCCTCCCTCTGTTCTACTCAGAACTGGACCCTGATGATAGGAAGTTAATGTCCTGTTGCACTAGAGGATCTCTACGGCTGAGATTTAAACGTGTAAGAGCTTCAGAATCATTTTAGGCACACGGTATAGCCAAGAAGTTCCGTAGGAGGACAGGGGTCACCTTTCAGATAAAACCTCAGTAGGATAATGAATTGGTCGATCGCTTTGTGGTGGTTTACCATATACTATATTACCTGGTGTTGTAGAGAAGCATTTGGCCAAATTCCGGTCAAATTCTTGCGTCTCATCAGGACACAGACACAGGTAGGAGCCTTCATGATTCTCACAGATGGCCTCACCACACACATTGCCGAGCAGCTCACACTCATTCACATCTGCAGGCAAGAAAATATGTTTCATTATTGAACCGATCATTTGTTGTTCTATCACAAACAGGAATAGTTCACTCAAAAATGAATCAGTTCAACCGGTTCAGTAAAAATAATTGGTTTAAAAGAATGACTCATTTACTTTTCTCGAGTTTAACCAACTTATTCAATGGCAGTGGTTCTTGAAATAACAGCTCACTAGAGTGAGAGAAAAAAGTAATAAAACTTTTATATGTTTCTCACAGACGGCTATCTTATGGATTCAAAAGGTCTGGAAATATATAATACGTTGTATGGACTGCATTTATGATCCTTTTTGTCATTTTTTAAAGCTTTACAGACATATTTTTGTATGGAGCTGCATAAAAAGTCTTTTGTGTTTCACGAAAAAAACTAATGAACAATGGAACAATGTAAGAGGAACAATGTAAAAGACAGATACAACCTCATAACAGGTTTGGAATGAAATTAGGGTCATAATAAATAATGTTATCTCTACAAAGAGAATATAAATAAATATATACAAATATCAGTATAAATAACTAATATTATTGTCATTATTATAACAAATAATGATAATCATTTTAAAAGAAAAAATCCTAAAATAAAAAATAAACTACTAAAAAATAAACGCTGAAAAAAGACTTTTCTTTTTTGTTAAAATAAGAATTGTTTGTTATCACACACAAAAAAAGAAAAATCAGAAGAAAAATAAACAAGACTATAGAAGCATGAACGAATAGACTGCACAACCTCAAACTTGTGTGAACTCATGAACTCCAAAGCTTGTAAAACATTGGTCATTATCTAGTCATAGTTTATCATTTCTATAACTTTGTCCTGATTGGCTCAGAGCCTTATCAAAACGGTGGCTTTTGGGAACCTCATAGAGCAATGACAAACTGTGTGCACAGATGACTTCAGTAAATAACAGCCCAATTTTTCTGCCGACTGTCTCTGACAGCTTGAATTTATGATGACCAAAGTAGCACAATTATGCAAGTATCTGCTTCCTGCAACATGGCTTTCAATCTCCTTTCTCTCTCTCTTCTTCTCAATGCTTCACACATCTGTGACTCTCATTCTCTCACTTTTATCAATCATCTCAGAGCACCACACACAAAAAGATGCAATAAATCAACTTGTGTGGAGAGCCTTTATGTGCAATAGACTCTGAATGTTCTAATGGAGCCGTCCTGCCAGACGCACACACACGTACACACACCAGACCCTCTCAGTGATGGTGGGCCAGCTCGTCAATGAGCCTGTAAGTGTTAAATGGTCGTCTGGAGTCGGCAGCAGCGTGGGTGCTGCACCACTAGGAAATGATAAAAAGTTGGAAAAGGATTTCAGTGCCAGAGGAACAATGTAAAAGACAGATACAACCTCTTAAGAGCTGATATATACTAGCGGCTTTTCATGCACTCCAGAATAGAGTAGGGTTTGATGGGAACATTTTCTACACTCTAAAGAGTTTTTTTTTATCATGTATGCAGTGCTTTCTGCACTAATCCACAACAAATAAAATATTTATAACTGTGAGCTTGCAGTCTGAATTCAATTTGATAAGTTAAAAAGATTTCTGTTCATATTTCTATTTCATTGTCAAATGAAATGGATGGCTGAACAAACATACAACACGTCCAGTGTATTCTGATTCACATTCAAATGACTTGTGGTTCTTTAAATGATTCACTCAGAAAGACTCACAAACTCATAGTGCTAACTGCTAAGGTTCAATCCCCAGAGAACGGATGAACTGATATGTTTGCATTTGGATAAAAACATTTGCCAAAATGCATAAATGTAAAACTATTTGTAATTCATTTAAAAATCAAATCAAATGAATGAACAAATCATTACAACTGTAAAATAAATATTTCAAACATTAAATGTATATTATTTATAGGTGTTTGTGTGGGTGGGAGAGGAAAACATACTTTCTGTTCAGTTTATTAAGAATTCTGGCAACACACTGAGAAGCAATTTAATTTTGCCGGCAACAAACGGAATCAGAAATTGACTCAGAATGGCTTTTCCATAATGCTTTAATGATTTTTTCCCCCTCCATGTACACAAGGAGTTAAGATGTTCAGTCTCTGGAAAGGGATTAGATGTTATCCTTTTGCTTCATTAATATATAGTTCAAGACATACAGAGAAGATGGCTGCCACAGAATGGTTAATACTGATCTTTAAAAACGTCTACAGATCATATTCTTCTGATCTGGGATTCGTTTTTGTTCTTGTTGACTGCATAGGGCAAGAAAAGCTGCCCTAGCAGATCGAAATGGGATGCTCATATGGGTGATGCAGGAAATTGTTATTGCGGAGCATTTGGTCACAATATTAGGCCTGCTTGAGATCTTTCTCTGTCTAGGTATGTGGTGGACAAAGGGATGAGAGGGGAAGAGAAAGAATAAGGGATGTGGTAAGAAGAGAAACTGAGGAGGGAGATGGAAGAATAGATAAGTGTAGGAAGAGAAAGAGAGAGAAGTGGGAAGAAAAGAGGAATGCAGGGCTTGTGTGTATTAGTATGTCTGTGTATTAGTGTGTGTTACTACTGTGGGAAACCAGAAACTATGGAGGTTGTTTGTGGCCAGTTACATAAGCCAACAAGACAAACAACCTCTGTTCACAGACTGTGAGAGAGAGTGAGTGTGTGGCTCACTGTTTGTTTGCTAGCGTGTATGAAAATTCTTGCCTCAAACTAAACACAGACGGAGAACAAGGCAGGGAACAATATACTGTATATAGGGGTGGCGGTATGAATCTCATTATGATATAAGTCATTCAACATCATGGTTCCATTCAAAAGTTTGGGGTCAGTAAGATTTGTTTTGAAAGAAATTAATTATTTTATTCAGCAAGGATGCATTAAATAATTATAATGTTACAAAAGATTTATATTTTAAATAAATGCTATTCTTTTAAAGCATCTATTCATCCTAAAGAAAAAAAATCATGGCTTCTACAAAATATATTAAGCAACTGTCTTCAACGATAATTTTAAGAAATGTTTCTTCAGCACCAAATCAGCATATTAGAATTCATGGATCATGACACTGAAGATTTAAGTAATCGCTGTAATCGTATTATGAGAAATCGTAAACAAAACAACAACAAAAAAAAATATATATGAAATTGTAATAATATTTCACAATATTCCTGCTTTTACTTTTTTTGATAAAAATAAATGCAGTATAATAGACTTCTTTTACAAGAAGTCACAATACCACAATATAGCTACTATTGCTGGAAATTCACCAAAATGTTTTATACATGAATAAACAAGTGGGGCTGCCTATTTTTCGATAATATAATAAATTAAAATAGTCGAGTTTTAAATGAAAGGTATTTAATCTCGCTTTGATGACCATCTAATTTATGATTATTCAAATGGATTTGCATAATACTGTCATACCGCTGAGCCCTACTCATATAATAAAGGCAAAACTACCTCTTTCTCCTCTCGCTCTCTTTCAGAAGGTGCAAGAACAGTCAAGATGAAAACATGTGTTAAATCTCTGAGACCTAAGGGTATTTTTAAATTTAATTTCCGTCTGGTGTTATTTACTAAAAAAGCTTGTAAAAAATCAACCCTTTTGTGCACAGACAATTGACACACCATGCTGCTGCAAAAAACGGTAAGAAAATCGATCAAATTTTCATAAAATAAAATAAATATTTATCGGAGGAGTCGTGTGGCGTCGTGGACGATGCCGTCGGTTTTTAAGGGTTAAATAAGCCACCAACTTCAGACCTCTAAACACCAGGCCTCAAAAATAGATGTAGCTTCATCACTTTAATAGGGCTTGACTCTGTGTCAGTGTGTTAATGTGTCTGTGCGTATGTGGGGGGGCCACTGATGTGTTTAACCCTGGTCGCTGTGTTTTAAACATTACCGGGGTCTGTGCCGTCCACCCTCAGACTGGAAGAAACTAAACACTCACATCAATCATGGTTCTAGCAAAGCGTCTGCATCTTTTTTATGTTGTCTGAGAGGAAGTGGCAAAAAATCTCAGAAAGTGCTGGCCACGGTTCAAACTCCAGCTCTGGTTTACCTGCCTGTTTTTACAAACAGACCAGACCATATATCTATTAGTTTGTCTTCAAATTGACAAGATACAGTTTTAGACATATTATACATGCACTAAATTTTCCACTTAAAAAATAGTTACAACTAAAGAAATTAATAGTATTTTGACAAAAATATTTCATGTCGGCATAAAACGGAAGTTGCGCTAATCTTTTTTCCCTATTGTGATGTACTGTATATCTGGGTGAAATGGCTTCTGGAACAAGAAAAAATGTAGGACGGGACTTCATTTCGCAGGTCTGAATGCCAGTTTGCAGTCAGTTGAGGATGATATTTAGTCCCACTCCCCGCCGAGACAAACATCATGAACAGATGCCATTTTGAAGGGGAGGTTAATGTTTTTAATTAAAGATTACAAGGTCACAAAAAAAATCATAATGATGTGCACAGAGTCAGACAGGGCTTGACAATATCTTTTTTGCTCACCAGCTATGGCTAGTGGTTTTCCATAGTTACTAGCCAATCAGCATTTTCAATGGCCACAATTTTGACATCCATAACATGGGGAAAAAATGCTATATAGATATTTTTAATATTATCTCATAATTTGTCAGCAGGTATAACAGGCTATTGTCACTTTAAGACCTGACGCACAGATTCATTATACTGTAACACAAGAATTTCCTTTCTCAACTCTAAGTTCACTTAAAACATAAATTACTCTTGTTTATGTGAATACTCACCAAGACCGGCATTTTGACATTATTTTGCGTCTACTTGACTGTGTACAGTAAGTACAATAAGGCAAAGAAAACAACCTCAAGATGGCTTTATGTGCACGCACTTTGGGTGTGAGCACAAAATCTGCGGGAATTAGTAAAATTATGCGCAATACGCGCAATCCCATGGCAAAATTCAAGCCCAATAGCAACAATATTAATATGGAGCAAATGAAAGTGAGTGAGGAGAGGCGGGTTTGTGTGTCAGCTAGCTGACGGAAAAATGAGAGAGCAAGAAAGTGCAGCTGGTATCGTGTGTCTATTCTGCGCAAAATGAGTATTGGAAGCGTGAAGATATTTCAGTATCGATATGTATCAAAAAATACAGTTTTGACAACACTACATTGCACTTAGTTTATTATTTCAGATGCCTTTTTATAAGACTACACTTAAAAAATGTATATATTATTGTGGCGAGCAGGACAAGGCCGAGGGCCGTGAGAGAACAGCGTGAGGCCGGTGGCGTGATTACTAATGAGCGACACCTGCATGATGCACCGGTCTCGTATCTCTCAAGGCGAAGCGGAAGCATAAAAGGAGAAGCAACTTCAGTGAAGGACGAGAGAGGACAGGCCTGTATTTATGTTTCGGTTTTATTATGTGTGGCAGCAGTAGTCTGTGAGGGGCTGCCGTCTTTACTTTCATTTTTGTATGTGTTCATTTATTTATTAAGTCTTTAAATATTCGCCGGTTCCAGTCTCCTTCTTCCCATGATAACTAACTTTATTACAATTATATATAAACTTCAACCCGCCAAAGTGGCTAGTAGGATTGACTGCGTTGACACCGCTGAAATCCACCCGCATTTGGCGGGTGTTAAACGTCAAGCCCTGTGCACAGATAAGTAAATTATAGTAAACACTGCAACATTCTGTATATAATTTTTTTTCATTTATATATATATATATATATATATATATATATATATATATAAGAATGGTCAATTTTGATTTCATGGTGACCTTAAAATGATGTACACTTGACTGAGATGAAGACTCAAGTCTAATTTATGGTCTAAAAAAGCAGTTTTATTCTGCATAAAGGTGGTTCCTCTTACCGTTGGTCAGATCACCAAAAAGGTTAAAAATGCCTATATTTCAAAAACTCCACATAAATTGTGCGCTATATAAGTCTTCTGAAGTCACATATTTGCTTTGTGTGAGGAATAGACCAAAATTTAAGCCCATTACTCATTTGCTGAAAATGATTCCTTCCTCTGCAGGGTCATGGTTTTGTTTTGTGTGTTTTGACTCAGTACTGTTATTTATTGTCATTATTGTTATGATTTCCTTGTTTGTTTCCTAGGTAACTCATTAATTAGTAATTTTTGTAATTTCCTTTTGACTAATTCATGATTAATTAGTCATTAATTAGTCAAAGGGAGCTCTATTAGCTCCTTTTGTCTGCTCCTATGTATTTAAACCCTGAGTTTCATTCTAGTCCTTGTCCGATCTCGTCTAAGTAGTTGTTGTTTCATTTTCTCCAGTGTATCTCCTGCTTGTTAGTAATTAAGTCAATTTGTAGTATTCATTTCACTTGTGACACTTTTACATGTCATTCATGCTGCACACTTTCAAACTTGGTGCTTGAAGATGTGTTGCACCAGGTTTGAGTATGTGAAAGTGTCAAATATTTCTATTTGTGTTTCATGGGGGAAAAATAAAGTAATTTAGTAATTTATGATGACAGAATCATTCATTTTTTTAGTGAACTATCCCTCAAACAAAAAGCAATGACTACACCTTAGCTGTTAAGTTTAAGTTAGGTTTCTAGCAATGATCATTCATTGAATACTGACAGTTTTTATGTCTACTTCTAAATTGTAGAATGAAAATAACAGAAAGTGGGAGGGGAAAAAAAAAGACTTACCCACACAGCCCTGTCCATCCTGAGAGTCCTTGAATCCCTGGTCGCACTGGCAGCTGAAGGAGCCTATTGTATTCTGACAAGCACCATGACTTCCACAGGTTTTCTCATTCAGAGAACACTCATCCACGTCTAGAACGAGGGAGGGAGGGACAATAAGACAGAAAGCAGGAGATGTTAGAGCTTTTTGTGTGCTGAACTGGGCAGAAATGAATTGATGAGAGAAGCTTTAAAATCACATACACTTAATTAAAGTTTGCCCCCACCAAGGCTGTATATATTTGATAAAAATACAGTAAAAAACAGCAAAATTCTGAAATATTATTACAATCTTTCTGAATGGAAGTATTAATTAGGGACAGGTTTTGGGTGAGTTAAGCCGGGGACACACTAACGATGATTAGCTGAAACATTCTAAGACTGAACTCAACACACTTTAAAACTGTTTCCAGAGTTACCAGTTACTGGTTAAAACAAACTATAAAAAATATTGCTTTATTTATTTACAGAATAGAAGCCCTTTAAATTTTGTTATTTGTATATTTTCATTTTCATTTTATCAGTCTAAAGTAAATGTACAAGACTCCCAATACTATTTAACGGGACTGCCAACACTGGAAACTCTGAAAGCAAGCTGTATTTCCACATCATATTCACTCAAATTAATTTGATACAATTAAAGTGTTTTCATAAAATAATTGCATTTACAATTTTTTTTTGTTCGTTACACTATTTAAATTAATATATATTCAGAAACATGTACAGTTACAGTATACAGCCTACATAAGCTACAGTACCATTTCATTTGTTTCTGATTCATTTTTATTAGACTCTAGGTCGAACAAAAAAGGATAGCTACTTGATATTTTTAAAATAAGAGAAACCACTGCTTATTCTGAAAAAAATTAAGAGCCTAAAAAAACAATTAACTTGCAATGTTAACTTATGAAATATTACAAAAGGCACATAAAAAATATGCGTTTGACGAAATTACAAAAATAAGGATGAATGATGTTTGACAGGGAATGTGTCTCCACAGCATAGTCGCCAGTCACAAATATTGAACATCGACTGAGCACAACTGGAAAAAACTCAGCCTGTTTGAGCATGATCAGTCGTAACAACCAAATTACATTCATAATCGGCCTAACAGTCATGTAGTGTGTTCCTGGGCCAACAGTGTAATTAGGGGTTCAAGCACGAAGTTCTCGCTAAACAGACAGACTCTCGACTTGGAACGGCCCTAACTCCCGACTTAGACCAGCTAGATCCTTGTGGGAGAGCTTGTTGAAAGAGTCCGTCCTCATCTAGCTTCGATTCGAGTATGGTGCAATTTGGCCTGGGCATTCCCGAGATATAAGCCCACAAAATATGCATTTCATTACTCCCGTCCCAATCAACCAGCATCACCGGGATGGTCTTGTTCAACAGGGCTCCTCTAACACTTAACACCTTAACACCTCTGATAACATGAAGTGAGGTATCTCACTATGGGAACGCCTCTGGGCGTGTCCGATCGCGGAAGCACCAATTACACCACGTCTGCCAACTATGGCAGACCAATCGCTGCAGCAATCAGGGAGTCCCGGCTCCCTGTATATAAACGCAGCTACCTGCCGTTTTGTCATTCTCCGCATATTTCTTCTCCGTGAGTATAGGCAAGGAGGGCAATGTTGTGAGATACCTCACTTCATGTTATCAGAGAACCGGGGTTACGTCAGTAACCTAACGTTCTCTTTCTAACATTCGTTCGGTATCTCACTATGGGATATAGACAACTCCCGTATTGCCGATATGCTGACGAAGCAGACTGAAGAAAAGGGGGTATAAATTATACTGAACCATAGACCCAGTTGGAGAAAAACAGGATAATAAGGGGACGGGTGCCCCCTTTATTAAAAACCCTTCCATACTTCCTGACTACTTACTCCCAGAACAGATTGTGCCAGAGAGGGTTCCGTAACATCCAGTCTATAAAAACGAATAAATGTGTGTGGAGAGGACCAGCTGGCCGCCACACAAATTTCTTGAGTAGAAATCCCCTTAAATAGAGCCCATGATGTAGACATCCCCCTAGTAGAATGCGCTCTTAGTCCTACTGGGGGCTCTATATTATTGCTCTTGTAACATAACGCGATAGCCTCCACCACCCAGTGGGAAAGGCGTTGACGGGAGATTGCTTCCCTTGAAAGAGTCAGCCCATGAGACAAATAGCTGGTTGCTCTTACGCAATGTGTGGGTTCTCTGTACATAACTGTACAGCGTGCGAACCGGACATAAACAGTGTAACCTCTCCTTTTCTGGGGAAGAAAAAGGAGGAGGATGAAAAGCTGGCAAGTCCACTGCTCTTACAGTATCCGTGTGCTCATATACTTTGGGCACGAACGACGGGTTAGTTCTAAAATTAGCTCTTTGACCACCCGGAGCGAACTTCATACATGAAGGGTGAACTGATAACGCCTGTAGTTCACTCACCCTCTTTGCTGTTGTAAGAGCAAGTAACAGAGCCGTCTTTAAAGAGAGCAGTTTTAAGGCGATGCTATCAATGGGCTCGAACGGGGCTTTTGAGAGCGCGCTGAGGACCACAGACAAATCCCATAGCGGGACCAGTGTCTTCGATACTGGGTGCAGCCTACGTGCACCTCTCATAAAACGGCAGACTAGAGGGTGTTGGCCAATGGTACCTGACTCAATACCCACATGACATGCCGATATAGCGGACAAATAAACCTTAACCGTGGAAAAAGCTCTGCCTTTATCCAGGAGGTCTTGAAGAAAACACAGCACATCCGAAACAGAGCACAAGAACGGAACAATGTTCTTGACTGCGCACCAATCCTCAAAAACTCTCCATTTGAGGTTATATAAAGAACGAGTCGAGGCCGCCCTAGCGTTCTGAATCGTTTCAATAACTCTTGGAGGTAGTCCGGCTGCACTCAGATTCAACCTCTCACGGGCCAGGCCCAGAGAGCTAACTTCTGTGGGGAAGGATGGAATATTTCTCCCCGTGCTTGTGAGAGGAGATCCCTGCGCGCTGGTAACGGCCAAGGCTGGTCGTAAAGCAGTTGCACAATCTCCGCAACCCACAGTCTCCCCGGCCAGTATGGCGCGATCAGAATCAATACATATCTGCGCTCCCGAACCCTCCGTAATGTCGGCTCGATCAAGCTCAATGGAGGGAACGCGTACAGTAACGCGTCTGGCCACTCGTGGGATAGAGCATCCACACCCAATGGTGCATCGTCGCCGACCAGAGAGAAGAACAGGGGACATTGTGCGTCTTCGCGCGAGGCGTAGAGATCTACGGCAGCCAGGCCGAATCTCTGCCACAACATGAGGATCACCTGAGGGTGGAGTCTCCACTCCCCGTACAGGGGATTCCCTCTGGATAGTAGATCCGCCCCCCTGTTCATTATCACCGGGACATGCGTCGCGCGTAATGACAGGAAGGTCCTGTTGCTCCATAACATCAGTTTCTTCGGTACCATGTGAAGCGTCGGAGAACGCACTCCTCCCTGCCGATTTATGTAGGCTATCACCGTTATATTGTCTGTCCTGACCAATAAGTGATGATCCTTTAGAAAATGCACGAAATGTCTCAGAGCTAGAAACACTGTCAGTAGCTCTAGAAAATTTATGTGCTTCTCTCTCAGTGCGGGAGACCAAACTCCTCTCACTGTCCTGCCCTCGAGCACTGCGCCCCAACCCGTGAGAGATGCATCTGTCGTCACCACTTTTCTTAGTGCAATCAGGCCCAGAGGGCATCCTGTCCTGAGAAAAGACGGGACTCTCCAATGACAGAGAGCGCTCGTGCATTCTGGTGAGACGCGCACTCTGCGGCTGAGGCGGCTCCCGGGGCGAATGCCCTGTGACGCTGTCCAGTTCTGAAAATCTCTCATTCTTAACAGCCCCAGGGGAACCACGGACACAGTTGAGGCCATCAGTCCTAGTAGCCGAAGACACATCCTGAAAGAGACTGATCTCCCTCGTTGGAAAAGAGAGAGGCAGTTCTGAAAAGTCTTGATGCGATCCTCTGATAGGAACGCTCGAAACGTCACAGAATTCAACCTGAGACCCAAGTAGACTATTTCCCGAGACGGAGATAGACAACTCTTCACTTGGTTTATCTTGAAACCTAATCTCTCCAGATGCGTCACCAGTGTGTGTGTATCGCTCTCTGCCTGCCGTCGGCACGGCGCGCAGATAAGCAGATCGTCCAGATATGATGAAATTCTGATCCCTGATCTCCTCAACGGAGTCAGGGCTCCTTCTACACACTTGCTGAATACTCGAGGAGCCAAAGCTAGGCCAAATGGTATTCTCGTATACTCGTATGCTGTGCCCTGATTTGCGAACCTCAGATATTTCCTGTGCGCAGGAAAAATATCTATGTGAAAATATGCGTCCTGGAGATCCACCGAGGTGAACCAGTCTCCTTGCCGAATATTTTGACACAAAGTTCTGATAGACAGCATTTTGAATTTGTATTTTCTGAGGTGTCTGTTGAGGACCCGTAAATCCAGAATGGGACGGAGACCTCCCCCTCTCTTGGAAATCACAAAATAACGGGAGTAGAAACCCTTGTGGCTCTCTTCCGTTGGAATCACTCTTATCACTCCCTTTTCCATTAAAGAGGCTATTTCTTCCTCTAAAACCAGAGCTGCTTCCCCTTTGGCCACTGAAATTACCACTCCGTTGAACACAGGAGGTTTTACAGCGAATTGAAGCCTGTATCCCCTCCCTACGGTGGTTAATACCCAGGGATGAACTGCGCATGCGCGCCAGTTCACTGTCTGTGCAGCGAGTGGGCCCTTCCTGTCTTCGCTCACTAGAGGTGCCGCAGCACACTCTAGCGGCAACAGGGGGGAAGACCGCTCCAGTGACGGAGTAATGTTGGTCTTTATTTGTGATTGTTTTAGTCTTTTGTGATCTTTTTCTCTTTTTTTCACATTCTGCGCCCTCGGTCCTTGACCTGGATGCGTCAGAGGAAAATTTATTTTTGAAAAACTGCTTGTGAACGTTAGACCTTCTTCCCTCGTAGGCTGGTAATCTGAATGCCCTCCTCTGCCTGATGGTCTGAAGTTCGGCCGGTTCGGGTGATAAGGCCGAGCCGCCGGCTTACTAGGGAGACAGACCTGGAAAGCTTCTCCCTCCCTCTTTCGCAGGTCACACTGCTGCCGCATCGCAGTTACCGTCGCGCCGAACATGGCTTTTGGATCTATAGGGGCATCCAGAAACTCTGCTTTCTCTTTATCAGAGAGCCCTGATAAACCCAGCCACAGCTATCTCTCACCCACAAATGCTAAGCCCATACTCCGTCCGCAACTTTGCACTGCTCCGCGGGACGTGCGCAGGTTCAAATCTGCGATGACGCATATCTCCTCCCAGAGCACTGGGTTGGGAGATCCGGAGTCCAATTGACGACCCATCTCCTCTAATAGCTCCGCTTGATAGGCTGTAAGGAGGGACGTTGCGTTCAAAGCACGGACGGACAGTGCAGTTGACTTGTATATCTTTTGAAAAACCGAGGCGGCGAAACGCTCTGTTTTCCCTGGCAGTGACGCTCCGGTTGAAGAGAGCGCCGCCCTGCGGCCCGGGTGCAAGTGATTTGCCACCGAAGTTTCCACCGGGGGAGGATCCGCCATCCCTAGATCCTCCATTCCCTGAACATCCAGCCTCGAGAAACCCTTGACGGGCACTCGATGAGAAAAAGGCTTGTCCCAAAACTTTTTCATCTCTGTCACACAGGCCGGGACGGCCGGAATGAACTGCCTCGCTGGCGGGAGACGTGACGGAAGTCTCTTTCCATCGTACAGGTCTCTTTCAGCCCCTTGACCTGCCTGATGGGATGGCCATTCGATCGATAATCTAGCCGCGGCCCTGCGACAGACCTCGATTAGATCTGTGTCCATCTGTACAGGGGAGGGTGAACTCTCATCCTGTGCACTCGGCGGCCTGGACTGGTTCGGGGGAAGAATGGCATCTTCATCGTCCTCGTCCTCGAGGATGTTCGACAACACTTCATCATCGTCATCTTCCTCACCCGCTAATGGATCATCGAACAGCGGGGGAAGGACGGGTGACACCTTCTCCATCATCTCTGCCCATGAGGTGGTGGCCTGGGGACAATCCATGGGTTCCTCTCTGGGTTGAGCAGAGAGGCATGGGTCCGATTTTCCACCGACTGCCACGCGGAGCCTTCTTTCTCGGGTCTTAGTCGAGAACGTAGCGCAGTGCGGGCATCCCTCGGGGTTGGACAGTGCCGCCTGAGCGTGTTTAGCGCCCAGACAGGAGATGCAGAGGCCGTGTGCATCCTTAGCAGAAATCCACATTCCACAAGCACACGGATGTGGAGGGCGACCTTTTCCTCCGGGGCTCTCTGGTTCTAGCGCGGTGGCCATGATGGAGCTAGCACTCTCTTCGTACGGTGAGTTCTCACCCAACGTGACAACTGGTATGGAGCTGTGCTGTGCTGCGATAGAGAGCTATCGTTTTCCTTATCTTTTTGGTACGTGGTAAGCGCCCAGAAAAACTTGGAAAAAGATTGGTGAACTTAAGAGCAAGAAAACTCGTCTTGACACGTTAGTTATCGTACTCTTAAGTGACGAAGTCACTCAACGACCTAAGGAAAATATTGCGTCTGGGATGTTACCTCTCGGCTCCGTCTGAAAACTGTTAAGCAAATAGTTCCCAAAGTCTGCTGAGGACAGCTTCCGAAATCTTCCACGGGGAAGAGAGCGAGAATGGCGAAACGGCAGGTAGCTGCGTTTATATACAGGGAGCCGGGACTCCCTGATCGCTGCAGCGATTGGTCTGCCATAGTTGGCAGACGTGGTGTAATTGGTGCTTCCGCGATCGGACACGCCCAGAGGCGTTCCCATAGTGAGATACCGAACGAATGTTAGAAAGAGAACCAAATTTCCATTCATTCATTTCAACTGTATATAGTCTGTAATACCACTGTTGTCCAGTAGAGGGAGCAGCAGCATTAGACATTTTGAATCTTTTTATCAGCTTTCAGCATTGGCTAACAAACAAACGCTTAAAGCTAAATTTTTACCTTAATGCTTATAGACCATTAAAAGAGATTTTCTCATTAACATATCCCGTGTGTGTGTGTGTGTGTGTGTGTGTGTGTGTGTGTGTGTGTGTGTGTGTGTGTGTGTGTGTGTGTGTGTAAGCATGCATTATGGAGTTAACATGAAAAAACTGGTTTGCTTTAGTGCAGAATACAGGTGAAACCAAGTAGTTCAAAGTGAAAGTGAGCCAGTAAGTGGTCTTCTACTGCCCTCTGCTCCCGTGTGTGTGTGTGTGTGTGTGTGTGTGTGTGTGTGTGTGTGTGTGTAAGCATGCATTATGGAGTTAACATGAAAAAACTGGGTTTTTTTTAGTGCAGAATACTGGTGAAACCAAGTAGTTCACAGTGAAAGTGAGCCAGTAAGTGGTCTTCTACTGCCCTCTGCTGGCCATTCTACTTATTACTAGCCTTTTCACATGTGCTTTTGCATTAATAACACAATCATATTCAGAGTTTATCACTTCATTTGTTCTGATGCTTCACATAATTGCTAGCAACGTGGTAAATCATGGTAAATAACACTAGAAACATGGTAAATCATAGTAAATAAGGTAAATCATGCTAGAATCCTGGAAAATCATTCTAGAATGTGGTATATCATGGTAAATCATGCTATAACATGGTAATTCAAGGTAAACTAAGATAAATCATGGTAAACTATGGTACATCATGCTAGAATCATATTAAATCATACTAGAATGTGTTCAATTGTGGTAAACCATGCTAGAACAGGGTCAGTCATGGTGAATCATACTAGAACTTGGTATATCATGGTAAACTATGGTAAATCATACTGGAACATGGTAAATCATACTGGAACATGGTAAATCATACTGGAGCATGGTAAATCAAGAAAAAACACACTAAAATGTGGTATATCATGGTAAATCATGCTTAAACAGGGTCTATTCCATCTATGATGTCAGTGGTTAAATGCTTGCTACATAAAACTTAATGTTTTTTGATGCTTGTGTGCTTAAAAATCTTAAAGGCCTCAACTGCTTGAACCCCGCTAAATGCTGCTTGCAGCTTTAATTATGGATGTAATTACATAAATTAATTGCAGCTGTAATTACATGCAGGTAATATTTTTTAAATGTAAGTACATTGTAAAAACATGTATGTACACAATAAGTGCATTTTATTTTATTTTTTATTTAAATGTTAGTACATAGTATTTAAAGACATCTAATATAAAGTGGGACCTAAAACATTTACTAAATTGAACATGAAATGATGGGTCTGATCGGGAACATAATTGCAATCTGCAGTGTTATAGCAAATGTTTAAGCCACACGAGAAAAAGAAACAGCTCATAACTAGAATATGTAGATGTGCAGTGCAACCATGCTAGCTGAAGCTGGTGCCTTTGGGCACTTACCGATGCAGATGCCGTGTTCCCCTCGGGAAAGGCCAGGTGGGCAGGGCACCTCACACCGGTAAGAGCCAGGTGTGTTCTGACAAGCCCAAGCCCCACAAATAGACGTCCCCAAGTCAGCACACTCATCAATATCTGACAGACAGCACAACCAACCAATCAGTTTACTAATAAACCAATCAGCAAAAAGCTTCAGGGTGGAGGGATAAAAAGCTAATTGTTTTGGATTCTATAGGTTTTTACCCTGGCACTCATGATTGTTTGGCTCCAGGCGGTAGCCTCGTTCACAGTGGCAGAGATACGACCCCTCAGTGTTTGAACAGGTACCATTTACACATCTGGTGTCATCCACACATTCATCTACATCTGAAAAAGCCAGTACACACACATTGGTTTGGAGAGGGACATTTTAAAAGAATATTTCTCGTTGTCTAGACATCCAGCTCAAACGCTTCCTTCTCCCCGTTTTACTGCTTGACGGGGCATTTAAACCAACTCTGGCACCTCACTGGGCCCGAAGAGCATGCACAAACGTCCCACCAGAGGAAAAATAATATTGGCTCATATGTGAAACCCATTAGACACACAATCCCTTTCTTTCTCTCACTCTCTCTTGTGCTGCCAAACACTGGGGCTTTTCGACAAAACTACAGATTAATTTTGCTTAATAAACATCAGATAAATATCAACACAGCACCGCTGAGAATCAGGACAAACCACAGCAGGATGCATCGATGAGAGAATATGTTTGTGTTTGTGTGTGTGTGTGTGTGTGTATGTGTGTGTACATACCCTCACAGCCAGGAGGATCCCTGGTGGGCTCAAAGCCGACGAAACACACACACAGGAATGAACCCTCTGTGTTCAAACACTCTCCGTTCGGGATGCACAGTTGTGTCTCATCCTCACACTCATCAACATCTATGAAGATGGAGGGATGAAATCAGTGACAATGTAAGACTTTCATTATGGTGTACAGGATACTGCTTTCTATGTTTATAAAAGTATAAAATAGTATGAATTATACAATAACACATATTAAAACATTAGTAGTTGTCTACTGTATGTTCCATGTTTAATAAGGCAGTGGTATCCAGTTATCTTCCTGGAAATGAAACTGTTCATTAGATTTTTGAAGCTAATGTGGTGTGAAAATTACAAACTTTTGGCAGTCCACTCAACCAATCTTTAAAAAGAGCTAGAAACCAGGCTTCATTTCGCTTTCCATTGCACTGGAAATAGGAGGTCAAGTCATGCCCTTTGCATAATAGGTAACAGTATTCCAAGCATTGAGTTGCCTGCTTAAAAAAAAAACACAAACCAGCCTTAGTCAGCCTGGTCTCCCAGCCTGATCAGCAGACAAATGGCCAAAACCTCTAAAACTGATGAGTTTTTTTTTTTCAACAGGACACTGCTGTATACTTCACATTTTGGCAAATGTTGTGTAAGCACATAAAATTCACAAAATGCAGTTAAATACGTAAATGCACACAGAAGTGCGCTCAGAAGTTTGGATGTATTAAATTGATCAAAAGTGAAAGTAAAGAGATTTACCAAAACATGTAATTACTAATTAGAATAATCTTAGCTTTCTATTAACTGTCATTAAGCAATGCATCACCGTTCCCACAACAGTACTAAGCAGCACAGCTGTTTTCAATAATGATAATAATAAAATAATATTTCCTATGCACCAAATCAGCATATTAGAATGATTTTAGAAGGATCATGTGACACTGAAGAGTGGGAAAATGGCAGTTAAAAGTTCAGCTTAACCATCACAGGAATAAATAACATTTTAAATATGTTAAAATAGTAAACAGTTCTGTTAAGTTGTAGTAATTCACAATATTAATGTATATTTGATCAAATTAATGCAGCTCTGGTGAATGTGAGAGAATTCTTTCAAAAGCATTTAAAACATTTTGAATGGTAGTGTACTACATTCTGCAGAAACAATAAGAGTAGTATAATAATATCCTATTCCAAACACAGCCTCTGTGCTGTATGTGTGAGTTTGTTTGATGGATTGTCTCACCGTGGCAGCTGGTGTCATTGACTTGTCTATATCCCTGTGGGCAATTGCACTGGTAAGAACCCAAGATATTGACACACTGCCCCACACCATCACAGGTCTGAGGTAACTCCAAACACTCATCCACATCTGTAAACATCCGAAAATCTCAACATCAAAAATACAATCAATCCCAGACGCCCATGACTTAAACACATGAATACATATTACATATACACTTTCGTACCGTCACATTGGTCTCCTGCGGACGACAACATAAAGCCAGGCTCACAGTTGCAGATAAATGACCCCTCTGTGTTCTGACAGTGACCTTGGGTGCACACGTTTTCATCCTGGCATTCGTCAATGTCTGTGATACACAAAGTTGCTCATTTGTATTTGATCTGTTTTTGTTTGTAACAGATAAAACCCATGTAAACCTATAAACAAGTAAAAGGCTGAGCAATCTGCAAAAAAACAAAAAGAAAACCCCCCCCACAAAAACACCACCATACTATTAGAAACACCTCAAAATAAAATACAAAAAATAAGAATAGACAAAACCAAACAAATCACATCACAACCAAAAAAGTCAACAAAAAAACTTAAAATCACTAGAGATGACAGGCACATAGGGAAGAACAAAATCTTGCTAAAATGTGAACGGATAGTACCTGTGCAGGCCTTGGCATCAGAAGTGAGCAAAAACCCTTCATCACACGTGCAGATGAAATAGCCCTCCAGATTCAAGCACTGACCATGAGCGCACACTCTTTCATCCAAACATTCATTTATATCTGCACAGAGAAGGTCACGAACACAATACATCTGAAGAAAGACACCTCTGTGGGTCACATTTATAAAGGCCCTCTCATTTGTCAAAAAGTAGCTGTGCTAAACACATTGTATATGAGCAAACAAAAAAATGCTTCTTACCAACACATTGGCCATTTCTCCCTTTGAACCCATCCAGACATGGAGAACACATGAAAGAGCCCAGAGTGTTATAGCAGAGACCAGATGGACACACTCTCCCATCCCGACATTCATCGATATCTACATAGATATAAGAATAAATAACCAGACTGACTCAAAACCAATAATACACGAGTTAATGATATCCATCCAGCAAAAGGGTCTGCACGTGCCAGCTGTGAAGGTTTGATAGGAGGGTTTGTTCTTATGGATGGGTGTTATTGCTGTCCTACTGTGAAGAGAACAGGAAACGAAAGACTAAAGCTAAGTTCTCCATCTCTCCCTCTCCGTTACACCATTATTAATGAAGTTACTTGAAGAAAACCATCTTAACTGTGAAACCACTCTTATAGCGATGCCATGATGTACGATGGCACCATGCCTGCTTCCTTCTACACTTTCAACTATTCATTCACCTTTATTACTGCTTCCAACGGCAGCCAACGTCACTTCATCTCTACACTGAATGGATGTGTTACAATAAAACAGTTAGAGTGTGAAAACGCATCAACACCTAATCACAACTGCAACAGATTTTTAAAGAGCTTTACATTAGATGAGACGGCTGCATTTTCAGTGACCCAAAAATTTGTGTTCTGGGCATGTTGATGTGCTCAAATGGGAGAGGTTCGAATCTGGCTTGTGATTCTATTAGTAGTCTGTCATTTAACAGATGGAGAGACTGAAAAGCCATGAAATGGTCAGTATCTTGTATAATCAAAGAGTATAATCTGTAAAAGAAATCTGTCTCATAGGCTAGCTTAGAGCAAACAAACAAACAAACAACACCCCAATTCTGTAGCAGTTTCACTAATTCTAGATTGTGGAATAAAAGTGGGACAATGGAAAAGTTAAACCAGTTTACTGGAACAAATTACTGGAACAGTTAAACCTGTTATCCAGAGAAACCAATGTGTTGGCCATATCAGTTTAAATGGATGTAATGAGTAACTCTGAGCAAAAGCTTCCGGATGTCTTGTACTCTGGATTTCCTAATATGAGGAGAAGATGTGTTTTCCAAGTACCATGAACATTTCCTCATCTGCAGCGGCAGCGCTGAGGTATTTGGGTGACTCGGTTGAGGGTACGATAATACCTCTCTTCTTCCTCCACAAACCTCAAAGTGTGTCACAGGGAGGTGGTTTCTACCTCGTCTGCAAACCCTGAAAACCAGCTAATGACACACACACACAGGATGTGTTTGGAGTTGAGAAAGAGCTGTGCCTGTATTTAGACGACCACACTGCGGTTCAAGACCAAAATCAGACTTCATATGAGTGCTGATCTGTCTGGATCAAAATAAGAGCCAAGAAAGTGGAGGAGAAAACTGGTAATGGCTCACGAGGAAAGATGCAGAGCTATTTTTCACTTCTAACATACCCACAAAATAAATAATAGATAAGAAATGCTTTAAAAAAAGAACAAATGAAGAAATTAAAACGTAAATTTACATGTACCAGTCCAATAGGGGCTATTGTGAACCCTACTTTGACTCAGTTTGTTAGTGTACATGGGTGAGTTTATATGGGACAGAGTATTGTAATTACCGGAGCAGCTGGTGCCCTGCTCGTGAGGCATGAAGCCAGAATCACACGCACACAGGAATCCGCCTGGAGTGTTCTGACAGTGACCATTAGCACACAAACTTCTCTCCGCACACTCGTCGACATCTGTCAAAAATAATCATCAGGTAATCAATGGATCCGTCTTATAATCTATAAAATTATAGACTAAAGCATAGACTAAAAAATGGTGTCTGATTAAGAGAAAAGGAGTAAAATCATATATAAATAGTCATTCTTCCACATAATGACTCCACTTCTACATAGAAAAAAAATGTGTAGTCACTAAATATTTTCCTGGTTTTGCCTGAAGCTCATTTAATTTGTTTTAGATTATTAGATGTGATGTTATGGTGACCAAGAAGCCTTTTTCATTAATAAAATTATAATTCTGTTCTCATTGTTTACACTTTATTTTGATGGCCTCCTTTGGACATTCTGTTGACTAAAAGTAATGTTGCACCTACAGTACATGTTAACTAACTCTCATTTAGAGTATTAGTAGACTATTAGAGGTAGGGTAAGGAGAAAAAGTTGACATGTACTTGCAAAGTTAGTAGAATGTCTGTTGGGGGACCATCAAAATAAAGTGTATTAGTAGACCAGATACTAATACACTACTGTGGCAAGCAGCGAGTGTTAATGAGCGTCACCTGCCTGCCGTATCAGTCTCGAGCCCCTTACAGACGACTGCCGCATTGAAACATAAAAAAACACAACATAAATTTCCAAGGCCTGGCCCTCTCTCGTCATTCGCTGTCTTCGCTCTTCCTTTTATGCTCCCGAAGCTCCTCCGTGAGAAACTCGAAACTGGCGCTGCATTCTGCTAAAGCTCATTAACACTCGCACCTCCGGCCTCACTCTGTTCACACGGCTCTCGGCCTCGTCCTACTTGCCACAACTATGAGAGTTAGCTGACATGTAGGTCCAACTTTACTTATTGTCAACAGAATGTCTGACGGGGATCATCAAAAAAAAGTGAATAAAAATAAAGTGAATAAAGTGTTACATTATAATTTACTCTCATGTCATTGCAAACCTGAATGACCTTCATTTTTCGGTGGAACGCAAAAGAAAGTATTGTGAAAATTATTTTTTTTTTTTTTTGCCAATGGGATCCAGTTTTGTTTTGGACCCCATTGACTTTCATTGTGCGGACAAAAACAGTTACAACATTTTCAAAATACCTTTACAGTTGAATCAGTGACTGACAATTTCAAATAGATGTATGATGGATTCATGGATGCATTACATAAGCAAAATAACCACTGTGTTGAATCAAAATTCCAGTTCTTGGTAGTGATAAACAACAGTATCAATATTGTTTATATAGTTTAACCTTTGACCTCTCACCTACACATGTGGTGCCCTCACTGTCTGTTCTATAGCCGTCATCACAGATGCATGTGTAGCTGTCAGCAGTGTTATAACAGATTCCTGCACCACAAATATCAGGTCTCACTTGACACTCGTCAATCTCTATGAAGAGAGAGAGAGAGAGAGAGAGAAAAGAACAAGGTCACTTTTGCATTTTTGCTATCTTGAAAAATGCCCATAGGGAAACAAGAGAGAGAGAGAGAGAGAGGTTTCTAGCACTTAAATGATTGATTTTAGTTTTAGTGTATCATTTTTAATTTATTTATACAAAATAGTATATATTTTTAATATGGACTATTTAACAGTTATTGGCCATAACATTAATATATGCACTTACAGTTTCAGTAAAATTGTGCATCCCAAATATATAGTACATGTATAGATATAGATGAGACTCACCTGCCAGCTGTGTTGGGGAGATGTTCTGACTTTCTCTGGAGGGCAGAATTGCTACTGGAGCAGGTGGTGACACCTTCTCCACCACCTCTGGAGAGTGACAAGGAATGGGGCAACATAAGAAAAGAAAGAAAGAGATGTAAGACATTCCACAATCCTGCTACAGTACATGCCATGAACAAGGTTTGTTACAAAACAAACAATCAAAAATGCTTGATCTCTCTAAATATGATAAACAAAAACTGAACATGTCCAACATCTGGCACCACAAGAGCTGATCATAGATCAAGCCATCGTTGTCATCATCAGGATTTGTTAGTTGAGGCCACTTCTACACATTTGAAATGAATTGCGTTATCTCAATTTAAACAGCACTTCAAAAATCTTTGCATAAACCAGTGGTTTGACTATAACATTAAAAGAGGTAAAGAGGTCTTTATGGGGATATGCATGTGCAGTACAAGTGGGACTGAGACCTGGGAGGGAAGGCTCCATCCTGATTGTAGATACCCCAGGTGACAGCTGTGGCTGTCCAGGCTGTACTACTGACCTATCAACACTCATGTGGGTAAATAACTCCTTCAAACAGATAAGAAACGACACACATAGTAATTGACTGATCCACAAAGAGATATACTGTAGCAAATTTATTGGCAACTAAAGCAAAAGGGTCTGAATGGGGCGTTAATGTGGGCAGAACTGTAAATATCTTAGGCCCTGTCCCAAATGGCACACTTGATGCATACTCTTCCTAATTTTAAGTTTCATAAAGGGTCTCAAGAGCGCTCCCCTGAGACAAGGCCGCACTGATGTAAAGGACTATCTCACATCTATGCAGTCTATGCAGAATTATGTCAACAAAGTGTGGAAATGGACCGTAAGTGCTTGGGGTGGCATTTGGGACAGAGTCAGTTAAGTGGAAGAAAGCCATATACAATCTCACAGATCTGCAACCATGCTCCCTTCTCTCTCTCTCTCTCTCTCTCTCTCTCTCTCTCTCTCTCTCTCTCTATATATATATATATATATATATATATATATATATCTCACACACACAAAACACATGGAAACCCTCTTGATTTAGTTATAAGAACTGACCCTTAAATTGTAAAAAATGTAGGTACTTGCAGAACAAATCAGGTGTTCTTCAGATTGCCACACTGGCAGAACCCTTCAGAAAACCGCCCAGGACCACCTTTGAAGGATCCTCAAATAGTATACATTTTAAGTGTAACAAAACCTGACAGGGTTACTGGTGGAACCATTCACAGACTTTGGAGTTCTTGAAGGAAGGAGCTTATGTTTTTCATTTTGTTCATTTCTCAGAGAACTGCCTTTTTGTTAGGGTGCCTAGAGGTTCTTCAAAGGGTTTCTAGAGTGGGGCAGTCTAAGGAACCAAGTACTTTTCATTTTTAAAATCATATGCTGTTGGGCGGTAAAATGAAATGCGTTTTTTTTTTTACAAACAGACCAGAAACATTCAAATAAGCCTCCTTATCACACCTGAAAACCATGCTTTCCTAAACTGAGCTATTAAAGAGTCTCAAAGACCTGACCATATAGAAAGATCTTCCCTAATTACTACAATCAAGAGTGCTTTTTACTTTTTATGTCCTTTTGAAATCACTTACAATTTTTTATTCTCTATCTTTTATAAATTGAAGAGACATTTAGGTGCAAACCAAAACTATGTCTGAACCAATTTTGAAAATGTTCTCTTACAGTTTTAGACAACCAAATCATACAACTTAAACTATAAAATCTTAAAAACTAAAACTCAAAACTAAACTTTTCTAAATGTTAACATTGGCTGGACAAATATGAACATTAAAAAAAAAAACAGTCACATCAATCATACACATAGCGAAGGACACATAATGACATACACGCAGAATGCAGAGCGCACAGAGCAGTCATGCAGTAGTGATGACATGATAATGTCATGCTTTGAATGTCTTTTTTGAAAGTTTTTAGCTGCCATTTTGTAGTGCTGCTTTGACGGGTGCGTGAAAGCATCAGCATCAGCTGTGCAACATTTTTATCAGATTTTTACTGCTATATAAAACCCAACCTACCTGCCAGGGAACTGTGGGAACTGTACAGCAGACCATTACGTCATATAAAAACACAAAAATAAACTGTCACACAAAGCTGTGAAACAAACAGTCATTCCATTTATGTGAATTCAATACAGTAGTGCTGGTAACTATGCTTCTGAATTCAGAGAAATGAATAAAATAAAATAAAATATCCACATACTTTTGGTCATGTAGTGTGTAAGAGGGTAAACTTCAGTGGACCAACTTTAGTTCCAGAGCGACTCAGAAACACAGTCTCCCAGCAACAGGACAAAACTTAATAAATCCCAAGGACAAATTCTTTCTCTCTGAACCTGGCCCACCTCCACCGCACATTTCAGCAGTGCAATGCTTTTATGGGCTACTTTGCAGAGAGGCTATAAAAATCTATGCAGTTCATTTTGTGCGAGAGAAGTGAAAGGAGAAAATATGATGTGATGCACTGATCTTCTGGAATCCTTCATCAGCTTTGACATTGGTTTTGCAAGGTGGAAGCAATACTAATGACTCTCTCCCTCATGCCAAAGAGAGAACAGTTCTGTGTTCATTCTATAGGAAAAACTTGGCTACATTTTGGATCTCAGTCTTCTCAAGACCAATGGCAAGTCTCATTCAATTGCCTGGTGCCAAGTGTACATGTGATGACATTTAAAAGAGAAGAAAAGAAGGACAGGGAAGAGGGTGAAAGAGTTCTTGCCGGTGTAGCTTTTGTGTGTATGTGTCTCTCCTTCATAAAAACGTGTATCATGTCCATCATGTAAATAAACTTTACATCACAAACCCAATTCTAGCAGATTTCCTTAACACATGTTTGTGATATTCTGCATGAGGCAAATAAAACATACAAAACCCAATGTCTGCATATTCACAGACATAATTCAGACTGCTGGATAAGCCCTTTAGAAATAGAGCAGCTTAAAGTCATTCATAGTTTTTGTCCTGTGTGGCTATAACTTGTGCATCTCACCAGGTAGCTGCCTCTCTGTGATGCCGAAAGCTTCCACAGGCTGTTGTAAGGTGGGGAAGGGCACGGGAGGGTCCACGGGCGCTTGGTGTGTGATGATGGGCGTGCTCTGCCCCTGACCATCTGTCTGGCTGTGCCCATTAGGCGGTTTGGGCTTGTAAATGTACGGTGTGGTGACATGGTATCCCATACCTCCAGGACAAATGTCTTTAAACGCAGCTAAGAGAGAAAGAAAAAAACACTCACCAACATATTCACATACATATACCACCTGTCCATCCTTCCATCAATCTGTCTGTGCATCCTTTCTATCTATCTATCTATCTATCTATCTATCTATCTATCTATCTATCTATCTATCTATCTATCTATCTGTGCATCCATCCATCTATCCATGTATCATCTATCTATCCATCTGTCCGTCCGTCCATCCATCCATCTGTCATCTATCTAGCCATGTATCATCTATTTATCCATCTGTCTGTCCGTCTATCTATCTATCTATCTATCTATCTATCTATCTATCTATCTATCTATCTATCTATCTATCTATCTATCCATTAAAATTTATTTAAATGAACAAGGAGAGTAATTCTTTTTCAGACAAAGCAACACTAAACAAAAATGAAAAAAATCAAAACACTCATCATTTTTAAAATATTTTTAATCTATATAAATAATAATGCATTGGATATATGGAGACTGCATCATTCATTCAATTCATTCAATCATCATTTAGTGACTGCTCAAATGCAGGTCTCACAGGAAGGCAAATACAAAAATAATGTAAGATGCATGTATGAAAACGAAATATCTCCAGGAGAACCAACAAAAAGAGAGTGATGGCGTGTAAAAGCATCTACGTAGCAGAGCTGTGGAACACACATGCAAACCACAATGAATTGGAGGACAGAGAGTAAATGATACCAGTAGAATAGGTGGGGCTGATAGAGGGCGTTTCTCAGGTAGCTTACCTGTCCCAGGTAGGGGGCAGCGGTCACAATGAGGACCCCAGGCCTTGCCCACACTACAACAGCATAACTGTTTACTCAGCTGACTGGACACAGGGTGCAAGCACTGCTTCCCCGGACTGACAAATCGGAAGCAATCACCCTTTTCCTCGCGAAGAGCAGGTGTTTCGGCTGGTTACCATGGAGATGGAAGGAGGGAGTGAGGGGAGGAGTGTGCACGGTGTATGACACAAACATGGAAGAGAAAGAGAAATAGAGAACAACAGAAGAGAAAAGAGATTCCCTTCACCTTGTGTTCCATCTATGCACAACTACAATGCCAAAACAAAAGAACAACTGCTCCAATATAACCACGTTAAAACAGAGTGGAGGGGACAGAGTATGATTTGTGTTATGTTTTTCAGACACAAGATAGTAAAGAACACAGGACAAGAATACAAACTAACAGTGCAAAGAGGTCAGTTAAGCAGGAAGCATTTAAGTAATGTTATTTACCAGGCTTAGTACATCAGTAGGCACTTGAAATAAGACATCTACCAAGTATCATGGGGTGAAAAACACTCAATATACCAGACCATTATCCATTTCCACATAAGAAAATCATCAGAAAAGTGGCAATGGTTTATTGAAAAAAAGTGCATGAGTAAATGAATGTACGTATGTATATGAGTAAACACCATCGTTCAAAAGCTTGGGGTTAGTAAGAATTTATTTATTTTATTGAGAAAGGATTCATGAAAGTGATTCATGAAAGTGACAGCAAAGACTTTTACATAGTCAAAAACAAAATAAATGTTCTTTTGAACTTTCTATTCATCAAATAATCCTAAGAATAAAAATGTATCATTGTTTCCACAAAAATATCAAGCATTAAAATTTTCTTATTATTGTCAACATTGCTAATAATGAGTGTTTCATGATGAAGATAGCATCATCATATTAGAACATTACATTTGTAAATATATTAAAATAGAAAACAGTTATCTCACAATATTATAATTATTACTGTATTTTTTTATTAAATAGTGAGCCTTGGTGAGCCTCAAATATTTGTCATTAACATTTTAAAAAATCTTACCGACCCCAAATATTAAATGGTAATATACTTTTTAAATGGTAATATATCTATTTTATGTTTAATTATTAATGAATGAGACCCAGTGTTAGATTGTGGATCATTAATCATTAATAATGTTGACACTTAAGGATTGTGTCATGTGACATTAAATGAATTAATGCTCTCAGGTAAATGTTTTGATGTGTAAAAGAACTGATTTGTCAAAGTGTAAACTGTCTTCTCTAATATAATATTTTTTTACTTTAATAAAGGGCCAATTCTGGGGGTTCCAATCACAATGTTCAATTCAACATTTTCATACAGAAGATAACAGCAGATTTGTGTTGACAGACCTTATACTGTCAGCCAAAACACACTGTATACATAAGCAAAAAACCTCGATTGACTGAAGGCTAAAATGAGAATTAAAATTATTCTCTTATCTTCTCTGAAAAAAAGACGACATGACAGAGTGTTCCAGAGGTATAAATTGGCTAATGCTGCCTTCCAGGAGAAGGATCAGCCTCTATATTTATCACAATAACACAGACAGCACATTTAAGTTACCTCATTAAATCACAGAGAAAGCTTGAGTGTGTTTGTGCCCCACTGACCGACCGCACACAGCACATTTCAACCTCGCCTGAACAGCAGAGAATCTTCCGCTCTTGAAACAGCCACAGTTAGTGTTAGAAGTCATGTTAAATCATGCTGCTAGCTAGACTGATCAGCACGTCTTACTGGTACGAGCTGAAGTGATTAGATGCACTCAATCCATTTACACTTGTAGAGTATGTACATATGTCTTTGTGCAGGTAAGCATGGAAACAGAAGGAACATGCCAAAGACATCAGCCATTCGAGTTAGCCGGAGAGGAGAGGAGGAATGGAGAGGAGAGGAGGAGGAATGGAGAGGAGATGAAAGGAGAGGAGAAGGGAGGAGAGGATGACTTACGGAAGCAGGTGGTCAGGGAGGGGTCAGGCACAAATCCTGGGTTGCAGATACACCTGAAGCTGCCCATGGTATTGATGCAGTTTCCATTGGGACAAACACCTTGAATCTGGCATTCATCAATATCTAAGGGTGATAACAAACATTAGAAAAGAATGTTCATCTTTCTTTGGTGGAACACAAAATATTATATTTTGAAGAATGTTTCATGTCAAAACAAGAAGGGATTTTTCAATCTTTTTTTGTGTTCCAAAGAAGAAAGTCATATAAGTCTGACATATAAGGGTGAATCAATTATGACAGAATTTTCTGGAGAACTTTTTATTTAATATTCTTAAAAACATAAACTGTAGCAGTCATTACACTGACAGTAAAAGAAAACATTATATATATATATATATATATATATATATATATATATATATATATATATTCTTTTTTTAAAGCATAAAGGCCCACTCACACCAAGTATGATAACTATAAATGTAACTATATAAATCACTATATTAGCATCCACACCAGCGGATGATAATGTTCTGTTTATTATAAGCACGCACGCAGTTATGTTGTCTGCTATGCTTTAAATGCGTGAGCTCTTTAAACTATTATTGAACTCCACTATTCTCACAGAATTAGAACAATTAGTAAAACTTCATAGTTATCATTTTCATTATCCTTATTGTCCTTGGTGTGAACGGGCCGTAGACCTCTAAACAAAATTTAGTTAGATTTATGCTTAAAACAAGAAAAGCTATTTGCCAATAAGGGTAAGAAAAAGAAACCTAATTCAAAACTTTCTGACAATAATTCATAATAACATTTTGCTTCACAAGTATGTATCTTTAAGAATGTTTAGCTTTTTTTAAACAAGACAAAAATACTAACAAATAAAATGACTTTTTGCAGCACACACATAAAAATGCATTCGATTTCTTCACAGCTTTATTCATGCTATTGTTAACCCATGTGGTGTGATCCACAATCACTGTAAGAATCAGTCAGAAAAAGGAACATACATACATTCTATTTCTTAGCCCAAACCCTACTCCTAAAACTAACCCTTACAGAAAGCATGCTGCATTTTTACTCACACACGTGGGCCAAGAGGCCCTGGAGTGCAAGTTAAGGGTGTGGGCAGTTTGCATCATTCCCAGCACTTAAAGTGGGACACAGATCCAACACATGTCCCAATGCAAATGCTAACGTGTTCATGATTAAAGTGATTCTCATGCAGACAGGGCATATGCTCAATCCCTCAAGCATCTGCACCCGAACACAGATCGGCCCAGAGGAGCTGTCAATCACAGCAATGACACCACAATGTGTCCTTTATACAAGAATACCCCACATCTCTATCCAAAATGCACTTACTGTAATGACCTGCAAATCTGCATGGTGATGGATACCTAAAGAAATTCGAATGAGCAAACTCACTAAAAAACTGCTTCACTTTGGTACATATTATTTCAGCGGCCTGTGTCTAATTCAGTCAAATCTCAAATCAGTTTAAAAAGGCACTAATGTGCTGATACAGTACTGCACCATGAGTACTGAAGCGAAGTGATCCTTTTCCATGCAAAATGCCTTTCTCTATGTAAATTATGCTTATTAGAGATGGCTAAACTAATTTAGCTTAGTTGCAAAAAATAAAACAATAATTAGTTCAAAGTAAATACATTTATGAAGTAAAAAAACAATATACAAAATAATTAGAACCAAAAAAAAATGGGATTAAAATTAAAATAAACAAAACTTCAGTGACAAAAAAGTATGTAGACAAAGCGTATTATACTCCATCAGAAATGTTTATGAAAGCATAAACCTGCCAATGAGGACAAGATTATGACTAATGACAGGAAGAGATCCGGCAGCATCAGAGCCAGGCAGAACACCCTAACCACAGGAGACCCATCTACTTACGCTGTAAAAGCTTTGGTCTGACGCAAATAAGCGCCAAAGGTTTAGTGGGACCCTCAGGCTGTGCTACCAGGACAATGATTAAGTTCAAACTTAACGGCACTCTGAGCGCTAAAGAAGTGTTGTAAACTAGCCTCAGAGAACAGCACATACTGAAATATTTATTAAGATATGGAGTCCATAGTGCTATCTAGGGTACGTTCTACATACCTACTCATGCTATGCAAATATTGTGCAGAAATTAAAGCAGCACTGCACCTACAAAAATAGTACTCATGAGAAATGTAGTGATCTCAACATAAGACCACATGACCAACTGCTCAAAAAATGGCTTTGCAGTTTTAATGAGACCAATATCTCATACAAAAATTACATTTGGCTTATTTGATAGTTCATTAGAGACTATAACTTATTGTTAATAGTTTTATGCATTTATTGTTTATCTTAATCAAGGTTTTATCTCTCCTGACCCAGAGTGCTTGCGGCCAGGCCACACGCTGGGCACTTCCCCCTAACTCAGCCAACTTCACTTTTAGCTGTGGTTCAGCTCTGGGTTTGGCAGACTGAGGCAGCTGGTGGTGGCTGCTGAAAGCAGAAGTGTTTGGCTGTAGGTGTAGATTAAATATCTTACTGACCCCAAACTTTTGAACAGTCATGTAATTAAGATTTTTCAAAACATAATTAAGAGTGCAGTTTTATAGTTAATTAACAGGAATCCCGAGGTTGCTTTTATTTACAACTTGGCAATATACACTCCACATCCCACATCTGGCTTTATCTCATTCTCATTATTTTTTATAAAGAAGTATTATTAAAGCAACACCATGGAACGTTTCCTCTTCGGTCACCCTACTGGTTGGAAACAAAATTGTCCATTACCGCTGTCGTAAATAATTTAGCCTACCGTCGCACGCACGCTCGCTGTTTATCCAGCACCGGCTTTAGAATGAACGATGTCCACAGACAAGGTAGAGTATGTTACATGATTTCATGAAAGTATGATGTATTGCGAAGAAACGAAGAAAAACAAAATAATGACTATTGTAAAGCTTGACGTAAAGGAAGTCAAATTTGTAGTTTTCTTATGTCTCATTCGGACTACAGAAAAGCGACCCGATCTGGCAAACTTGCATAGTGTGGTTATAGCAGATATAGGACCGCAAAGCGAATCCAGAAGTGACTTTCACCCTGTTATGACTTGATGAACCACTGATAAGATTTTGGAAACATTATTTTAAGGTAAAACAATTTCCATAGTGTTGCTTTAATATGCTAAACAAAAGTTTACTTTGCAAAAGCATTCATTACCAATATATGGCAGGATGAGTGTTACTTCACTCGATTCTATAAGCTGAGCAAAAGCCTTGAAATCTTTCTGGCTGTCCCTGATATGTTGGATCTCTGGCTATTACATCCAACTTCAACATAGATTAGAAAGATCTATCAAAGATGCCACCTGTCTCTCCTCCTGTCTGTCCTAACTGTGAAAGAGAGTCTTCTCTGTGATAGATCTGGGACACAGTTTTTTGGCAATTTAATAAAAGGAACAGTACATGGCATATGTGGCCAGTTGTGACATGCAGAGGTCAGTGGGGGGGGGGGGGGGGGGGCGAAATGAATTATATACAGTATGTGATACTAAGACATAGGCCCTGTCCCAAATGGCACACAGCAGACTTCTTCCGACAGTCAAAGTGGTGCAGACTCGTAGGAAGACCGTGAGTATATAGGGTGCCATTTGGGACAGGGCCATAAACTCATGCATATAATCAAAATCATCACAATCGATGCACAACTACATAAACACAAAAAATGTTGCACCACAAACTTACAGTACACATATGGACTGCTGGAACAAAAATACACAATAAAAGCATAGTGAATGCATGTATGCGCAAGCAGAAACAAGCCATGGCACTTACCGATACAGCGAGTGGCATTCAGCCTCTTATAGCCTTGAGGACATTCAATCAAAGGAATCGCTTTAGAGAAAAGAGAGAGAAAGAGAGTGAGAAGAGGAGGACAAAAAAATAACAGCACATTTAGTTACAGCTCTAAAGGAAAACATTCTATTCCAGCGAGAAAGAGAGCAAGGAAACTTTGGTGTAGTGAGAATACAGTACAAATAAAATCTTTGCAAAATGTATAATTAAAATACTAATACCATAGTTACCACAGAAAGTTACCACATAGTTACTGGTGCTCAAGAAACATTTCTTATTATTATTGATGTTTTGCTGATTAATATTTTTGTGGAAAATGAAAAT
This sequence comes from Meda fulgida, assembly GCA_030578275.1. Taxonomy (NCBI): domain Eukaryota; kingdom Metazoa; phylum Chordata; class Actinopteri; order Cypriniformes; family Leuciscidae; genus Meda; species Meda fulgida. The sequence goes on along the minus strand of CM060632.1, from coordinate 18,746,990 downwards.
TTTTGTCAGGATTCTTTGATGAATAGAAAGTTCAAAATAATAGTATTTGAAATAGAAATCTTAGTAATGTTATAAAAGACTTGGATCAATTTAATGCAATTTAAGGCTCTTTACATCACTTTTTTTCTAAGGCAGTGATGGTAAATTCCAAGTTGCCATTGTATTATTATTGCTGTAACAATAACTATAGTGCCTTTGGTATTTGGCCAGATGATTACAACGGTTAATTTTTGAACATGACATCCCCAAGTGTTAAGCTCCTTTATCAATTCACACAGGAAACTAACAGGATAAAACGGAAAACAAAACGCAAGTGTGAAACTTAATACATCTGATCTGATTACATTTGTTCTTACATGTTTTTACATGTTCTACACTAACACACAAAAACATTCATACATAGATCATTAATAACTCTATAGCTCATCACCTTCAGATTAAAAAAGCAAGCAACAACACTGTACATAATTCTGTAGTGACTGCTTTAAGGTTTGTCTCAGGAGAGGCCATGCGACTGGGAGCGTGTAACAGGAACAGGGTTTACTTCCCTCTTAGTCTCATGGGTAATGACTGTAATAAATTACATAAATAGAACAAAGTGAGAGAGTGAAATAGAATGACTCATTTGGAACAGAACAGAATGCCACCGACATTTTCAAGGGTCATATTTTGAGCCTGCATCAGAAATAAAAGGGGGCTGAACTCCAGACTTGTTTATTTCTTCATTACCCCAACACACTTGTGTAACGTTACTGCCGTGCACTTCTATTTCCGTTCAGTGCCAGCTAAAGTCCTAGTAAGTGCTCGCCTACAGATGCTTCACACAGACCTCAACTTCACACCATTCATTGCAATATTGAATCGCTTGGAGCAAACATCTATGTAACTGAAATGTGACGTGTGAGATGAACAGACCGCTCTTTTCAAGTAAAGGAATAACATTTTAATTGCCATTTGAAGATTAAAACGATCCTTAAATATTTCACACACTCATGAACGTTTGTTTTGGTGAGGTCCATAAGGATTAAATCAGTGATGTGTCTGGGAATGCACAGAATGCAGGGACGCCCATATATGGGCAGAGAATTTCACAAATATCTACAGACATACCGTGAAGAGAAATTGTGGAAGAGAGAGAGAGAGAAATAGGGGTGGTATGCTAACACTTTTCTGTAGGGACTAACTTCATAGAAGTGACTAAGCAAGAAGGAATCATGACTGTATGAGTAAATGTGTGTATGTGAGAAAGCATTACCAAAGCTGGAGTGTGTGCCAGGTGAGTCAGCATGTCAGTAAGTTCAACACAGCGTGTGTAACCAGATACCTTACAGCTTTCTCTTTCTTTTGACCATTTATTACGTACTTGCCTTTTCTCTGCGGAATGCATCCCTTCCCTCTCATTCTTGATATTAGGACCATGTGTCTTTTGAGTCACAGCCACTTGGAGGTTTGGCATCAAATAGTTTTTAGAGGAATTCATCATAGTTTCTTTTAGTTAGTGAGAAATGAATCATTGCTTTCCTGCTCTTTTTGGACCGAACTACTGTGGAATACTCCTCTGCACAATCATACTGCAAGTGTGATTCTCCTCAAATGGGGCCCAGACATACTGATGTTTAACGCCGTGTCTCACTCTGAACATACACTAGTTTGTTTCAGTCATTTTGGTCGTTCACAAAAAAAAGATTAAAAGTGAAAATGTAAGACATATGCTTGAGTTTGTGTGTGAGGCTGAGACAGATGTTTAAAACAGAAGTTTGAAATAGAGAGTGAGACTAACGATTGTGTGAGAGTGAGACAGGCATTTTTGTCTGTGACAGTGAAGTAGATGATTGTCTACATGAAGGAGAGATGGATGTTTTTGAGTGTGATGGTGTGACAGGTATTTTTGTTTGTGTGAGAATAAACATACATGGAAAATGTAGGCTACTTCTATTGTCTGAATTCTGCTCTGGTTCGAGGACAGTCTGTGTGACATAATTTTCATCATCAGTACACTCCGCTGATGTCTATGTGCAGCTCGAATTTTGTTTGCATGTGAAAGTTATTTGAGCATTCAAAACGAACTCCCATAATTAGTGCGCAGACACAGAACGTGTCCATCTGCACTCAGGGTCAATAGAGTATACTTTAAAGGGCTCAATTTAGCTCAATTGTGTGCTAGGCAGAGTGGATCAAGGAAAATGAAATATATAATTTTGTTTGTGAAACTGAGGCAGATTTTTGTCTGTTTGAGAGTGAGACAGGTGTTTCTGCATGTGAGGGTGAGACGGGAATTTTTGTTTGTAAAAGTGAGGCAGATATTTGCCTGTGTGAAAGTGAGACAGGTGTTTTTGTTTCTGAAAGTGTGGAAAATGTTTGTCTGTGTGAAAGTGAGACAGGGGGGTTTATTTATGAAAGTGAGGCAGATGTTTTTCTGTGTGAAGGTGAGATGGGTGTGTTTGTTTATGAAAGTGAGGTAGATGTTTGTCTGAATAAAAGTGAGACAGGTGTTTTTGGATGTGAGGGTGAGACTGGTGTTTTTGTTTGTGAAAGTGAGGCAGATGGTTTTGCATATGAGGGTGAGACAGGTGTTTTTGTTCATGAAAGCAAGGCAGATGTTTGTCTGTGTGAGGGTGCGACAAATGTTTTTTTTCTTAAAGTGAGGCAGATGTTTGTGTAAAAGTGAGACAGGTGTTTTTGCATGTGAAGATGAGACAGGTGTTTTTGTTTGTGAAAGCAAGAGAGATGATTGTCTGTGAGAGTGAGACTGATGTTTTTGCATGTTAGGGTGAGATTGGTGTTTTTGTTCGTGAAAGTGAGGCAGATGTTTGTCTGTGTGAAAGTGAGACAGGTGTTTTTGCATATGAGGGTGAGACTGGTGTTTTTGTTTGTGAAAGTGAGGCAGATGTTTGGCTGTGTGAGATTGAGACTTTTTTTTGCTTGTGAGGGTGAGATGGGTGCTTTTGTTTGTAAAAACGAGGCATATAATATTTTGTTTGGAGTTTTTGATTGTGAGAGTGAGACAGTAGCTTACATGATTTCTTGGGGCATTTTTGGCATTTGTGGAATCCCCATGATGTGCCCACAGTCCCACAACAGGTATCTTGTTTAGACAGGCCAGGCAGAGCTTTCCCACACTACAACAAAATAAAACACAATCAAATACAATAAGTTAACGAAAGAAAGAAAAAGAGAGATACTCATCTAGACCATTCACCACACAAACATATATAATTCTGCTCACACAGCTCTTGATCCCAGATCTTACTGATCAACACTCTGATATCTCCCCCCTGACTGAATCTAATCTGCTGAACCAGGCACGAACCAAACAACAATCTGAGAGACAGCAATGATACACAACTCAAACAACCTGATAACACCCCACTCTCTGCTGACATGAAAAGACAAAGTAGCAAATTAAGTCCGAAAGGTTGCAAAAACATCCACAGCACTTTACGATTAGAGAGAGTAAACAAACAAGACTGAGGTGAACTTGATGATAATAACTTGATAGACTAACAACTGTGGGAGCGGAAGACAACTAGATGTTCTATTAAGCTGGAGGCAGGTACTGAGTCATAACTCTTGAGAATCATTCTTTTGCGTTTCGCTTGCAGTTCTCTTCTGAAGAGACAGATGTTCCCTTGAGCACCACAATGTTCTGGAGAACATCTTACTATTCATTAAGTCTTTTGCTCTATTTCTTGATTATCCAATGATAGCTGAAATCGAGTTAGTTTAAAAGGCTTTAAAAGTGAGAGACAGAGAGTAATAGTGGATGATTTACAGCTCACAGCAGCGGCGAGAGAGATTGAGATGAAGAGAACGGAAAAAAGCTAGAGAAGATATTTTAAAGAATGCTTTTGTCCATACAATGAAAGTCAATGCAATCCAAAAAAAATACCGGAGCTCATTGACTTCCATTGAATGGATCAAAAAGTCAGAGACATTATTCAAAATATCTCCTTATGAAGAAAGAATAAAAAAAAGAGTCGTACAATTTAAAAAAATGTTAGGGTGTGTAATTGATGACAGAATTTTCATTTTTAGGCGAAAAATGTACACATAGTGTAAAAAGCTCTATGGAAGTAGAGGTGCAGTACAGATGCAAACCCTTGAATATCTCACCAGCTTCGTCACATAAAAGCTTTATATACGAGTTATATCTGAGTTTATTTATTCAAACACTTATGGTCTCTCACTTGCATTCCGGCAGTCTCCTGAAAGCAGCGTCCCAGCTGGCTCTTGGATGTCACTGGCTGGTATTGGAGGTATGTTTGCTGGTTGGGGTAAATGACGCCACTGTGAGTGTGTCCATGCTGAATGCTCTGGCTGCTGCTGTGGTAAGTGAAGGAGTGGCTGGACTGCGTGTTCTTCACCTGCCCGTTACTGTCCACTGGAGACACCTGATGGATCTGGACTGAGGCTTCGGGGGGATGTTTCACATGGACATTCACCAAACCTACAGAAAAGTATGCTTTAAGGGGTGTATTCAATTTGAATTCATATGGGTTCAGTACAGGTTTAATCCAAGTTAAGCTCAATAGACAGTATTTATGGTGTAATGTTAATTACCACAGAAAATAAAATCAATGTGAGCTACATACAAGTGAGAGCGAATGAGGACAATTTCTGTAGCAGAACTGCAGAAATGTGAAACTAAAAACTTTATAAAAGCACTTGCATTATTGTGTATTATTTGAGATGTAAAGTTGTTTTGAAAGCTGTTTGTCATTTTAGAGTTGTAGGGCTTATTGCGTTGTGTTTTCATGTAAATGACACAGTTAGAAAGCATTTTGCTTGTGTCTTGTCTTATGGCTATAATACTAAAACAATGAGTATTTAAATGTTTATGGGATGGCCCAATTCACTTCCATTAAGTACCTCACTGCAACCCAGATTGTTTTTTTTTTGTTTTGTTTTTTAAGAGAGAAAACAAAGGGCAAGTGGAAATTAATTTTTGTGGTAATTCTGAACCCTGAATATTCCTTTAATTACAGCAGAGCCATGTATTTCAGATTAATAACAGAAGACAGATTTAAACATTTAAAGCGTTACCCTGGTTGTGTCCAGTGCCGTAGGTGAGAGGTAACGTATGCGTTGAGTGGACGTGCGTCTTCTGCCCATTTGTGAGAGTATGTTGCCCCTGGTGACCGTTTGGATTTGCCATTTGGCAGAATTTTCCAGTAAAGTTTGGTGGGCACTGGCACTTGTCCCGAGCACTGCATTTTCCTCCATTCATGCAGGGCAAATGGCAAACAACTAAAACATACACACAAACAGAGCAAAGCATGGTTAATCACTGCCATATCAGGTAACATTTTTCAATGTTTAGTTTAGCGACCCATCTCATTTAATAATACACAGATGAACCAACAAAATTATCATCAAACTTTAGTTTTGTCCTTTAGTTTTGTTTGAGCAAGTGTTTGCTTGCTGTGGGCCATTGTGTGAGTGTGTGTATGCGCTTAAATGCTTCACAGAAAATTTTAAGAACTTTTGTGGTGACATGTAATGGGAGTTCTGCGTGACACATTTTCACTAAAACATGCCATTATGGTGACGGACCATTCTGCCCTGAAACATCTTTAACTTTCTCTCTGCCTTGCTCGCTTTTAGACATTTTTCACAGTGCTTAAAATCTCACTTGAGCTTTTAGATCACATTTGGTTCAGCAATAATACCAGCAAAATGATGAATGGATTTAATTATCCCACATCTGAGGTAAATAAATGTTTTGGGGCTAGATATTTTACGGCAATACGTTTGTGTTGTGGTATAGGACATTATTTCAAACATTTAAATGAGGTGAACCTCATTCTCCTGTCAAGATATTCTTTAAAAATGTTCCTAAACCAAAAGCCACATAATGTAATTAACATCATGAACTAATCATGCTAAATGCTCATTAAAACAGTACGGCTGTTCTAACCACCATTCCCACGTGGCACAATATGATGTCATTTCCTCTCAAAACACATATACCGCATGTGGCCAGATGCACAGTTCATTGTGACGGCAAATAACATATTTCAAGATCATTGGGAGGAAAGACTGCAAATGCTCACATACACTATCTAAATGACAACACAGCATAGTCTTCTATTTTTAAATACATTTTTACACTTTTTTGCATTTATTAGAGATTTAAAAAGCAGTATTTTATTCATTAACAATTATTTCGTTCATTTTTCCAAATGAGGACATCCCCAAATGTCCCCAAGGAGAGTTTTTTTTTAATATATTTAACTCTCTTTATTTCCCCTTCAAAGTAGAGCTAAACAAACCCCCGCTCACACACAAACAAGTAGATAGATACACATATATTTTCTGATACATTGGTATATTTAGATAAATATTTACATACTCTGACAAACCATGATTTATACACAACACGCGCGCACACACACACACTTTCATTATTTCTGCTCTAGTGGGAAATCTAGGACTATTCCAGTGCCTACACTGAACCTCAGGCAATATCTTGACACACTCATGTATCAACAATGAATCACGCACACATACGCACACGAGCACACACGCTTCTCATCCTAGCTAGTGAAGAGCACTACTCTCTCCTGAACAGGAGGAAATAGAGCAGCATGACAGTAAACAAATAAAATGTGGCCTAAATGGTAAGATAACCAGCAGGAGCAGGATGACAGACCACATTAACTTTCACTCTCTGACACACATAAATGACTGCTCTTACTGTACATGGTTCATTTGATAAAAGAGGAATGTATGTGACACATACACTACTAATATGGCGGTGAGCTGATTTTTATTGTCAGAACTGGCAACTATAGAAGTTCTCAAACATACACACAAGCAAACACAGTGACTCTCAGATGAGCTGAAAGCCAGGAGCAACTCTAACGAGAGGCCTGGCGGGACAGTCTTTTGGAGACAGTAGTTGTTTTCATACTTATCTCGGGTGGAATACACATGAAAATCCAATAGGTGCAAATGAAAGTTTGAAAAAGAAATAAAAAGCAATCAAGCAACAAATATCATGCTTTTAAATTGTATATCACAAATATTTCCAAAAATTATGACTTGTGCCAACCAACCCCAAAATGTATATTCCACATGTCAGCCAATGTGCCAACCATGCCCACTCACACTGTTTTCATATATTCTGTTTGTTAGCCAAGCAGCATACCACAAATATGTTTAACAGACTTGAAAATCTTATATCAAGAAATAACTGTCCTCCATCAATAGCAATAGTATTTTTTGAATATTAATATCTTCACAGAAATTTATTCTGTTGCAATGTCTGTCACAAAACATTAACTAGTGTTCAAAAGGTTGGTCTTGGCTATATTTAAAAAAAAAATGTTTCGTCTCTAATTTATTTGTTTAAATTTACATAAATATCAATTAAAAATATTTTATTTAAAAAAAAACAGTAGATATTTTGTCATACAAGGAACCATTTACATTGTACATGCATTTAGTAGATGCTTTTATCCAAAGTGACTTTAACAAACAGTATTTGGTCAATTGTCAAACCAGTAAATATATAGTCATATTGTGAAATATGATTATAATGTAAGATAACTGGTTTCTATTTTAATATATTTTAAAATGTAATTTATTCCCGTTTTGACAAACATTATGACAGTAATTTGGTCCTCATGAAACAATTTGTATAGTTGGTAATTATGAAAACAGTTGTGCTGCTTAATATTTTTTTGTAGAAAACATGATACATTTTTTTCAGGATTCTTTAACAAATATAAAGTAAAAAAAAACAGTATTTATTTGACTTATTATTCTTTGGTAACAATATAATTTGTCTACAATATAATTTTTTAATATAAATCTTTAATGTCACTATTTTGATCACTTCAATGCATCCTTGCTAAATAAAAGTATTAATTCTTAAAAAATGTACTGACAACATACATTTGAATGGTAGTGTATGATGTCCAGTTCTTGAGGGTATGTCCAGTATGATCACAACGGGCGCACACACACGCACGCACGCACGCACGCACGCACGCACGCACGCACACACACACACACACACACACACACACAAGCGCGCGCACACACACACGCGCACACACACACACACACTTTCAAATTTGAAAACGAATTTGAAAACTGGCAAATGTTTTTAACATAAGTGAAACAAATGTGTCATTAGACCACCTGGAATACAATTTCATCTATATATATATATATATATATATATATATATATATACACACACACTACCGTTCAAAAGTTTGGGGTCAATTTTTTTTTTTTGTTTTTTTTTTAAAGTAATTAATACTTTTCTTCAGAAAGGACGCATGAAATTGATATATAGTGACAGTAAAGACATTTATAATAATGCAAAATTATTTATTTTTTAATGAAATGCTTTTCTCTTGAACTTTCAAAGAATCCTGAAAAAAATTAATCACTGTTTGCACAAAAATATGAAGCAGCACAACTGTTGTCAACTGTGATAATAATCATAAATGTTTCTTGAGCATCAAATAATCATATTAGAATGATTTCTGAAGGATCATGTGACACTGAAGACTGGAGTAATGATGCTGAAAATTCAGCTTTGACCACAGGAATAAATTACATTTTAAAATATATTCAGATAGAAAACAGCTGTTTTACATTGAAATAATATTTAACAATATTACTGGGTTTGTTTTGTATTTTTAATCAAATAAATGCAGCCTTGGTGAGCAGAAGAGACTTCTTTTAAAAACAAAAAAAAATCTTACCGACCCCAAACTTTTGAACGGTAGTATGTATATATATATATATAAAAAGAGAGCATACACTCAAGGCCCTTAAGCAGATGGAGTAACATTCTCCTGTAAACCCCAACATATCTGCTAGTACAGACAGGTTCATTGGCAGCTCCATGGGGATGATTGTCAAAACACCCACCACAACTGTGTCCAACAACGTGTAAAGGTGAGGCATATATTCAGAAAACAGTCATTGGGGATGACAAGTCAGCTCCAGTTGGAGGAGTCTGGACTACAGATTCCCATCAGAGCAATCATAAGGAACATGCAGCCACATATCGATCTGCTGTGATAATGCTTTAGTATTCTACGAGACAGTTTATTGAATTATGACGGTCAAATCCAAGAGTTGATCAATGATTTACAGGTCTGTATGGCACATTCTCTCTGTGTACATGGAGTAAACAAATGACACAATGTCATTTTGCCAATGTTTATACTTATACATTTAAACAAATCTATCTACATTTCTGTATTGAATAATGTGTTTATCAGACAACAGAGGTCAAACACAACCATTAAAAAGTTTGGGGTCAGTAAGATTTTTGTATTTTAAATAAGTTAATAGTTTAATTCAAGTCAATGTGAAGACTTTTACATTGAAAAAAATATATTTTTAAATAATCAAAAATCGAGTATAAAGTCAAAGAATGCAGGTTTTTTTTTACATAAATAATAATAATAAATGTTACTTGAGCATCAAAACAGCATATTATAATGATTTATAAAAGATCATGTGACACTGAAGACTGAATTCAGCTTTTATTGGACTGATTAAAATTCAGCTTTGTCCATCACAGGTATTAACTAAATACTAAATTAATTAAACATATTTAAAAAATCTTACCGACCCCAAACTTTTGAATAATACAGTAGGGGTTAAGTTATTATATTTAATTATTGCATACTTTCATTGAGATCAGTCAAATTACTCAATGTAGTGACTGCTCATGTCATTTCAGCACTCGTCTGAGGTTGTTTATTTGTTGCTTAAGGAATTGATTTAGCATCAACACTGAGGTATGAAAAACTGGTTCAGAGAACTGAAGACAAAATCTTGGTATTGATCCAACTCTAATGAATGTATCTGCGTGTGTTTCTCCATTTTCCACGGTGCTGGAGCTCAGCCTGCGATCTCTCCTCCCAGCTGTGGATCAGAGCTGACAGAACGCTCTGTTCCTTATAAGGCCGTACACACTCACCCACCCACTCCAGACGTTCACCTCATTCAGACAAACAGCTTGACGGAGAGAGAGAGAGAGAGACAGAATGACATCTTAGCACCACGCAGAGCCTCTGCTTATTCTGAGATTAGCCATTCAAACACTTACTCCCTCTGAGCTTTCCTGACCCTCTTATATGGAATACAATTTCAGCTGCTCACCCTGTTGGGCACAGATTACAAAACCCACTGGTGAAAACAACCCTTAGCTGAATGCCCTTGTGTCCACAGAGTAATTGGATTCAAAAGTAAACCTTATGTAACCACTATGTGTATATATTGAGTCTATTGCTTCATTCTTGACCTTAACGCAAGACTTGCAAGTCACAAAATTACTAGCACTTAGCACAAACTTTTTGACTTTACTTTAAGGACTACAATATTAATAAAGGGTACTAAAGTATAGAAAAGAAAAAAATGATGATAATGCTAAATACAAAAATGAATTAACTGGCCATTATTTGAATGATTCACTTTAAAAAAAAGTAGCTTTCTGCCGTCTATAATAAGACAGTTTGTTTGTCTTCCATTAGTTATGGGGTTATCACAGAGACACGTTCTCAGAGAAAAACCTAATGCCAAATATTCTTATAAATAAAATCAAGATGGGATGTTTAACAAAAGTAATTTGTGCTCTTTGTATAGTGGAATTTAAATATGATAGTATGAAACTTCAATCATGATGAGCAAATACACCATAGCCTGTGGAAAAATTAATGCAAAGTTAAAGAAAGTAGCAAATGCTCTACCATGGCAAAATCAAATCCTTTCCAAGTAACCCTGAATGGGCTACACAACTAAGAGATGTGCTAAGACTGAACTGGAGGGCAGAAGACGTTCTGCTGTGTCATAACCACATGCTCTTGAACCATTCTGAGCCCTCGTTGTGAAATATCACTGCAGCAAACAAAGTGAGAAGAACTGAAGTCAAGTAATGTAGGTTTTTCAGACGTGATCTAAAGCATTTTAAACTTTTCCAAAATATCTGCCAGGTAAGTAAAAACTCCCCACCGAACCACGACTAGAAACACATCCAAACATCAGCCATAATTATAGACCTGTCTGAGGCTGGACATGATGTAACAGGCCCACGGCCAGCTGTTCTCTGTTCAGTATACTGCAAACGCAAGCGTACACACACACACACACAACAAAATCCAGTTGCCAACGAAGGAATTAGATGTTCTACAAAGACCTGGATGAATGAAAACTTCCCGCTTTTCCCACAATACACCAAGAAGAGGCGGCGATGCAACTCACCGACTCTGAAGTTTGGGGCGGTGAGGGTGTCCGTTGCATGCCCGTTCTCACTGATGATAGTGGTGGTGTTGCCCTTCTGACAGCTGTTCTGACAGCGGTTGTTGGTGCAGGTCATCTTGCAGATAGTCGGGGTGAAGACCACCTTGATCCGGCCGGTGTGGTTCCCTACTGCAGCCCAGCAGAGCAGACACATCAACAGAGAGAAGAGAGAAAACTCCATCAGTCTGGAGGGCATGGCTTTCATAAACAACTCAGAACGACTGTCTTTCACTTTTCTAGGCAGCGTCTAGAAAGTGAAACGAGACGGAGCGAGTTGAGAGTTGTTGTCTTGTCTTTTCTTAGTCTCCTGTGCGTGTTCCCCTGTGACTGTCTGATTCCTTTTTTGTCCATTCCATCCTTTTCTCTGTCCAATATTTCAGTCTCTGGAACATGAGGAGGTGACTGGAGAAAAAAATAGGAGTAAAAGAGCAAGAGAGAGAGAGCAAGAGAGAGAGAGCGAGAGAGCGAGAGAGCGAGAGAGAGAGCGAGACAGAGAGAGAGAGAGAGAGAGAGAGAGAGAGAGAGAGAGAGAGAGAGAGAGAGAGAGAGAGAGAGAGAGAGAGAGAGAGAGAGAGAGAGAGAGAGAGAGAGAGAGAGAGAGAGAGAGAGAGAGAGAGAGAGAGAGAGAGAGAGAGAGAGAGAGAGAGAGAGGCCAGCAAACAACTCTGGGATCAGACCCAGTTCTTCTGGAATGATTTGGACAAAGTGGCCACAACTCCAAGCCTTATACAGAGACGAAAAGAGGAATGTTGGCTTTTCCCAACTAAGATTACCACACTACTAATTATGTTTACCAAGGCTGCATTTATTTGATTAAATATTCAAAACAAACAGTACTATTGTGAGTAATATTATTACAATTTAAAATAACTTTTTTTTTATTTGAATATATTTTAAAATGTAATTTATTCCTGTGATGGCAAAGCTGAATTTTCAGCATCATTACTCCAGTCTTCAGTGTCACATGATCCTTCAGAAATAATTCTAGTATGCTGATTTGCTACTCAAGAAATATTTCATTGTATTATCAATGTTGTGTACATTTGTTTCAGGATTCTTTGATGAAAAGTTTAAAATTAATAAAATATTTTGTAACATAAATTTCTTTAATGTCACTTTTGATCAATTTAATAAATCCTTGCTGAATAAAAGTATTAATTTCTTTAATTTCTTTCAACAAAAAAAAAATCTTACTGACCCCCAAACTTTTTAACAGTAGTGTATAATGTTACAAAAGCTTTCTATTTCAGATAAATGCTGTTATTTTGAACTTTCTATTCATCAAAGAATCCTGAAGAAAAAATTGTACACAACTGTTTTCAACATTGATAATAATAATAATAATAATAATAAAACTAAAAGTTTCTTGAGCAGCAAATCAGCCTATTAGAATGATTTCTGAAGGATCATGTGACACAGAAGACTGGAGTAATGATGCTGAAAATTCAACCTTGCCAACACAGGAATAAATTACATTTTAAAATATATTCAAACAGAAAACAGTTATTTTAAATTGTAATAATATTTCACAATATTACTGTTTGTTGTTGTTGTTTTAACTAAATAAATGCAGCCTTAGTGATCAGAAGAGACTTATTTTAAAACATTAAAAATGGTACAGATTCCAAACTTTGGAACAGCAGTATATATATATATATATATATATATATATATATATATATATATATATATATACACACACACACATACACGTATATATCAGTCGTCATTTCGTTCCAAATCCATTAACATAATAATATTAATAACATAATTCATATCAGAAACGTTTTATAAAAGTAGTCCATAAGGTCTTCTGAAGACATATGACAGCTTTGAGTGAAATTTGAATCTAATTGGGATTGGTGTGATTGTCCTTTTAAGAGTCACATATTCAAGATGTAATTTGTACATCCCCCTCCCTCTGTTATGTAAGCAAATCCCCCACAAGCTAACATAACCTTTCCTCAAAGATCAAACAATGTCTCCACAGACATCAGTCTGGTACTGATGACACACACACACGTCTGGTTTACTATCTTTGTGGGGACTTTCCATAGACTTCATGATTTTTATACTGTACAAACTGTATATTCTATCTCCTTACACTAACCCGACCCCTAAACCTACCCATCACAGAAAACTTTATGCATTTTTACATTTCCAAAAAAAACTAATGCTGTATGATTTATAAGCTTGTTTATCCATAGGTCCCCACTGTGACACGAGTCCCCATGAGTCTATGTGCATTCAGGTTGAAGTCCCCACCGGGATAGAAAAACATGAACACACACCCACACACATACATACACAGCTGTTATGAACTGAGGGAGTAAGCTAAACTGAGGAAAGCACACTGATAGTATACAGCAACACTGAGAAGTAGACGACAGGAGACGAATGATTTTACCAGAGAACAACACACACACACACACACATGGCTGCTGACAGGCTGACTCTAGTGCGGGACAGACCTCAACGGGTGCCAGACGCCTAAGACATCGAGAAACTAGTCAGTCTGCGACATCTACCTTTAGCCACACACGCATGTTTACTTGGCAAATCTAAATTACCAGAGGAAATACCATAGACCTGTTTTGTTTTTATATAAAACTAGTTATAAAACCTCATGTTTAATGCTAGGATTTCAGCCCCCTAACTGAACATGAGTTTGACTTAGAGGAATATTGCTTGGATTTCATGCAAAAGATTGCAGATACTGCTCAAACCTTATATATAAATCAATGTATTAACTGTTTCATCATCTGTATTAGTATCTGAAACACTAATTCAAATGTTAACACTTTAGTCTTTTTGAACGACCCGATTGCTTGATTGGTCAGCAAACTTGAGTAAAATATGACTTTAAGAATTGAGATCAAATTAAGACTATGATTAGCTATGGATCAAAAATTTTACCCTACCCCATCTATACGTCTACTCCTAACAGATTGTGCTAGTTTGCATTAACTTACCTATGAATTATGTATGTTTTTGTCAGATTTAGCTTGAATTGAATGTAATAATTTCAATGCATGTATTGCAAATATCAAGTTTTCTGTTCAGATTGTAGATCTAATTCATGTGGGGGGGGGGGGCTCCCTTCAATTGGAGGGGGGCTCCCTCCTTCAGTCCATCAATCTATAAATCCAATCAAAACTACAAATGTAACCTGAGGTCAGCAGGAAATCAGTCAGATGCTTGTCTCTTATGACCTTCAAACTAATGTAATGTAATATGTAAAGGTCTGTCTCCTCAGAGTGAACCCGGTCATTTCTGTATGATCCGACATCCAGTCAGAGTGCGGTTTGGCTGAGTTTCAAAGCAGCGAGAAATGGCATGTCAGACCACAACACCGTGCAAAAACAGTTACCCAATACCCCACAGGCTCCTCCTTGCATTAGTAGTATTACAGCAGAGCTCCGGCTGTATTTGGCTGAGTTGTGTAATGCTGCCAGTCTGCAGGACAGGAAGAGGGATAATAGATGTCATGCTACACATTAGTTCTGCCGCCCCACCGTCGCCTCATTCACATGCAGGACTACTGTATCTAATCGTCTCACCTGCCTTTTAAGAGCACTTCCCTCAATGACCGTTTATCGTAACGCTCTGTCATTTAATTTTCCCCCTCTCTCTCTCTCTTTTCTTTGGTTCTTGCTTCCCTCATGGCCGGGCTTTTATCTAAAATTACCCAGAGAAAATGAGTCTAATAACTCACTTTAGACAGTGCAGCGCACAAGGCAATGCTTAAGTCTTTATATGATTTCAACCAGAAGATCCGCTTGAAAAAAAAACAATGGGGCCATAACTTGAGGGCCGACCTGCAGCAATACAAAATTACAATAAATGAGTCTACAGCAGAAGTGCGTGAGAGAAAGGAAGTGAGAAAGTGAGGTCTAAAATGCACATGCCTGTGGTTGTGAACCATCTCACCACTAATTTGTACTGTGGATTCCCACACCTTTTGATCAATGAATTTCCTTAGATTTCTATGACATTTTCATTATCCTGTTGTTTGTGATGGATAAAGATGTGTAACAATTATAGTAACCGCAGAGAGCAATTCTAGTCGAGATAAGCTTGAAGAAAAAACACTTTATTATTATAGAAATTTATAGACTTGTCAAATTTTCATAAATAGCCATGACTCTTCCATTCTTGGAAATCACAGTTTTAATATTCGTCTTTAATGTTGATGACTGTGGGAGCCTTGTTTTCTCGTCTTCAACTCTACTACAGTTGAATACTGTAACAAAATCGTACTGTCATCTCACAGCGTTGCCGACACAGAGCTGAACCTTTCTAAGCGAGTCAGACATGCTGTCACTCTCCTCATGGAATGTTCCGCGGTGTGTGTGATCCGTCATTCTGTCAAACACCCGGGGCATCATGCAGAGTCAGCGAGACTTGTTGAAAAATATAAACTGATACATGAAATAACATTTTGAGATGGTGATGTCACTAGATGTTAAATTTCCCCAACAGAAGGAGAAGCTTTGGGATTGCATCAACATGTCAAAATTATAGAGAGTGGCAGCCTAGACATATTCTACCGTTCAAAACTTTGGGCTTGGTATGGTAAGACATTTTTAAAGATTTTGAAAGAAGTCTATAATGCTCACCAAGATCGCATTTATTTAAAATAAATGTTTTGAATTTGAATATATTTTAAAATGTAATTTATTCCTGTGATGGCAAAGCTGAATTTTTAGCATCATTACACCAGTCTTCAGTGTCACATGATCCTTCAGAAATCATTCTAATAGGCTGATTTGGAGCTCAAGAAACAATTCTCATTATACTCAATGTTGAAAACAGTTAATGTTTTTCAGGAAACTGTGATATATATATATATATTCAGGGTTCTTGATGAACAAAGTTTAATGGCATTTATTTGAAATAGAAATCTTTTGTAACATAATAAATGTCTTTATACTGCCTCTTGATCAATTTAATGCATCCTTGCTAAATAAAAGTATTAATTTATTTAAAAAAAACCACAATCTTACTTACCCAAAACTTTTGAACAGAATGATAGATGTTAAATAGTACAGGAATTCCACTCAAACATCAATTTAAACAAAATAAGATTATTGCGTTTTATTACCTAACCTCACCGATCAATCACAAACAATCTCAACAACTCTAAATGTCATATGTCATTTTTAAGTTGGAGGTTAAAGCTGTATTTAGAGTCACTATTATGAAAATACTGTAAGTTATAAAGATTTACCATTGTATGAGGTATTCTTAGAGACGATGTGAAGTGAGCACCTTTAATTCTCTCTAAAACAGAATACCACTGTCCTGCGTGGCCTTGGTGCTTACTGTTTTTATAAAAGTGGTGAAAGCAATAAGACACACTAATTAGTTACATTTATTAATAATAGTAGTTATCAGAATAAACCATTCTTCCATCAAGTAAATACACTGCAAATCATACTCTCAGTTTTTTTTAATGCAATTATCTAATCATCCTTAAAACAAGATGTATTCACTTAAGAAGCAAAATGACACAAAGATTTATATCTTTCTTTCAAGGAAATCTAACAGAATTTTGTGAAATTTTGCTTAAAACAAGAAAAAATATGTTTACAGTTGGGGTAAGAAAAATAATCTTGTTTTTCCTTTTCCCCTTTTCCTTACCCAAACAGCTTTTTCTTTTTTAAAGCAAAAACATCACTAAATTTTAGTAGAGCGAGTTTGGCAAAAGGTGGATTCAAACTCTTTTGCGTCAAAACTTTCTGCCACGTGCTTTACCCCTACACCATTGACACTGTTGACAATCCAGCATCTTCCGTAATTTTGTCAGGCCCAACTAGACGTCATTGGGGAGAGTAAGTGCTTATAGCCTCTGCCAACAAGTCAGGCTGTTTGCACTTAATGTAAATAGACACTCCAGTAAGAAAAATATTGTTTTGCAGTGTTTGGTGTAGGTTAGACAACAACAATGTCAAACATCATTGGTTTTCACATTCTTTGTGACCAAAAGTCACAGGTGTCATATTTGATTAGATGTTCCATAAATATTGACTTAAATTTCAGTCTGTTCGTCAGACACATCTATCATACGGCTTCATGAGACTTATAGTGCAAAATACTTTTGAATTACGTTACTGTGCTTTTTAGTGTGCTGCAAAACATTAAAAAAAAAAAATTAAAAAAACCTTTCCACACAGAGAGATCCAGCACCAGATTGTACTTACCATGAATTGGGTTGTGTCCCACAGAAAGCGGGATGGCCCGGTTCAGGTTTGGTCCGACACCATGCACCTGCGTGTGAGTGTGGTAGTTTTTCTGTTGTAGCATAAACTTCTGTGTTTTGCTCTGGTGCATCGTCATTGAAACTGGGTTTTGCACTCTGCAAGATACACGTTAAAAACAAAACAAAAAGTCAACATTTTACTTTTCAGTGTTTTTTTTACCATCAAATTTTTTTCCATCTCTGTCTTTCTGTTACAATGATTTACATCCATATATAAATATTCTTATATTTTATTTATTCATGTATTCACATTTTAATTTATGTGGTTTTCACTTTTGATTAAATACCTGCTCAAGGCCATATGGAAAACCACAGGACCCTGAACACACAGACATGCTTCTGGTTACATGTAAATAAAACCAATCACTTGCAACATACAAAACACATCAGCAGTCACATGAATCACATGAATGAATGATATTTCATTATGTTTATCAGACATACAGTCAAATGTCATTTGTACAAACACATACTGCAAACACATGGACAAAATTCCATCATAACACATCACATCACAGCGACAGCATTGCTCTCTCTCTCTCTCTCTCTCTCTCTCTCTCTCTCATATTTCTTTCTGATACAACCATAGTTTCTCTGCAAAATCCTTCAGTTTCCTTTCTGGGAATCAGAATAAAGTTCACTGGCCTCAATTATGAAACCCATTATGAAGAATTAAATGTGTGCAATACACAACTGAGTTAGCATGGTACGTGACATGATGCTCTAAGCATATGACTACAATTTTTTATATTTTAATTTGATTATACTTTCACACATTTCAGTACTGACTGAAATAAAAACATAGTTTTAGTCAATTGCCATCTAGAATGAATTTGATTTAGTTTGTTGCTTTCATTCTATTATTTTATTTAGTTTATAATTCATTCTGGTATTGCCTTTTCAGCCAACGTTGTTATTGTTCAATAAATGTGGAAATAAAATATAAATAAAATATAAAATATAAATAAAACACTTAAACTTAGAGATGTTGCCTTGGCAATTAACTGAAATAAATAAGCTTATGTTGAAGTGCTAAAATTGCAAAGTACTTAAATTACAACTAAAATCAAAATACATTTAAACAGAAAGAAAAAAGAAAACTAATAAAAATGACAAAAGCACACAACAAAACCATTAAAACAAACTAAAATGAAAAATGAAAATATAAAAATAAAAACTAATTTATTTTCAAATCTTATAAATACAATAATAAATATATATATAATCAATACTAAAGTAACACTGTTGATGTTGAATTTGAACATCTTAGAAGATGGCACCATGTTGCAGTCCACATTTAGGAAGGCCCCTTAAAAAGCTTTCTAGGTAGTCAGCTCACTAGTTTTTGGGAAAGAGTACAAAACACAATATCAAACCGAAATACAGCCCAATTCCCTGAGAGAACTCTGAAAAGGGATTACGGATCCTGATAATTATCAGCTACGTCTGTGTGAAAGTATTGAACATCTTGCTAATAAAGAGACAAAACAGCACACAGCTGTGAGGAAACGGATGTGAAATGTAATATGCCTTTCATACATCTATTAAGATGAAGAAAAAGGATGCGGTCAATCAGAATCACAGCTGGGAAGCCTCATAAGACGATGACGCACAAGACTAAATCAGGGTCGGCATCTCAGAATAACAACACAGACTGAATCTGTCTGAATGGTGTCTGTACTTTTAGGGATAGTCCACCAAAAAAAGGTTTCGGTTCCCATTGACTTAGTCTATTTTTTTGTCCATTCAATGCAAGTCAATGGGAGCTGAATCTGTTTGGTTAACAACATTCCTCAAAATATCTTGTTCCACAGAAAATCATACAGGTTTGGAACGACATGAGGATATGACAGGTATGTTCTCATTGAAATCGACCTGTGACCGGATATCACAATTTTTTGATGACTGACAGATACTGCAGAACTCAGCTTTATGCAAATGAGCAGTGACATGATGCGTCAACTACCAACGGGATCGAAGGCAGTGACCCCCGCCTTTTAGTGTGAGACAGGCTTTAGACATAACAACATGCTTTTTAATCCACAACAAAGGGACATGTGTGGACAAAGTGTAAACAGCGTCTGAACTCTGATCAAAATGTAAGGAGCAGATCCACAAAAATGAGCAAACAAAATGAGAATATTTAGAAGGAAAGTGTAAACAGAGATTGTTTTTCCCAGTGTTCTCTCATCTTGTCTTTCACACTATTCAGATCTGCCTCTGACTTTGTCCTTCATCTCTCATTTGATGCTACCAGAGAGGTCTCATTTTGAAATGTATGTTTGTACTGCCCTTTAAGTCATGCAATGTGCTGTAGTGCATAGTCTGTCAACCTCTCTCATAGTCTCATACATATGATAGTTTACTTCTGTGCCATGCATGCGTCCCAACAGACACAAACAACATAAATACTAGTCAATTGTCTCAGTGTTTATAACTCTGGGGTTGAATAACACAGACACGCACAAAAAAACCCATACACGCACAAAGATTTTGTATTCAAGATATAACTATGGGAAGGTGAATGCCAACACACTTAGACACACAAGTCAAGCCTTGAGCAAGGCCTAATTTAATCTGTCTGGGGAGAGCATTTAATAGCTTCTAGCAGTTGAGTTTGAGCCCTGCATTCAGACCAGCACAACACAAATCAACTTGAAAAACATGTGGTTATTTTCCACCAAGATTGCTGGAAAAACATGGCAATACTTGTTCACCAGCTAGACCAGTAGTAGTAACCAGCATAAACCATCCTGAACCAGCAAGAAAATTCAATCTGGTCTTTTCAGTAGTAAAAACCAGTTACACCCCACAAACATAGAACATAACACCCTACAAAGAGCAGACCACACACATAAAAAGAAAGAGCGTAAAATATAGGAGTCTTTTCTTGAACAGGTGAAAAGCAATGAGCTGTGTAAGTGCTTATAAACACACACCATCACATGAACTAAACAGTGGAAGCTGACATGTGGTGAGAACCCCAACTGGAGGAAGGTGTGTTTTAAGCTTTTCCACATGTCTCTTCCACTCTTTCTCTCTTCATCCTATGTACAATACCCTACATACAGTATACAGACAATTAATTCCTCCAACAAAAGTGACTTAAATGTCCTACCACTTTATACAAACACATACAATTACATTTTAAAATATATTACAATAGAAAAAAAGTTATTTGAATTTGTAATGATATTTCACAATATAAATACATTTTTGATCAATTAAATGCAGCCTTGGTGAGCAACAGAGACTTCTTTCAAAAAAAAAAACATTACACCAAACTTTTCAACGGTTTTAAAACATTTCTGTGTATACTTTAATGCAAGAGAGCAGAGAGTGATGAATTGCTGTACAGGAGAGGTTGTACAAAAATTTATATAGTTTATATGCATATGGATTGGGCTTGAATTATGCTAATTCGTAACTGAAGGTACCTGCTTTTCATTTAGAATAATCCACTTTTATAAACATTATGAGGGAATAAGCCGATTTAATATATGAGAATTTTATGTGAGAACCTTTTTCTACCCACCCAAGTAAGAACACTTGTGCGCAATTACTAATGAATGCAGCTCAATGCAGTGATGCTGGGTGTTTGGCTGATTTTTTGGGCGTTGACTAAGCAAGCACTATTACTAATCAAGCCAAGAGCATTTATAATTGTAAAGCCAGTCATGAACTTCCTAATAAGCTGCATTACCAGACTTGGTGTGGAAAGAGCTGTGGGTTTCCTGCACATGTAGACAGGAAAACTGAATTTTGTGAGGGAGGCCAGCTGGCTTAGTTTAATCTCCTCCAAGTGAACTCTACTACACCACGACTGTCTCTCATAGCTCTTCATCAACAGGTGCACGATCGCGCAGCCACAGCGACGGGGAGGACATGGGTATCTTTTATTGTCTCTCTCTTTCTCTCCCATAGCTCCCGGGCTTCTCGTCTGACAGGTGTCTGGACAGGTCTACCACACTAAACCCGAGGTGCTCCATGAATCCAGACTCTGGTTCACTGCCAGGCTGCATTTCAGCTTGAAACCAAACAGCACAAGAAACCTGACCAGCCCACCACCTGTGCATCACTGCAACAGTTCAAACACACAAACACAACACACCAACCACACAGACCCTCTCTAAATACACACACGAGCCAAACCACATACCCAACCTGTAAATACATTTAAACCTACACACAAACACCAACTATGAACACACGGATCCTCATTAAAACACCAGAGAAACACCTTGAAAAGCTCTCTCACACGCACAAATGAGGACAACATTTATAAAAATATCAATCCGTAAGACACTTAGGACTCTGACGTAAAGCCCAAGTACCCAGAACCGCAGCCGAGACAGACAGCGTAAGACTATCCCTGACGAGAACCCTCCCTGAAGGACTGACTGGAAATTTTCAGGGCCACATAACACAAGTGTGTAAAATGTACAGAGCACATTTGATGTATGCATGTGAAATACAGCATTCTCTTACACTTGTTATTGAATGTTCAGCAGACGGTGACATAAATCTGTGAATACATGTGCAGCGTAATGTAAATCATCTTAAAGAAACCTTTGGGTTTGTGCCCAGATGTGCTCTGTGGCCCAGAATATTTTTTTCAGTATGTTTAGCTGAGACAGCTGAGCTCTGTTCAGGTTATAATTGTCTTCCAGCTCAAATGTGGACCACCATAAGGGATGGAGATGGATGTTTTAGAGCAAAGCACTCTTCAGTGTCTTCAGTGTACAAAACAACATATTTAAAAAAAAATTCTACTGGCGGGTTGACCGAATGACTAGTTGACTATTTGGTCTTAAAGGGATAGCTCACTAAAAAAATGAAAGATCTCTATTTGTTTACTCACCCTCATGTCTTTCCAAACCTGTATGAATTTGTTGAAATTATGGCACACAAAGGGAGGAACATTTAGAAAAAAGTATCTTTTTTTGTCCATACAATGAAAGTCAATGGTGTCCAGTGATGTTTTGGACCCCACTGACTTTCATTGTATAGACAAAAACAAAATATCTGGAAAATATCTTCTTTTGCACCATCTCAGAGAGTTTTTTTCAAGATGTAAATTATGTAACAGCTCACAGTAAGCACACAAACTAAAATAAAAAGAAAAATTATATCAAAAATAAAAAAAATGTAATGTTAGTTTAATGCACAATTTACAACAATTTGAAAGACAATTTTGACAGTTTGAGGAAGAACCAGTAAGTTTTTTTGAAAAAAAGAAGAAAAAAGGCTATTTTATATATAGTATATAGATATATAGTCTAATCTATAGTCTTTGAGGATTCTTTTTGATTAATAGAAAGTTTAAAAGAACAGCATCTATTTGAAATACAAATATTTTGTAATATTAAAAATGTCTTTACTGTCACTTCTGATCAATTTAAAGTGTCCTTGCTGAATAAAATATTAATTAAAAATATTACTTACCCCAACATTTTTAACAGTATTGTAGGTCCATTTCATGCTTTTAATGGCACTTAAAAATGGTCAGTGGGAAAATGTATAATATGATGAAATAGTTGCTTGCAATTTAGTCTATAATCTATGTAGCCTACTTTCATTCAGAATGCGTCTAAAGCTGTCACAGGTCTAATTAAACCATTGTCCTTTGCCTAGACAGCAAATTAAAGTGATGCAGCAATATAAATAACAGAACAAAAAACTATATAAGGCCCTGTGAGAAATGCATTTAATATGTTAGTATGAAACTACTTAAATATTTCCTTTAATATGAAATGAGATTTGCAGGCGAGTAGTTAACTGAACAAACTGTGTGGTCTGCATTCAAATATCTAAAAAAAAAAAAAACACAACAAAAGAACAGCGGGATCTTTTATAGCCTCCACTCATCACTACAGCAGACCAGTAAGAGAAAAAGTTTACTGAGAACAAAGCCAGACCATTCAGGTATAGTGATCCCAGCTGATTTCCACCCACAGTGTCTCTTCTGGTAGACAGGTTAGATCAGCAGGGCATCTGTTTACATGTGCCGTCTCTGATGAAGAGGAACCTGTCTGAGACTGGATTCAGAATGCGCTCAAAAGGGCCAGTCAGCACTCATTCCTGCTCTTGTGGCAATGAAGCCACATATTTTGCTTTTTAAAAAAAAATCACTAATGTTTATTTGCCCTAAGATTATTCTGCGCATGGGGAGCAGGAGTATAATGAGCTGTTTATATTGAATTTTACGACACTGGGCAGAGATTCAGAGTAAATCCTGGTAATATGAATTGTAATTATGGTTTTCGGAGCATAGTGGTTGGACACATGTGATGCGGCTCTGCTCACTTCTTTTAATGCGTCTATTGAAGCCCAGCAATATAATAACTTGGAATGTCAAAACTACATATCTTTCAAATAAAATAGCTTAGCCTGAATGGTCTAAAAGAGCATGGTACTTAAAAAAAAACACATAAAAAATTATATATATAATATACAGTATACACAACAGTTCAAAAGTTTGGGGTCGGAAAGAAGTCTCTTATGCTCAACAAGGCTGCAATAACTGTTTTCTTTGAATAGAATTCAAATGTAATGGATTACAATGATGAAAAGTTACATTTGCAGCATCATTACTCCAGTCTTCAGTGTCACATGATGATCCATAAGAAATTATTCAAATATTCTCATTTGCTGCACAAGAAACATTTCGGTTACACTATGTAGTTACATTGTACTTACTCATAATATTAAATAACTACATGTACTTACTATAAAGTTACAGTTAGGGTTTGGTTTAGGGTTAGTTACTTGTATTTATCCATAATTTACTGTTATTACTATAAGTAAATGTAGTAACGTTTAACTACGTCACCTGAAAATAAATTGTTACCAACATTTACAATTGGCAATAAAAAAATTACATTGATGAAAATTTAACAGAATTATTAAGCAGCACAACTGTTCTAAGCAATAAGTTATTGCTTAATTTTCTTGTGGAAAGCATGATACATTTTTTTTCAGGACTCTTTGATTAATAGAAAGTTCAAAGGAGCAACATTTATATTTGTTATTTTTTGTCCTTGCTGAAAAAAAATAAATCTTATTGACCCAAACTTTTGAACTGTAATGTACAGTATATACAGTATATTGACCATAATAATAAACAATTTTATATTTGCTCTTAGCAACTTGAAGTCCACTGAATTGGAAGGGCCAAGAATGCAATTTGTAAATGGAGAAAGCACTACAATATATTGTAATACTAAACTACAATTGAATAAATTAATATGGAAACAAAGTCCTATGAAGCTTTGTTTTCAAATTTTACAAGGGATAAACATTTAATGTGAATTCTATATGTACAAATCATCCAGCTACTAGTGAACTCCACAGCTGAATCAGAGAGGAGATGAGAGTGAGAGGGGGATGTCAAAAAGGGAGAGAGAGAAAGTTATAAACATAAGCTCCAATTCCAGTCTCAACAAAATAGCTGGCGCGACCTCGCACACTGGCAGACGTGCTGTAATTAAATCGAAAAAAAGATGCGGAGATTTTTTTTTATTCTATCCCTCTCAATCAAAACTGAACAGCTACATAGATTTGAACTCCCAGGATCTCCAGATGTTGCTTTTTTCATATAAACAACTTAATTCTTTGCATGTCAATTTCTCTCTCTATCTCCTCCTTCACTCTGTCATCTCAACTTCTCTCTCTCTTCCTGTACCAATCTCCCCATCCTCCTCCTTTCAAAATATCAGTACTCTGACCATCTCAGTTTTCCATTTCCTTCTCCCACTTTTTTTTGACCACTTTGTCTATTCTTCTCCTTCCACTCTTATCCTCTTGTTATTCCCAGAATCTGGCTGAATCTGCTGCGGTTCCTCCCTCATGCTCGGCGAGACACTACACAGCTCTCTTCTAATGAACCCAGTGACCCACATCAGGATGCTCTCTTCTATATCATCTGCAGATGGATATATATGCATTTTTGTTTCCTAAATACCAGCAGACCCACACAACACTTGCGGTGCATCTCAATTAGCTTCCTAGCTTCTGAGGTCATGAATCAGTGTATCATGTGCATGAATTCAGGCACTGGTCATGACAGTAAGGACCCTGACTCACTACACATTGAGACAATGATGACTCTATTTCCGGCAACATGACAACGTCCTCATTGTACAACATCACTACTGGCATTTATGAACAACAGCAGAACTGATATATTTCTGACATTATTTTTTTTATGTTATTTAATGTACATAATGATTAACTTTGCTTGTTACATATACGTGCAACATTTCAGCTGTAAATAAATGATGAATGTTAGCTAGATTATGTTCAACCTGTCACTCAAATGAGATCACAGCAACAGCAAACCACAATGATCCAACAATCCAATGAATTCCCGATGGATAAAATCAAATACCAGCCTATATTTTTCTTGTTTGAGAAGCCTTGTCATTCGGATATACCTCACATTAGGAAACAAAAGACTATTGCAACTTCTGTTTAATGTTGACTTTAATGCTCCCATTACATTTTGTGGCAAAATATCAGCTGTATTGCAGGTATCAATAATATTCTTATGATGCTAAGTATGCTAAGCTTTAGCTAACAGCCACTACCATGACTTTAAAACACCATGGACCTCTCCCCTGTTTTTTTATTCCCCGTCAGCAGGACAGTTCACACTTATTCACAGAGGAGGGGTGGCACCTCACTGCCTGGGTGTAACCTGGATGTGACTGACACTTCAAAGTCCTGCCAGACATGAGAGAAGCAGGAACGATGAACTCCAGACCTCAGTGATTGACAGGAGTTACAGAGCCAGGTGTGTGTTAACAGCACTGCTCTATTATGGGTGAGTTTTTTATAGCTGGAGGCTAACAGTAACGTCATGCTATGGTGGATTCAGTATGTGCTCCTCACGGAGCTGATTACATATACTCAAAGAAAAGACCCTAAAAATGTAGCTCAATGTTACCGTGTTAAAGGAATTTTTCCTCTCTCTCTCTCTCTTTCTCTCGCTGTATGTATATGTATATGTATATATATATATATATATATATATATATATATATATATATATATACATAATTGTATTGATAAGAGTAAACTGAACACTATTTGCCATTAATACAACTTCTGGTTATTCGTCCTTTGTCATTTGTCTTATAAATGCTGGGACAGACCAAGCCGACAGTCGGCCATCTTAGTTGGCTTAGGTTTATTACAGTTTGTCTACTCTAGAAGGTTAATTCACAGAATGTTTTCAGGACAAATAAAACAGCAGGCCAATATTCAACGATTATTTTTAATTAATCAAGAGAAGCAGAAATCGTTATCATGATTAAAATACCATAAACTGACTGTCAATTTCAACTTATGGATTTATATAAATACTATTAGGAGAAATGTCTCAGTGTTCAACTCACCTAAAGGTCACCTAAACTGGCAACCAAGTATTCATGAGTTTAACACAGAAAGATCCTCAGAGCACAAACATTACATGACTTCATAACCTCCAACATTAAACACCTCAAATCACTTTAGTTAAACAATAGGATCAGAGTAAATAGAGTGTGCCACACAGCTTGAGCACAATGCTCGGCATTGATCCAGGCTCGGAAAATAAAGCACCAACAGAAAACACTGTATTATATCTCTCTTAAAGTACCTAGGGGCCAATCTCACTCCTTTTCACGACCAGCAACGTTCCTGAGGATGGATCGAGTTTTCTAGACACACATAGACAAACTCACTCAACTATAAATCTAAAGCTCTTTCTTACCATATATAAGATCAATACAAGACCTCTGCAAATTCAACTCTATAAACTATCCATTTAAAATTATGGTGTTTGTTATGTGATGTTTTTCAGTAAAACTTTTGCACACTGAACCCACTTCACACCTGTAAAAAAATGCCACATTAAACCAGTTTGGAAATTATACCTTACAATATTTCATTCAGACATCAAAGATGTATTACATAGTTCTCTAGAATACTTGATTTTAATTGGTCAAATGTTTTTACATTTATACATTCCTAGATGCTTATCCACAATTAGCCAAAACAAGTAGGTTCCCAACGTGTTTGAATAACCATTTCACTGACCTGTTTCTGCTGTGATGACACCCAACCACAGATTCACTACACTAAACTAGACTAAACCCACACTAATAACTCACAGATGCCTGTCACACTCACACCAACAAATCACTCAATCTGCGCTTCAATAAACCTTTCACTTTTGCTGTCAGTTTTGGAGGGAAATGCAGGCTAATAACTGTCATATTTTGACAAAATAACAGTGATGTTAAATGTTTCTATGTAAATTATGCATAAATCTTTGCTTCCATGAGTTACCCTGGCAACACTGAGACGCAGTCTAAGAAAACTAACATGGTGACAGTAACTCACCAGTTTTCAAAACTGACGAGATGGAAAGGCAGGATTTTGATACTTTGGAATCATGCTAAAAATATAATAAAATAAAAAATAAGAAATAAAATAAAAATATGTTACACATCTTATTACTGGCTTATGAATACTCTTTACCAATTTTTACACTTTTTTTTTTAAGAACATAATCAGTTCTCAATTATCAGGTTAACCATTAAATATCTGGTATAATTCTTTCAAAATGTCACCCTACAATGCCATTACTGTACACCATTGTGTGTTCAACAGAAAAAGAAAAAAAAATGCAGTCACCCAAGAGATGCCTGACTGGTGACTGGTTGCCATAAAGCCTTTGTGTATTTCTTGCTCAAAACATCTGTCTTAACAAGATATTAACAAACTCTGATATCCTATCCTGACAACCCAACCAACACTCATTTTGAAATCTAAATATTATATTAAAAATATAATGAAATACTGATTACATATACTGATAATATTCAAAATAATCTAAATATCTAAAGTGCAGGAAATTCCTCTCAAATGTTGAGCAAGATGTTTGTATGCAGCTGAGAGGAAGAGGAGTTCTGGAGAGAGGCTTACCTCCTCCATGCACACAATAAACCCCAGTGGAAACCCGCAGAAGCTTTCGAGGACAGGTCTGGTAGCAATTACCAAGCAGAAACGTCCAAACTCTAACTGAACGTGCACGTCAGTCCCAGCACATAAACTGCTTTCATTAATATTTTAAGTAGAATTCATCAATATCCTGCCCTGCTGCAGTATTACAGCTTTTCCTGGAACCAACATGGGGGCAAATTCTGTGGCTTTCCCCCACATCTCGAGATTTTGAGTCAGCGTCTGCAGTCACTTTCGCTCTGATAGGAAGGAAGAAAGAAAGCTGTGCTCAAGTCCAATATGATAATGAACTTTACAGCTGTCTAAAGGCGTGTAGTCAACCCAAAACCCTACTCAAAAAACACAGGTCACTAAAGAGCCCGCAGGGGGCTTTTTACAGTCACGGTAAAGGATTCTCATTAAAAAAATTAAAGGAGAAAACTAGGCTGACATCAGGACTTCAGGAGTCATGAGAGGTGACAGGTGAGAGCCCAAGTGTAAGTCATGTAAAAAGATTTTCAGTGAGTCAGAATAAAAGAACAGTAGGTTTTTCTGTAAAACAAACCCAGGCTGAGTAGTAGGGGGCATGAAATAGGCAGAGACCGTTAACATCTGCAGGTCTGATGTCTGGAATTAATATTGAGCTATGGAGTTCCAAAATAATAAAATGATAAAGAGCCTGAGGAATCTAAAAAGTCCAAAATACCTTACACACACACATTTGCTGTGTGCTGTACTATGCTAAACTAAAACGCATATCCTTAAATAAACAGTCTGATTATCGGTTTATCAATAGTGTATACATTACCGATATTCATATATTTAGGTATAATCATGCATAATCGTTTTTCTCACAAATTTCAGTTTTACCTATAAAGGCTGCCACAAGTCTTATTAATAGCACCCAACAATGCCATTACACCACTGTGTATTCAACATTATTATTTGACTATTCAATACAATATTAGTTTCTTTTTGATTGTCAAAAATTAGAAACAGAACAATAAATGAAAGCCATGTACTGTATATCAGTTATTGGACACTTAATAACCAGTACCAATATTGGTTCTAAAAATAATAATAATATTGATTATTCAATTAAGGTCCAGTTCAGAAAAAACTGTAGTTGGACTTTTTGCACATCAGTAAGATTAGTTTTCCTGCCGAAGTGGATGTTCTAGGCTGAAATCATTTACAACGTGGACCAGGCTTCATGCTGAAAGTCAAAAATCTATCCGTGGGAATTCTGTTCTGTACTTTTATTAATAAATATAAACAATTAGAATGCTTTGGCCTGTTTGAGATGCATTTTTTGACCAAAATATCAAAATTCCCATAAAGCACAAAGCCAGACAACAATCATGACTGAAAATTCATCATGACAGTCTTACAATAGCAGGAGGCTATAAATCTCTAAATCAAGCAGTCATACTCACTGTGGTTGATAAGGAATGGGTCCATTAGGTGGTGGCTTCATGGACAGAGTCAGATGTCCCACGTTTTTGCCTGGCAACGGTAACTGCACTTGACCTTGGCCTTGTGGGAAGATCTGCTGAGGAATGGGGCGCTGGGGAATTACATTATGACCGTTGGGGTATCCATTCGTATGACCTCCGTTTGGAAGTCCACTGTTGGTGTGTCCGTTTAGTGGTCCGGTTGGATGAGAGGATGGAGGGAGAGTGGTCTGTTCACAGGACTTGCCTTTAGAGCCTGGCTTACACACACACATGTGGGGCCGCAAGCACATCCCTCCATTTTTGCATGGGGGCGTACAGTTAGCTGTAACAAAGAGAAGAGAATTCATTCAATGAAAATGTAATACAATCATTTAATATGTAACATATAATGAAATGTCATATAATCCAAATTAATTCCATATATAGTGCAATTAGCATTCAAGATGTCCACAAGCATGTTTGCAAAGTGGCTTGCCCAAAATCTTCGTAAGAAACCAAGTTTATAAAAAAGGAAGGGTCTATGGGGCAGGCAGACAACAGACTTGCATTATAAATCAATTTCTGTGTCGGTTTTTGTTCATTTTTACAAACTGTTGTGGTATAGTTTATATATTTAGATTAAAAAAACGTATAAGGTAATCAACAGCATGCCGTGCTTAACATGATGGAATATACCTTTAAAAGTAGATATTTCTATAATAATTTCAGCATAATTAATACAATGTGTACACTTTTTATGTGGTGAGAAACAAAATGTAGGCAGATGTAAATGTAAAGGCCAGTTATCTGTACATATCATGAGAGAGAGAAAGAAAGAGCAAAAGAAAGATAGACTGGCAGAGAAAGAGCAAGAGAGGGAAAATGAGTGGATAACTGGGTGTTGACTTGTGGTCTGTAATTACATCATTGGGGAGAAGGAACAAAGCTGTCATTCAACCACAAATCTGTGGCCAATGAACAGACACTTTTACATACACAAAGACACACACACACACACACACACACACACACACACACAAAATCAGAGTAGCTTGCTGCTCATCAGTCAATTTACAATTAGTCACATTAAGTGATTAAGTGCTGCGGAGATTCCTAAATAGGAAATGGATCAGTGCCCAGTGCTCAATGAAGACATTAGAAAGGATGACCTCATCGACAGCTCCTATGACATGCAGTGAAAAGCAGCTGCTCTACACAAAATGCTACAGACAGTCATCTTATCATCCTCATATATACCATCTCCAGACCTATTGGTCCTGGCTTCAGAGTACAGTTTTTACACTGTAAAATCCAATAGCTTTCCTGACTCACATATACTAGTTAACTTTACTCGGTTATATAAAATACGTACTTCTTACTAGGTTTTGTTGAGTTACAGTCAATTGCATGGTGAAAAAAGCTATTTACTTATTGTTTTGAGTGAATATAACTTTGTTGAAGTTATCTTAACTTGCTTAGAGTGACTATTTGGAACTCAACCTACACCGTAAATTCCAATAGCTGTCATAACTTGCATAAATGAGTTAGCTGTAGTCGGGTATGAATAATTACAAAGTAACGGTTAATTGCATGGTGAAATAAGCTATTTACTTATTGTTTTGAGTGAATATAACTTTGTTGAAGTTATCTTAACTTGCTTAGAGCGACTATTTGGAACTCAACCTAAGAACAAGCAGGGCTGGGTGTGAGCATGCTCAGTAGAAGCCACCAACGGTCAGTCTCGTGCTCAAGACAGTGGTTCTGTCGGACTGTGCTGACGCATTTGCTGGAAGATTAACGATTTCATCGCTTGTCGAATAATAAGGTAAGTTTTCAAGCAAGTTAGGTTAATATTTGTGTGTGAATTTGTGTTTCTGTCTGCTGCCTCCACATTAGCTAACATTTGTTAAACATGAACAAACTAACAGGCAGGGCACTTGTTCGGGCATGTTTTAGGCGGCTTTCCCCCACGTTTGAAAATCTATTTTAACTGAAAGTGGAAATACTCACATTTTTAATGTAGCTACAGCTAATTTTAGTTTTCACTTAAATTTTAATTCAGAGTTGACACAGTGGGTGTATTTTGGTCGAATGTTGGGTATTAACAACACAGACATTTCCAAGTAACAAATTAATGTTGGCCTATCGATTAAATTTGCTGCATCAGTCCTTCCAGAAAAACGCGGAGATTATTGGTGATTGTTGCGGGCAAAAATCCTTGACTATGCGGTATGTTTTCTTTAAAAATGCAATGGAATATGCGGGCTTTTTATGCGATGAAATTGCGGGAACTAGCAAAAATTGCGGGAAATTGCAAAAACTGCGGGAAGTTGCAAAAACTTTTGGTTTAATGAAAAAGAGAAAAAGAGTGATTCCCCAAAACCCTGTTCTCACTACTACCTTAATGTAAAGAGTCATGTCTTATTACTTCCTATTATAAACAAGCATACTACATCACAGAAAGTGCTGGAATATTTCGGTTCTCATCTTGTTTTATTTCAGACCTTAATAAACACATCAAACTTACAAAACATTGAGTCAAGTTCTGTAGCTTTACCAATGGAATATATGCTACAACTTCTGTAAGAATGAATAAATAAAAATAAATAAATTGTGTGCTTCCTGTTTTACCATAGATGGTAAAAGAAAGTGTTTTACAGCTTTTCGATGATGTTCACGTCGCGTAATTACGTCAATTCATAACGTTCCCATGGCAACAGGGGAAAGGGCTGATCTTGTGTGAAACAAACGCAACATTTTTCAACTTTCTGCTAAGATATATGTGAGTTTTTTGCAACGAAAATGCGGGGATTATGAAATCATGCAAGCTCCGCATATTTTGCGCGGATTTGAAAAATGCGGACTTTGGCTGATTATGCATTGAATCATGCGATCGCATAATCACGTTTCCCTATCAAGGCTACGGAACTCGACATTACGGATGTCGTATATGGGAACTCCTCTCATCCTTCACTTCCGCTGAAATCTTATAGGCTAACGCCAGCAGAGCTGGCCAATTGACGCAAATATGCAAATACTGAACTTCGTAGCAGTATAAAGCAAGTGCAGCGTCAATTCCCTTCAGAATCTCTCTCTTCACGCTTAAATCGTGTGCTAGAAAGCTGATACTACAACTTGAATTATTTCGCCGTCGTTGAAGTTGCGCCGAGATACTTGCACTGTCTCCTGCATCCGATGGCAACTAACTGCAACTTGTGCTCGGGCCACATCTTGCCCCCCGACACGCACCTGTTCTGCGTCGCGTGTTTGGGGCTGGCCCATGCCGAGTCAGCCCTCACGGACGGAGGGTCCTGCGACCACTGCGCGGACATGTCTCTTCGAGCTCTCAAAGCCAGGAGGGATGAGGCTCGCGCAGCAGCGGGGATTGGGCCTACCGCCGCCACTGAGCATACTTTCCAGCACTTTCTGGTCTGATCTGATCTGCTGTTCACTGATCGATTGCTCCTGTCTGCCTTCCTGCCTGCTGTGAGTTTGTTTGCGTCGAGGCTGTAAGCTCTACGCCTCGTATTATCTTTGTATTTCTTTCTGTTTTGAACCATCATTTACTATCATTCCTAGTTGTTTATATTACTAAATATAGTTTACCCACCATCTCAGATTAACCTTACATCGCTAGCTTCCGTTATTGTTAGCACAGAACGCGTGTTTACGCGCCACCCGCGCTCATTTATTTATTATTTATTTTCTCTCGCGCGCCCGCGCCTTTGAGTTCATAAAAGCCCAGGTAAGTAAGAATCAGTCAACACAAACGGTGAGTAATGTCTTGTCCTGTTATTGTCACCTGTGTCACATGTCATATGTTTAGTGTAGCCTTCTCCGATGGCAATATAGGATTTATTTGTGATAAATGCAAGGAGACAGTCAGGCTGACGGAGAAGATTTCAGAGCTAGAGACACGCATCCAAACTTTAATTGAGGATAGTAAGGATAGTACTAGAGCTTTAGATACTATTTTTGGATGCGCCTAGCATAGTGAACTCTGTACATGATTCGGTTCCGGCTGAAGTAGAGCCCAGGCAGCAGGGCAGATGGGTGACCGTGAGAGATCGCTCTAGTCGCGGATTAAAAAACCACCCTTCCGTTCCGATTACCATAACAAATCGATTTGCCCCACTCAGTGAAACACCCACTGAGAATTCTGTTGATTGTGCCCTGGTAATTGGTGATTCGATCACACGGAACGTGAAAATAGAGACACCAGCCACCATAGTCACATGTTTGCCGGGAGCCAGAGCGCCTGACATCAAAGCAAATTTAAAAGTGCTGGCTAATGCTAATCGTAAATTCTCTAAGATCATTATTCATGTCGGCACTAATGATGTTCGACTCCGCCAGTCGGAGATCACCAAAATTAATATTAAAGAGGTGTGTAAACTCGCAAGTACGATGTCAGGCACTGTAATTTTCTCTGGCCCCCTTCCTGTTCGCAGGAGTGATGAGATAGTTAGCAGATTGGCCTCACTCAATGGTTGGTTGTCTAAGTGGTGTCCGTTGAATAATATAGAATTCATAGACAATTGGAAAAGTTTTTGGGGCAAGCCTGACCTGTTGAAAAGAGATGGTGTTCATCCCTCCTGGGATGGTGCTGCTCTTCTCTCTAGTAATATGGCACATAGTCTTAGAGCTAAAACATGACAATCTGGGGCTCAGGTCAGGAAGCAGACAGACTGGCTAAACCGACCGTCTGCTAGCGGCCTCGCGTCACCAAGGTCAGATAAATCCCATCACATAGAGCCTCTTTCACCTAGATATCATCATATAGAGACTGTGTCTGTTCCCCGAATTTGGAAATCCAAAAAACGTCAGGTAAAAAATTTAATTGATGTTCAACAAATAAAAAACAGATATAATACAGATGAACAAATGATAAAGCTTGGGTTGCTGAATATTCGATCCCTTACTTCAAAATCGCTCATAGTTAATGATATGATTTCAAGTTATAATCTAGATGTGCTGTGTTTGACAGAAACCTGGCTAAAACCAAACGATTACATTACTTTAAATGAGTCAACCCCACAAGATTACTGTTATAAACATGAACCTCGTCTAAAACGCAAAGGGGGAGGTGTTGCTGTAATTTATAGTAATATTTTCAAAACCACTAAGAAATCTATTTTTAAATATACTTCTTTTGAAGTGTTGGTGCTTAATGTAAATATATATAGTGTAAACGATAAATCACGTTTGAGATTTCTGCTGGCTACTCTATACAGGCCACCAGGGCACCATAAAGATTTTATCAAAGAATTTGCGGACTTTCTATCAGAATTAGTATTGGCTAACGATAAAGTACTAATTGTTGGTGATTTTAATATACATGTAGATAATGAAAAAGATGCATTGGGATTGGCACTTAAAGACATTGTAAACTCAATTGGAGTTAGACAACACGTGTCAGGACCCACTCATTGTCGTAATCATACTCTAGATCTAATATTATCACATGGAATAGATGTTGATGCCGTTGAAATTCTGCAGCAGAGCGATGACATCTCAGACCATTATCTAGTCTCATGTAAATTACATTTAGCCAAGGCTGCAAAGCTGACTCCGTGTTATAAATATGTTAGACCTATAACTTCTGCCACTAAAGATTGCTTTATCAATAATCTTCCTAATCAGTTTCATCATCTCAGCATCCCGGATAGCTTAGAAGAACTCGATATTGCAACAGAAACTTTTAACTCTCTCTTTTCCAGCACTTTAGACGCAGTTGCTCCGTTGCGCTTAAAGAAGATTAAAGAAAATAGTCCAACGCCGTGGTACAACGAGCACACTCAGGCCCTTAAGAGAGCAGCCAGAAAAATGGAGCGCAACTGGAAGAAAACAAAACTAGAGGTATTTCGGATTTCATGGAAAGAGAGCTCGATTGCTTACAGAGAGGCTTTAAAAGCTGCTAGATCTGCTTATTTTTCAACCCTATTAGAAGAAAATAAACATAATCCTAGGTATTTATTTGAAACAGTGGCTAAACTAACGAAAAAGAAAGCTTTAAGCACAGAAGTTTCCAAGCAACACAGCAGTAATGACTTTATGAACTTCTTCACTTATAAGATTGATAATATCAGGGACAAAATTATAACTATGCAACCGTCTACTACAGTATCGCATCAGGGAGTGCATTGTAGTCTCCCTGAGGAAAAATTGTTTTCATTTGTTGCTATAGGAGAGGAAGATTTCTGCAAACTCGTTAATTCATCTAAATCGACAACTTGTATGTTAGACCCTATACCGACTAAGCTACTGAAAGAGATGCTTCCACAGATCATAGATCCTCTTCTTAATATCATTAATTCGTCTTTGTCTCTAGGATATGTACCAAAAACCTTTAAGCTGGCTATGATAAAACCGCTTGTTAAAAAACCGCAACTTGATCCTTCAGAATTAGTCAATTACAGGCCGATCTCAAATCTGCCTTTTCTGTCAAAGATATTAGAAAAAGCAGTATCCTCACAACTGTGTTCCTTTCTTGAAAGAAATGATATCTGCGAGGATTTTCAGTCAGGATTTAGACCGCACCATAGTACTGAGACAGCTCTCATTAGAGTTACAAATGATTTACTTTTATCATCCGATCGTGGTTGTATCTCTCTATTAGTGTTACTTGATCTTAGTGCTGCATTTGACACAATTGACCACAACATTCTTTTAAATAGACTGGAAAACTATGTTGGCATTAGTGGAATTGCACTAGCATGGTTTAAATCATACTTATCTGACCGTTATCAGTTTGTAGCAGTAAATGAAGAGATGTCTTATCGATCACAAGTTCAGTATGGCGTACCACAAGGCTCAGTACTAGGACCGCTGCTGTTCACTCTGTACATGCTACCATTAGGACATATCATTAGGAAACATGGAATTAGCTTTCATTGTTATGCCGATGATACTCAGCTGTATATTTCTTCAAAACCTAACGAAAATTACCAATTCACAAAATTAACGGAATGCATAGCTGATATAAAAAATTGGATGACTAGTAATTTCCTACTACTAAACTCTGAAAAAACAGAGATTCTAATTATTGGACAAAAAACTTCCACACGTAATAACCTAGAATACTGTCTAACCCTTGATGGCTGCTCTGTTAAGTCTTCGTCGTCGGTTAGGAACCTGGGTGTGCTCTTTGATAGCAATCTTTCATTTGAAAGTCATGTGTCTAGTATCTGTAAAACTGCATTTTTCCATCTTAAAAATATATCTAAATTACGACATATGCTCTCATTAACAAATGCGGAACAATTAGTTCATGCTTTCATGACAACAAGACTAGATTATTGTAATGCTCTTCTGGGTGGTTGCCCTGCACGCTTAATAAATAAACTACAGCTGGTCCAAAACGCAGCCGCTCGAGTTCTTACTAGAACCAGGAAATATGACCATATTAGCCCGGTTCTGTCAACACTGCATTGGCTGCCTATTAAACATCGTATAAATTTTAAAATATTGTTGATTACTTACAAAGCACTAAATGGTTTAGCTCCGCAGTACTTGAGCGAGCTCTTAACGCATTATAGTCCTTCACGTCTATTGCGATCTCAAAATTCGGGCCAGTTGATAATACCTAGAATTTCAAAATCGACTGCGGGCGGTAGATCCTTTTCCTATTTAGCACCAAAACTTTGGAACAGTCTTCCTACCATTGTCCGGGAAGCAGACACACTCTGTCAGTTCAAAGCTAGACTAAAAACACATCTCTTTGACCTAGCATACACATAATATATTATAGACTTCTATAATTCAATATTAGGCTGCATAGATTAGGTCAGCCGGAACTGGGAACACTTCCCTTAAATCCTGATGTACTCGTTACATCATCATAAGAAGAATGGCATCTACGCTAATTTTAGTGTCTTTGTTTATCCCGAGGTTTTCCCGCAGCCGACCGGATCCAGGCCGTATCCAGATCTGACTAGGAGCTTTGCCTGGACCCGATGACAACGCAGTGCTGAAGTGCCAACTAGCCTCTCCCTATGGAGGATCCCTTTCCCACTCTACAGATAAAATGTTGTGATTCCGGTTCGCGTACCCACCCCGAAGTGATAAAATAAAACAAAATTCTGTATCAAATTTACAGTTACTGTAAATCCGGCCTCTAGTTCATAAACGCCAGAGGAGAACTGGCCCCCGACTGAGCCTGGGTTCTCCCAAGGTTTTTTTTTCTCCATTAGGTCACCTGATGGAGTTTTAGGACACCAGTAGGTCACTTGATGGAGTTTTTCGGTTCCTTGCCACTGTTGCCTTTGGCTTGTTCAGTTGGGGATATTCAAAATAATTAGCCAAGCATTAATACCATTGATCAGCCCTACCAAACGTGGATGTTTTTTCACTAAGAAACAAACATTATGTTATTTGATTGATATTGTGAAGCTGCTTTGATGCAATTTATATTGTGAAAAGCGCTATATAAATACACTTGACTTGACTTGACTTGACTTGACTGAGCCGCTGGTAGCCCCCCCCCAAC
This sequence comes from Meda fulgida, assembly GCA_030578275.1. Taxonomy (NCBI): domain Eukaryota; kingdom Metazoa; phylum Chordata; class Actinopteri; order Cypriniformes; family Leuciscidae; genus Meda; species Meda fulgida. Next base: position 18,708,544 of record CM060632.1, on the reverse strand, counting down.
CGCGGAGTCGAGGTTCGTCCCCCGGTGAGCTTTCCCGACCCCAGCTTTCAGCCCCCTCGCGAGGTCGCTGACTTCGTTTCCTTCGGGGCGAGTGAGGAAGACGACTCCATGTCTCTGTCTGCCTCCGAGAACGACTGGGGTGCGGAGCAGGCCGCATCACGGACGGCCGCGGAGCAAGAGACCCCGGCGGACCTGCAGGACGAGCTTTTCCGCATCCTCTCGAAGGCCGTCGAGGAACTGGACCTGTCGTGGAAGGCTCCCGACGAACCTTCAAAGAGCAAACTGGATACGTGGTTCCTCCAATCGAGCCGCCGTCAGGCCGCTTCGAAAAGAGGAACACCGTTTTTTCCTGACGTGCATGAGCACGTGGTGAAGTCGTGGGTGGCCCCGCAATCGGCGCGCACCCTCACTTCCACCCAAGCCATGTTTGCCCCCGTGGACGAGGCGGGGGACCACGGCTACCTCCGCATCCCCCCCGTCGAGGAGACCGTCGCCGCGCACCTCTGCCCGTCGGCTCCCGCCCTGGGCTCGGACCGCAGCCTGCCGTCCCGAGCCTGTAGATTTACGGCCCACCAAGCTAACAAGGCCTACGGTGCCGTGGGGGAGGCGGTTTCTGCGTTGCATGCCATGGCCGTTCTCCAAGTGCTGCAGGCTAAGCAACTCAAGTCTCTGGATGACGCCGCCTCTATCGACGCTGACGCCATCCGAGATCTCCGTTCGGCCACGGACCTCGCGCTCCTGGCCACGAAGCGTTCGGCCCAAGCAATTGGCCGTTCGATGGGGTTCCTGGTGGTCCTCCACAGACACCTGTGACTCACCCTGTCGGACGTACAGGAGGCCGATAGGAAGACGCTGCTGAACGCACCGATCTCCCCTGCAGGCCTGTTCGGAGACGCCGTGGAGAAAGTCACTGAGCGTTACTCCGAGACGCAGAAGAAAGCGAAAGCCATGAGCCACGTGATTCCTCGGAGGGCGCCGCCGGCGCCGCAGCAGCCGCAGCCTCGCTCTCGTTTGTCTTCCGCCTCGGGCCGCCAACCTCAGGCCGCGGCTAGAAGACAGGCAGCGCCCCGCCCGGGACCGGATGCCCGTAGAGGCCGTAGCGGCCAGTGGCATGGAGCGGGCAGCAAGAGGACACAGAGGAGCCCGCGCAGAAAGCCCACCGCGTCCCCTGCGAGGCCTAAGCAGTCGTCCTGACCGCTCGGGCAAGAGGAGAAGAGAGCGCCAGGTCGGCCCCGCGTCCAAGCGGCGCGCTCTAATGCACTCGGTCCCTCGGCGTTCTGCGAGCGACCCGTGCAGTTGTTTTGTGAATGTTGTTTCTTGTTCAGAAATAAAGCAGATCACTACTTCACAAACAGAGCTTTTTTCTCCTCTTGCACCACACACTGTGTTACCCGCCCTGCCTTCGAGCAGCGCAGAGTCACGGTCAATTAATATTCCCAGCCCTCACATAGCGGCGATGACCGCAGGTTTAGATCAGCCCACGCTCAGTCGTTTTCAGGCAGCGTGGGAGGCTATTCCGGGCATTTCGCCGTGGGTGTTGAATATAATTCGGCGCGGATACACACTTCAGTTCAAACGCAGACCACCCCGCTTCCGCGGCGTAATTCAGTCATTAACTTTGCCCCAAAACGCTCACGTGCTGAGGCAAGAAGTGTGCAGCTTGCTCGAAAAGAAGGCTATAGAACCAGTTCCCCCGAAAGAGTGGGAGGACGGATTCTACAGCCGCTACTTCGTTGTACCGAAGAAAGGAGGGGGTCTCCGCCCCATTCTGGATCTGAGACCGGTCAACAGAGCGCTTCACAAGCGCGCCTTCAGGATGACTACTCTGAAGCAAATCCTGGCGCAAATTCGCCCCGGGGATTGGTTTGCTTCAGTGGATTTAAAGGACGCTTACTTTCATATCCAGATAGTAAAGCGTCACAGGCGATTCCTGAGGTTTGCGTTCGAAAATTCGGTGTACCAATATACGGTGCTCCCGTTTGGACTAGCCCTAGCCCCCCGAACATTTTCGAAATGCGTGGACGCGGCACTTTCACCCCTCAGATCGAGCGGGATGCGCGTCTTGAACTATCTGGACGACTGGCTGGTTCTCGCGCAGTCGAGAGAAACGCTGGTCAGCCATGTGGAACCCCTTCTTCGACACCTGGGGAGGCTCGGTTTGAGGGTGAACGTCCAGAAAAGTGTGCTCACACCGAGCCAGACTACAACATTCCTGGGAGTGTGCTTGGATTCAGTGAGAATGAGAGCGTGCCTTTCCCCCGAGCGAGCGGAGACTCTGAGCTCCTCTCTCGGTCTCTTCAAACCTGGCAGACTCGTCCCACTGAAAGAGTTTCAAAGGCTACTGGGACGGATGGCAGCGGCTTCTTTGGTTTGTCACCTGGGGCTGCTTCATATGAGACCGCTGCAACACTGGCTGAAAGCGCGCGTCCGCCCGAGCGAGTGGTTTTCTGGCCACAAGCGCATTATGATCACCCGCGGATGCGCCCGCGCCCTGGACCCGTGGAGGAATCCAGATCTCTTCAGCTCAGGCGTCCCTATGGGCATAGTGACGCGGCGCGTGGAGGTCCTGACGGACGCTTCGTCCACCGGATGGGGAGCCGTCTGCTTGGGAAAGCCCGCCTCGGGTCGGTGGTTAGGGAAGCAGATGGAGTGGCACATAAATCGTTTGGAACTAGAAGCGGTCTCTCTAGCTCTAAAAGCCTTCCGTTCTCAGCTGAAGCATCAGCATGTGTTGATTCGGACCGACAACACTTCTGTGGTCTCGTACATAAATCGCCAAGGCGGGGTACATTCCAGAGCCCTTTTCAGGCAGGCGGAATCCCTTCTGCTGTGGGCGGACCGATTTTTCCTCTCGCTGAGAGCGGCGCACATCCCCGGCGTTCTGAATCACGGGGCGGATATGCTCTCGAGAAGCGGGATTCCCCAAGCGGAGTGGAGGCTTCACCCCGGGACGGTTCAGCTGATATGGAATCGTTTCGGCAGAGCGGAGGTCGACCTCTTTGCGACGAGCGAGAATGCGCATTGTCAGATGTTCTTCTCGCTGCCTCGTTCCCCCCGGGAGGTAAACGCGCTGACCGCGTGATGGCCGAAAGTCCGCCTCTATGCTTTTCCTCCGGTGAAAATTTTGCCCATTGTGTTGTGCAAAATCAGGGAGGAGAAGGCGGCGGTCACTCTGGTAGCCCCGAACTGGCCGAATCAGCCCTGGTTCGTGGATCTGGTAGAGTTACTGGCAGGACAGCCATGGGAGATTCCGCTCAGGAAGGACCTTCTGTCTCAGGCGAGCGGAACGATCTGGCATCCCAACCCCGGGCTGTGGAACCTCCATGTGTGGCCGCTGCAGGGTCGCTGAGCGGGCGGGACACGCTGCACGCGTGTGTTTTGAATACCATCGCGGAGGCGCGAGCTCCGTCCACCAGGCGCCTGTATGCTTTGAAGTGGGGTGTGTTCTCGAAATGGTGTCAGAATGTCGGTATAGACCCAGCGAACTGCTCTGTGTCGGTTATTCTACGCTTCCTTCAGTACAGGATGGACGAAGGGAGCCTACCATCCACTCTGAAGGTATATGTAGCCGCTATTGCCGCGTTTCACCCCCCTGTTGACGGGCAGTCTATCGGTAGACATGCGTCGGTGACACGGTTCCTCAAGGGAGCTAGGAGATTATGCCCTGCACGGCCGCCTTCGGTGCCGCCGTGGGATTTAATGTTGGTCTTGGACGCTTTGTCGCGACCGCCTTTCGAGCCCTTAGCTTCGATTGCCATTAAGGAGCTATCGGTTAAGACGGCACTGCTTCTCGCTCTCGCCTCGGCGAAGCGAGTTGGGGATTTACAGACTTTCTCGGTAAGTGAAGATTGTATTCGCTTTGGACCGGGAAACTGCAATGTAATTCTCAGACCGAGGCCGGGTTACGTTCCTAAGTCGCTCAATACCCCGTTCAGAGCGCAGATTGTTTCTCTGCCTGCCCTGTCCACGGAGCCATCAACCTCTCAGGATTCGGTTGCTCAGAGTACTATTTGCCCAGTCAGAGCGCTCAGGGAATACATTTCTCGCTCGGCAGCTTTTCGACAATCGGACCAGCTGTTTGTGTGCTTTGGTGGGTGCAACAAGGGACGGGGTGTCTCTAAACAGAGGCTTGCTCACTGGATTGTGGACGCTATTGTTTTGGCTTATGATTGCCTGGGGCAGGAATGCCCCCTTAACGTCAAGGCCCATTCGACTAGAGCGATTGACTCCTCGTGGGCTTGGACTAAGGGTATGTCTATTCAGGATTTATGTCTTGCGGCTGGCTGGTCTTCTCAGAACACGTTTGCCAGGTTTTACAAGTTGGATTTGCCCTCTGTAGCGTCTCGAGTGCTTTCGGTGAGTTGATTGCACACACAGCACTGGATAGAGCTGGCAGTGTTTGTGAGCTTGTGATTGGTCCCCTCGGGCCAATCAGAGGTTAGAGGTTCGCTATTGGTCAATCTCGGCCTATCAGACGCTTGCATACTGGGGAGGGGCGGTTTAGGTATTGGGTCTGTTGTCAGTGGTTGTTTGCTGCCACGGCGGGATTCTATACAGTTCCCATATACGACATCCGTAATGTCGAGTTCCGTAGCCTTGATAGGGAACGTCTCCGGTTACTTTCGTAACATCGGTTCCCTGAAAGGCAAGGAACGAGACATTACGCTCGCCGCCGTGTTCGCTATTGATTTAGCGTTTTTTGTTCGATTCTGAAGGGAATTGACGCTGCACTTGCTTTATACTGCTACGAAGTTCAGTATTTGCATATTTGCGTCAATTGGCCAGCTCTGCTGGCGTTAGCCTATAAGATTTCAGCGGAAGTGAAGGATGAGAGGAGTTCCCATATACGACATCCGTAATGTCTCGTTCCTTGCCTTTCAGGGAACCGAGGTTACGAAAGTAACCGGAGACGTTTTCTGGAGGGACTGGGGCTTTTCGTAAGCTAGGCTACACACAGTTTGCAGCCACATTGGTCGGATCATTAAGAGAACATAAGTTACTTTACTACTAGTTTCTGTTTAATCTATTGCAATCTCTACTTGTGTAAAATAGATGAAAGAAACGTTCTGGTGTATGTATGAAACGTCTGAATTATTCTTTCTTCTTTCCTCTACAAATTATCATCTCACAGGTTCAGATTTATCTTGTGACTCTTGCAAAAGTCTTGAAGATCAAATAATGTAAATAAAATGCTGCTAATTCACTGATTTATCAGAATGTAGCCTACTTTAAACAATTTTTTAGTATAAAGCTAGTCACAAACCAACACTTTCTTTCAAACAAGTACTATTATTTCTTTAAGTAAATGCGGTTGCTAATATTGCTGTAATTATACTTAAGTCAGGATTGTTTCACTTTTATGTTAGGTCAAGACTGTGAAAGAACATGAAAAAGCGGAACCCCAGTGGAACTGTCATTTCATCTAAGATGGACCAGACCTTCCCACTGCGGAGACGGGAGATTGTGGAGGCTGAACTTACAGTGAAAACCCTGAAGGAGCGCTGGCCAGCCCTTTTTACAGAAAGACAAGTACGTACTGATATTGATATGTTTTTTGTTTGTTTTTTTCATGACAAAGTGTGTATTTAGGTTTTAGGACTGGTAACCAAAGGTTTTCCAAAATTTCCACCCTGGCTCAAGCCAGTCTACTCACATTTCTTTTCTGTGTCTTGTAGGTGTTTGCTGAGTTCAACCGGATAGCTATGACTAACTTGAACAGTGACTTTTTTGGTGCTATTGACCGCTACACACCACGCTTTCTCACAATTTTCAAGTCCAAGAAAGGAAGTGTTGGAGAGAAACTGGCTGAAATTGTGCAACAAATAGATTCAAGGGTCAGTCTACTACAGACTTAAGTTTTTGCTGTGGATTAGATTAAATAACTACTCCAATCGACAACTGTTCTGTGCACTGTTAAGCATACATGGTGACACATTTTTCATATACAATTTTAAAAATGTGTTTTTGTATTGTAACTTTTGAATGTTGCATAATCTTGAACTTTATTTGTTCTATCCACTTCTAGAAACCAGATGTGACAGCAGTGCGTACCCTTGTTCTCCAAGGCATCTCTGTTATGCTTGGTGATGACCCCAGTAAATTCTACAACACCTCCTTTGTAAGTTCTCACATCTTAAAGGAGCACATACTGTATATCACTGTGAGTTCAGAACAAAGATGGGCTGCATGCTGTAACAGTTCAGTGTATGCCAGCAGGGTGATGCTACCAGCCTAACTCCTGTGAAATGATAGAAATACAGCTTTTGCATATTTAAGATTCAGTCGAGATAAAAAAAACAACAACACGACACCCCCACTTGTCATGCTGCAATTTTGGGTTTTGCACAAGAGGTAGAACATTTCTCTCCCTCACATACACTAGCTGTAACAGCAATAACATCTGACTAAATTGTATATTAGGACAGACATCAGAGCTTAATTTTATTCATGTTATTAAGCTGGGTGTAAAGTGAAAACTTAAATAAAAATAGGCTGGAGGGAAGTGTTAGCAGGACAGATGACTTGATGACAATTGATAATGCCTATCAACATTTACCTGTTGTAATGTTGTTTTTCTTTGGTTGTATACAGGATTCTGACAGTAATGAGGCCTGGGCTCAGGTATCTGTTGGGTTACTGACTGTCATCAGTGAAGATGCGCCTCTCTCTCCAAATCATCTCCATCTTGACCCAGTGTCTACTGCAATCATTCTGGAAGGAGGTATTGTAATGGACAATCTCCCGAACCTACCTCAAGCACTTTGCCTCTTGTTTGGGCTCTCCTATGCGCTACACTTGGACTACCCTCAACCAATGAAAAACACGTTCGGTTTTATTCAACGAATGATGCTTGGCCTGGGAGAGAACAAATCCCCCCCCCAAACTTCAAAGTCTTAAAAATCTCCTGTTGAGTTAGAATGGTAAAATTCAAGAGTGACATTTGCCATACAATCTAATTTGTTTATGAAAGTGGGTCCAGTTGCTTTTAATTGTTAAAGGAACACGCCGAGTTTTTGGGACTTTAGCTTATTCACCGTATCTCCCAGAGTTAGATAAGTCCATACATACCCTTTTCATCTCCGTGCGTCCCGTAACTCTGTCTGACGCCCCCACCGCTAGCCTAGCTTAGCACAAAGACTGGAAGTAAATGGCTTCAGCTAGCATACTGCTCCCAATAAGTGACAAAATAACACCAACATTTTCCTTTAGTCACAGTGTGTACAAATAACAAGGTCATATGAGACACGGATATCTTTTAACCATAAACAAACTGGGAACTACATTCTCAGAAGGCGAAGCACTGCTACATGGGGCGGAGTGATTTGCTCGCAGCGCCTGAGACGCCCTGTGGTGAGGAGCAGAGAGTTCGCTCGGAGTGTTGCGCTAATCACTCCACCCAAGTAGTGCTTCGCCTTCTGAGAATATAGTTCCCAATATGTATACGGTTAAAAGATGCCTGTGTCTCATATGACCTTGTTATTTGTACACACTGTGACTATACAAATCACAACATATAAATAGGAAAATGTTGGCGTTATTTTGTCACTTATTGGGAGCAGTATGCTAGCTGGAGCCATTTACTTCCAGTCTTTGTGCTAAGCTAGTCTAGCGGTGGGTGCGTCAGACAGAGTTACGGGACGCACGGAGATGAGAAGGGTGTGTGTGGACTTATCTAACTCTGGGAGATACGGTGAATAAGCTAAAGTCCCAAAAGTTGACGTGTTCCTTTAACTAAATTAAGGCACTCCTTTCATATTGTTTTATATCAGCCACTGGGTTCATCAGCAAGTTACATTTAGAGGCTGCAGGTCATTCATGTGTGAGATCTGTTATCATCTTTATTACTCATTTTTGTACACTAACTGGATGTCACTTGTACTTGTCAGCAGTTGATTCTTTACCAAGTTTGGTCTTTAAACTTTATTGTTATTACAAAAGTAAAGCAGTTGTTCAGGATTGTTAAATAAAAGGTCAGAGTTGGAATTTTTTTTTCCACAAATGACAATTTTATGTACTGTATATTACTGGAAGATTATTGAAGAACAATTTTGGTACCAATGTATATGTGCAGATGTAAAGGCAAACATTCAGTCCAACAGAGTCTGTTGTTCACACCCCTGGGTGTTGCTTTCACTCTGCCATAAAATATCAAAATAAAAACATTCTTCAAAAGTACAGTGTAATAAGTGTGTCTGGTTCTGTTAGAAGACATTCTGGGGTTGGCGCTAATACCTTGACATTGATTATTTTAGTCTGAATTTTGTCTTCAAGTGGTACTGATCACTTATAGTAATGACTAACATTTTAATCTCTTCAAAACCAATTAGTGTCTCGATCAGCTGTCTAAAGTACAGATTCGACTGTTTTCCCAGTAAACATCTCTGTACCGGATACACTCATAAAATCAAGTATGTTTCTCAAAAATTCATACTCCTATAAATAATACGGTTAAAAAAAGTTTCAATTACTTATCGGCCAAGTCAAGAAGTCAAAATCGTGAAATCCTGCGCCAAAATTTGATTGATTTGAAATAACAAGGTTTATCTATACCAGTAAGATTATAAAATACAATCAGAATAAAATTACAAATGTCAAGGTAATGCATACTTTATACCAGATTCAAAAGGTTTTCAGACTTTGATTTTAACATTGGAAACTAAATACCAATGGGTAAGGTTCAAAGAATAAACCTGTTTCAACTATAATGTGGTTGTGTGTTAAATATTTATTTTTTATGATACTTTATACTTCATCTCTGGTACATTTATGTGACAAGTGTATAGTGAGTTCGCAGAACCGAGTTAACATATTGGTGAGCATTTGGTGTTTGAGATTGTTATTCTGAAGAATAACAATCTCAATGTCAATTGATTAGCTGTAAATGTAAAAAGGTAAAATGAATGTTTGAAGTACTTAATTTACAGAAGTAAGAGGTACTTGGTCTTTTAAGTAAATCAAAATCGCTCTTCAAGTAACTAAAAACAAGAAATTCTAAGTTGCAGGAATTGTCACATTAGTTAGCCCAACTCAAATAATTGTGTTTAGAGTACACACAAAGCAAAGTTCACATGGCATTACGTAGTTGTTTGAAATAGTAATTCTGAGTAGTCTATACTAAGTCAGGAGTACATCTAAAGTAAATTGTCAAGTACACTGCACACATTTCTTTTAGTAACTTAAACTCAAGAGTAAGTTTATTATACTAAACAAGGATTTGTTAATACAACACGCAATACCTATTCCACTGTACTTAGTTTTTTAAGTGCAATCGGTTTGCATGCTTTTTTCAAGTAAGGTGAACTAATTGGATTTTACAGTGAAATGAACAATGCTGTCTTCAAATTTCTGTATACAAGTGTAGTGTTCAGGTTTATAAATGAAAATTATACATGGCATACAATTTACATACACATCTTTTTTTATAAATTGATGACATCTACAAATGCTTTTATTAAATTTAGCTCACTGACAAACTACTGTATAGCCTAGCATATACTGTACAAAAACACACAAGCTGGCTAAAATTGAGCATTAATGACCACAAATTATTATAAACACGCTTTGTGACAGAGGTGAGAGTGATTACATCAAATATGACATCATGAAAACCACTCTCCCTGGTTTGAGGAGTTTTTCATTTCAGTTGACATGACCCACAGCAGGGGATTTCTGTTTTCTTTTCCACCCTCACTACGTTTTTCCTCATTTTCCCCTGTACTTCATTGGCCCTTTGGGGCTCTGGGTTACAAAGTGAGACGGCCCTCAGAAACGGAGTACACACAAGAACACTGTTCTTGTTCATATCATGCCCTTGTACACCTCCTCTCCCACATATATATAAACTGAACACACATGTGGGCACAATTGTACACCAAAAATCATTATTTTAAACTAAAGAACTCACCCCAACATACACATTTACATACAGGTTAAGCACTCTATGAGATAAAAGAACGATACAGTGCAAATTAAAATTCTTTCCTCATTTGACTTAAATTCTTCCGTGGAACATAAAATGAGCCTAGTCACTAGATAATGTACAATTGGGTTTCAAGTATTTGTAGTGAATTTCATGTAAATATTGCATATAAATATTAGGCTAAACTCTTAATTGAATTGTGCTATGTGCTAAAACTAATGACAACATTATGTAAACGATCCCTGTTCACATGAATCTCTGACTAATAACGCTGTCAATTTGTAAAGAAAGACTCCGCGCCAGCGCACATTCTTTTACTACAGTTTTACTTTGTCTTCTGGGTAAATTTCATCTTCACAAGGCCCGAACCATTCACTGTAATCCTAATTTTATAATGTTCTCCTCTGATATAAAGTCCCTTCTTACTTCCATTAAGGAAATGTCAAATCCTTTGAACACGAAGGCTTCGAAAACATATCATATCAACAGACTTGGAGTGTATTGTAAGGAACCTTTAATCTTTCATGATAACAAAATGTTATATTATGTTGATTTGTGTAATTCTTATAACCACTTGTGAAGATGTCCGTGTGCCCCCCCCACCCTTATTTCTTACTGTTTATATTATCTGTATTCTTTCATATGCAAAAAAAGCGTATAGACACGTAATATGCATGTGGATGACGTCACCAATTTCACAGATTCACGGTTTTGTAGTTTACACGGAGATAAGGGTTTCATTTTCAAAAACTTGCACTTTGAAAAAAGGTTTGCGTTTTTAGGCCACCAAAACGCTGTTGCCGTGTAAATGAACGGCCACAACACATAACTCTTCTGTTTTTAGTTGAAAACTGTAATGTGTAAACTCCCCTAAAACATAACATACACGTTACATTATGATGCTATGAAAGATTTAATATTTCAAATAAATGCTGTTCTTTTAAACTTTCCATAAATCATGGAATCCTGAAAACAATATATAAGTGTCTACAAAAATACTAAGCAGCACAGTAGTTTTCAACATGGATAATAATAAGAAATGTTTCTTGAAAAATTACCATATCAGAATGATTTCTGAAGGTTGGTATGACACTGAAGACTGGATAATTAATTGCTGCTTTGCAATCAAAGGAATAAAATTAAAAATTGAAAAAGTTAAAATATTAAAATAGAAAACAGTTATTTTAATTGTTATAATACTTCACAATATTATGCTTTTAATTTATTTTTAATAAGAAATGCAGCTTTGGTGAGCACAAGAGATTTCTTTCAAATAGAAAATAAAAATAAAAAAATCTCAAAAAAACAATAGTGTACATCTGCATTATTTTGCCCACCCAGGTCACTAGCTATTGGCATCAGCCATTGCGAATCAAATATTGGTCAATGACACATTGAATTCACCCAGATGACACAAACACATAGCTACCACACAAAGCGTCCTGTCATTCCATATACATTTAGAATGCAACTTGTAAAAAGTGCAGCTGTAAGTCAGTACATCACACGTTTTGTAGGAACATCTCACCAACCCTCATGAGTGTGGGCCACTGTACAATGTGGAGGTTAAATCTTCCTGCTGACTAAACTGAACAGGACCAAAAAAAGAAAGCGAGAGATAAAGTTAGGCCTCAGAAAGGCAGACTGATAAAGAGAGGATGAGAGAGAAATAAAAGGGCAATGTTGCTGACTCAGATGGCCGGGCTATGGGGAGCAGTGCTGGGTAATTCCAACATGTCCAGCTTCTTATTAGTTTTATCCCTCAAGTCAATATTGAAATTGGTGTTAAATGTGTTGCATTGTACCCTCAACATGATCAGTGGTGTAGGAGCTCACGCACAGCATGAAAGCGCCCAGACAGAATGGTCGATAAGCCCATTTCAGTCTGCTAGTATTTCACAGCAGACACAGAGCCAATTAAAGGTGACTTCGGTCAGGCTATTTCTCCGCTGAGCTTAATACGTGTAACACATCTAAGAGCTCATTCAAGAGGATCTGTTGTAGAGCTCTACAACAGCTCGAACGACTTCAAACATGTTGAATCTGAAAGGTACAACTTGGATTTTCTTGAACAAGAAAGTAACATGTGGGTTAGCAAGCTAAGCTACTGCATGAGGACTGGAAGCCTGCAGTGTGAGCAGACAAGAGAGGCATTTCACAAATGTCTTGGAGATACAGATACAGCAAACTTCTAACGAGACATGCTTTATTTAAACTGGAAAAACAAGCATTTTTATTAACCTTAAAGAGATAGTTCTTTTGGGAAATTATTTATTAACTATCCCTTCAATTATACTACAGCGTTGTTGCATGCTTGATTCTGATTTGTTAAACAATGTTATGTGACAGCTATGAAGGACTTTCAGGTTTTTTGACCACATTATAGTTATATATCACTTTGTCATGCACTTTGTCATGCACTTTGTCATGTACAAGTATTTTTTTACTTGTAATGGTGGCTTAGGCTGTTTTAAGAAAGAGATGTCATATGTGGCATAAAAGAAAGGAACACTTTAGGGATGAAAACATAAAAAAACACTTGAACATGTGCTAACCACAGCATAAGTGGAAATTACTCTGGACCACTGAGTTATTGAAAGTTAATGCATGTATTTATGTATAACACTGATTATTCTTTATTCTATAAAAAATTATAAAACTACTAAACATGACCCTAAAGCAAACCTAATCATTAAACCTTGCCAAGCCCAGTCAATTTGAAGACTAAAATGGCTGGTGACATATTTGATGAATAATTTAATCTGGTCTGCTTTTTTACAATCTATAAAACAAGATTGTGGCGAACAGGACGGCCGAGGGACGTGAGAGAACGGCGCGAGGCCGGTGATGCGATTGCTAATGAGCAACACTTGTGAGGCACACCGGTCTCGCATCTCTCACGGAGGAGCGGAAGCATAAAGGGGGAGCGACGACGTTGATGGTCGAGAGAGGAACAGGCCTGTATTTTAGTTGTTTTGTTTTTGTATTTTATTTTAGCCATCAGTCGTCCGCGAGGGGCTGCTGGCAGTTCCTTATGTTTATTTTCGGTAGCCAGCAGTCGTCCGCGAGGGGCTGCTGGTGGTATTTTGGTTGTTTGTTTTATTTTAAATAAATTATATTTTGATGGTTCGCCGGTTCCCGCCTCCTTCTTCCCTGAACATTGCTACACTGGTGCCGAAACCCGGGAAGAGGGAGGAACGCGCTGTCAGAGAGTCCTCGCCGATGTGGGGAATCCGCGGTGCCATCGAGCATGGTGCGCGAGTCGCCGCCGCTCGCCGTGGGCCGGAGCCTGCTGCCATCCGCCGAGCGAGGGGAGGAGCAGGGAGCGGGGGACTCGCGGCCAGGGACGCTCGAGGCGGTGCGCTGGAGTGAGTTGCCGGTGGGACGGTCGAGCTCGCTGCCGGCCGCCTGGATATTGGAGGGGCGGCTGCCATCCGGGAGGGAGAGGAGGAGTCGCCGCCGCTCGGCGTGGGCCGGAGCCTGCTGCCGTCCACCAGTGAAGGGGAGGAGCAGGGAGCGGGGGACTCCTGCCGTCTGCCCAAGGCACCCGAGGAGCCGTCGCCGTCCACCGGGCGGCGGAGGAGCGTCGAGCCGTCCACCGAGGGCTACCCAGCGTCACCGCCAGGCACCGCGGAGGAGATCGCCAGCTGGTGGAGGGACCAGATGGCAGCGCGTTGTGGGAACCGGACCAATTTTTTTTTTCTCTCTCCCCTCTCTCGATCTGTCGCTCCTCATGCTTCCGTCTCCGTTTCCCTCGGTTTGTCTGTCCATACTCCCCAGGGATCGCCGCCGCCGGGGGGGGAGTAGGCACAGGCTCGTGGGTACCCCCCGGCCTGTGAGGGGCGATGGGGGTATGTGGCGAACAGGACGGCCGAGGGACGTGAGAGAACGGCGCGAGGCCGGTGATGCGATTGCTAATGAGCAACACTTGTGAGGCACACCGGTCTCGCATCTCTCACGGAGGAGCGGAAGCATAAAGGGGGAGCGACGACGTTGATGGTCGAGAGAGGAACAGGCCTGTATTTTAGTTGTTTTGTTTTTTGTATTTTACTTTAGCCAGCAGTCGTCCGCGAGGGGCTGCTGGCAGTTATATTTATTTTCGGTAGCCAGCAGTCGTCCGCGAGGGGCTGCTGGAGGTATTTTCGTTTGTTTGTTTTATTTAAATAAATTATATTTTGATTGTTCGCCGGTTCCCGCCTCCTTCTTCCCTGAACATTGCTACAAAGATGTATAATTTACATAAAACAACTATTTGTGTTGGTTACATTGCGCTGTCTGCGGGTGGTTAATAAATAAGCCACAGGTGTCTATACTGAATTACCACATGCAAGAGGGGTGCAACTAGTGAATTAGGAGAACCAACAGAATTGAGCCCTTCTCTAGTCAAGGCGCATCACAGCAGGTTCCTCAACCTAGTCACCTGCTCCAGCAGATCTAGGACACTATTTCAGCATGGACAGCCAGAAAAAACGTATCTGTCTCCCTGCCGTGCTGTGGAGCCCAGGTGAAATATTTTCATGTTGTGTTTTATCTGGCGAGGGACGTGAACGTTTTGGGCCTTGTTCAGTTGAGGGACAAAATAGACTGAGCAGTCTTTCAGCGGTGAGCTGTGCACACATGCCTGAGCTCAGGAAAAACACTCAAACACTTCAGATGAGCAATATGAGAAATCCAGGCTCAGAGGAAAGACATGAGCATTCATTCCATTTTACATGTTGTAAAACTTGTAAAACAAACTATAAATTAGATATTAAATTATGTAGTAGCATTAAATTGAAGCTGTCATCGATTCAAAAATCATACGCTGGGCCTAAATTTACATTACAGTTTTCGCCATCCGCAAGCTCTTCATCGCTAGACAGTCTTCCATTGTGCAGACAAATTAAATCACCCATCAACTCCCCCAAACCCAGGCCTGTCTGAGAAAAACAAAAACGCTCTGAATGTTTCCTGATGATCTCGATCCAATAAAAGAACTAAAGGAAAGTCTGAGAAGCTACTGAATGCATATCACATGCCAGCACGAAAACTCCTCAGGGAAGAGAGAACAACAAGGTGGCAGTAATTCTGTAGACTGAACCTAGGCTCACTTCATGACCTCTGTTCAAACAGCTTTCAAACATGTCTGCTGGGTTTTCACAGTCACACTCAATTCTGCTTCTCAGAAGTCTGTTAAATATGTTAAGCCATGTTTTAACACTGTATCCAACAAGATTCCAGTAACAAGGCATTTTTTGTCTTTTATTGTTTGTCGCTTTATGTCCATTATGACAGAAGTGTAACTCTCTGGAAAAGGTCATTTACCCACAATTAATTTGTGTACTAAAACAAATCCAGTGAAATGAAAAGGAGCTTCAAAATCTCAGTTCAGTACTGATCTCCAGTGTATGGCTGCACCAGCTGGTCTTATTTGAATTGGGACAAGTTCACAGAGGTCTTAGTCACTACTACTTAGTTTGTACTTGGTTGCACCATTTGTTCTTAAGGCAAGGCTTAGCTAGTAGTTTGTAAGCTCTCCGTAAAGTAATGTGCAGTTGAACAAATACAGAATAAGCGTAATAAGACATTTTCTATTATTGATCCAATAAGCTGCCTTCAAATTCGTAAGAAGAAAAAGTGTTAAAAAATAAAAAAATAAATGTAAATGAAATAAATAACAATTCCCCATTGAAATTTCACATAAAATCATAAAATGATTAGTAAAAATAATTAAACATAAATAAATACAGGAAATCTATCTAAAAGGGCAATCCATTATTTTTTTTAATTAATAATAATATTTGATTAATATTTATTTATTTGAATTTATATTTTTTGTCTGTTGAAACCCCTGGCATGCACAAATGACAGGGTGAGGCACACTGGAAAGTCCACCTTTAAGAGTGGGTTCATGCTGGAGAGCTGCTAAGAACTCATTTATTCACAAAGTTCCCTCTCTAAAAATATAAACGAGTGTAAATGTCAACATCATTTATCTGTCAGTTAAAACATGAGCTCATTGATGCAATCCAATCGGTCTGCTAGTTTATTCCAACTATTATTCCTGGTTGAAGTCTTCCGTAAATATTTAGTTTATATGTAGAGTCATGTTTCATCTAAGTTTAATGGTGCAATCCTCAAATATTTAGCAGTGCATGTAAGTTGGCCCCTGGTCTACATTTTCATTTATTTATAGACCGTATGTAGCCCCGCCCCTTTTCAGCGCTGTGCTCGTTGTCTTTTGACTTCCGGTCTGTATTTTCACAGTGATCTTGCCTAGTTATGAATGAACGGCTCGTTAAAGAAAATTCCCGGTCGACATTAGTTAAGACATCTGCTTTACAATGCTTATGATAAACATTTCAATGCTCATGATAACTTTCGTTAACTCTACCAGCTAATTACTCCTCGACAGCGATACCATTGAAATTATACAGAGCGACCGCAAAAACAGAAGTTCAAAGACAATATTCTAAAGATGGCGGCGCCCTCGTTTCTCTGGTGCCATCAGGTCTATAGGACATGATGGGCCAAAAATGAACCAGGATTAACACTCTTCCTGTTCCGTTAGAGATAAAGAACTGGAGTGCAATATCCTGGTGGTAAAATAAGAAGGCCAATATCCCAGTGCCCCTCTGCACTGTACAATAATAGGACTCGATGTCAGTGACAAAACCTGGAAGACTGACAGCTCCAGGTTAAACACTTCACCTACAGAGTTCCATGCAGCTCGGAAGAACCAGCCAGGAAAAACAAAAGCTACTTCTATTCAGACAATTCTCTTTGTTAGCACTTTCTGAGTGCGGTGAGCGTTAAAACCTGAAAAATCAAACGTCATTAAACATTTAGCAGGAAAATTTACGATCAGGTCTACCTTTTGAGACAGGAGAGGTGGAGAGCGGAGACATAGTGATTTTAAAACACAAATGGAAAGGAAGAAATATAGAGTTATGGGGAGGTACTGACTACAACCTGGACTTTTTCATTTTCCCCCATATAGAAAAATATATGAGCAATGAAAAATGGTGGACCCATGATTAATTCTAGCTGCGATGTCCCAGTCACCATGAATTACAACATCTAATGCTGCTGTCAGATGAACGAAAAAGGTCATATTTTATTCTTAATTTACTTGAAAGCGCACATAATGGTGACCCTATCATAAGACACGTTTATGGGTTGACACCAGCGATTTGGCAAAAATACTGGATTCTGTATGTTTATGAGAATAACCTTTCACAAAAGGTTGGCGAAACAAAAACAAATGGTTTAGAGACACTATACTGTTATAACAAAATAAAAAATAAAAACCCAAGATTTCCTGAGTCAGCAGAAAAACAGTCATAGAGACATTCTCTGAGGTGTTAAAGAGGCTTTCCCTTCTCCACACTCAATTTTCCTGCAAGGTCTTCCATTAAAAACGTTCTGTTACATTTCAGCTCAAATTTAAGGGCTCTCAGGCCACTGACTGTGCGGCTGACATCAAACTATAGACGCCTCCATTGAAAATAAAAGGGATGGCTGAAGCAGGAATGTGCTCTGGGTTCGCTCCAGATGGACTGCAAAGTGATTCCTCTGCCCGTGTAAACAGGGCCTCTTTCTGTAAACAGGGGATTCTCTTTTTCTCCCTCTTTCTTTCTCTAAAATATACAGTATACAGGTCCTTCTCAAAAAATTAGCATATTGTGATAAAGTTCATTATTTTCCATAATGTAATGATACAAATTAAACTTTCATATATTTTAGATTCATTGCACACCAACTGAAATATTTCAGGTCTTTTATTGTTTTAATACTGATGATTTTGGCATACATCTCAAAAATTAGCATATTTCATCCGACCAATAAAAGAAGTGTTTTTAATACAAAAAAAGTCAACCTTCAAATAATTATGTTCAGTTATGCACTCAATACTTGGTCGGGAATCCTTTTGCAGAAATGACTGCTTCAATGCGGCGTGGCATGGAGGCAATCAGCCTGTGGCACTGCTGAGGTGTTATGGAGGCCCAGGATGCTTTGATAGCGGCCTTAAGCTCATCCAGAGTGTTGGGTCTTGCGTCTCTCAACTTTCTCTTCATAATATCCCACAGATTCTCTATGGGGTTCAGGTCAGGAGAGTTGGCAGGCCAATTGAGCACAGTAAAACCATGGTGAGTAAACCATTTACCAGTAGTTTTGGCACTGTGAGCAGGTGCCAGGTCGTGCTGAAAAATGAAATCTTCTAAAGCTTTTCAGCAGGTGGAAGCATGAAGTGCTAAAAAAATCTCCTGATAGCTAGCTGCATTGACCCTGCCCTTGATAAAACACATTGGACCAACACCATTAG
Organism: Meda fulgida; assembly: GCA_030578275.1. Taxonomy (NCBI): domain Eukaryota; kingdom Metazoa; phylum Chordata; class Actinopteri; order Cypriniformes; family Leuciscidae; genus Meda; species Meda fulgida. The sequence continues at coordinate 18,690,320 of CM060632.1, read as the reverse complement.
CTGACATGCCACCCCAGACCATCACTGACTGTGGGTACTTGACACTGGACTTCAGGCATTTTGGCATTTCCTTCTCCCCAGTCTTCCTCCAGACTCTGGCACCTTGATTTCCGAATGACATGCAAAATTTGCTTTCATCCGAAAAAAGTACTTTGGACCATTGAGCAACAGTCCAGTGCTGCTTCTCTGTATCCCAGGTCAGGCGCTTCTGCCGCTGTTTCTGGTTCAAAAGTGGCTATGCCCTTGGGAATGCGGCACCTGTAGCCCATTTCCTGCACACGCCTGTGCACGGTGGCTCTGGATCTTTCTACTCCAGACTCAGTCCACTGCTTCCGCAGGTCCCCCAAGGTCTGGAATCGGTCCTTCTCCACAATCTTCTTTAGGGTCCGGTCACCTCTTCTCATTGTGCAGCATTTTTTGCCACACTCTTTCCTTCCCACGGACTTCCCACTGAGGTGCCTTGATACAGCACTCTGGGAACAGCCTATTTGTTCAGAAAATTCTTTGTGTCTTACCCTCTTGCTTGAGGGTGTCAATGATGGCCTTCTGGACAGCAGTCAGGTCGACAGTCTTACCCATGATTGCGGTTTTGAGTAATGAAACAGGCTGGGAGTTTTTCAAAGTCTCAGGAATCTTTTGCAGGTGTTTAGAGTTAATTAGTTGATTCAGATAATTAGGTTAATAGCTTGTTTAGAGAACCTTTTCATGATATGCTAATTTTTTGAGATAGGAATTTTGGGTTTTCATGAGCTGTATCCCAAAATCATCAGTATTAAAACAATAAAAGACCTGAAATATTTCAGTTGGTGTGCAATGAATCTAAAATATATGAAAGTTTAATTTTTATCATTACATTATGGAAAATAATGAACTTTATCACAATATTTTTGAGAAGGACCTGTATATGATATATATACACATACAATAATTATTAATGTTATAATTATATTACTAATATATAATATTCATTACAAACTTACATATTTATGATACCTTTAGTTCAGACAGACTTTATTGTGCTTTGGATATTTAGTAACTCTAGTGCAGCTTATATCGTTCTACCAGTAGGTGGCGACAAGTGACTGTCTTTATGAATGAGTCACTGAATAATTCACTCAACCAACTCCTTAAAAAACAATGATTTGTTCAGTTGTGAAACAAATTATCAACTCACTTATCACTTATGTACTTATCATTTTCACCAATTAGTTAAAAAAACACTGATTTGAAGAAAAAAACTCATGTCATTAGTTAAACCAATGTTGCAGTGTCAGGCTCACACTAATAAAGCAAGTCTTAAAAGTGTCCTAATGTTTGCACTTTTTAAAGAAATCAACCTGATTGCATGGTTGACGTGTAGTAGTCTCAACATATTAAGCTGTGAAAGGATAAAGTATCTGCCACAGAAAAATTACAAATTATATGCAAAAACGCATATTTCTCTATGGTTTAGTGGTAAGCCCATGAGAAACAAAACTATATCCATCAAATATAGAACCAAGACTCACTCTAATGTATGAGAAAGATCACTGGGATGAAATTGTCTCCATAATCACTGTACACTAGTAAAATGTACACCTGATGTTCGATGCAAGGCTCCAAGACAAAACACTTTGTCAAAATGCAGGAGACATCCAAGACACAATCTTGGAGGTGCCATAGACCATACACACAAAAACGTCAATTTATCATTCCTAAAAAACAAGGAGAAGGAAGGAGGAATGTCACTGGAGACAGGGGATGTAGACACAATATTGATTGTCTAGGATATGTGTAAAAGGCAGAGGCGGACAGAGTACACAGCTTCATTACTTGAGTAAAAGTACAGATACCCCTTGCTAAATTTTACTCAAGTACAAGTAAAAGTACTACAGTCAGATGTCTACTTAAGTAAAAGTACTGAAGTACTTGTTTTTAAAAGTACTTGAGTATCAAGCGTACAAGAGTACATTTTCTAAATATTGCAATATTTAATAATATTGCTTACATTTATGTACAGAAACGTCCTACATGGAGTTATGAAAAATGTTAATGTTAATACTGGAGAATGTAAAAGGAATTAAAAGTAAAATCAAGTCATTTTCATCTTTTTACCATGTTGCTCATTTAACATATAAGAAAATTTCAGAAAATGTAAATAGTCTGGCGAGGAGGGGCCACGGATGGCACATCCCCTGCTGCGTCTTCTTACATTTTTTATCCATGGTTTAGTCTCTTATAATGCTGCGTTCCAGGCAGGTTTTTGAGCAGGTAAATCACGACTACAAACCACGACTCACGACCTTGTAGCGTTCCAGGCCAGTCACGCCAAACTAAGTTACCTGAGCGCAAGGAATTTTTTTTTTTTTACATAAGCATGATCAATGCTGTCAAGTTCAGGTTTACGTCTAGAGATGTTCCGATACCCTTTTTCCCTTCCCGATACCTGGACTCAGGGTATCGGCCGATATCGAGTACTGATCCGATACTTGGATGTGTACAGTATCTATACAGCTGCAATTCATACTAGCACTGTATGAATTGATATAATTATTTTATGGTGTGTTTCAGACTTATCCCTTAATTAAACATGAACAAATACATACAGTGAACTAGAGTATTTTTATTATTTGACATACATTTCACAGCAATATATTATTTATCTTTCTTAAGTGAAAAAGAACTTAAAATGCAACCACACATCTAATACTGTAAACTGAAAAAAGGTATTTTAGTTTTACAATATAACTGCATAAAAAAAGTGCAACAAATAAATCTAGGAATCTAAAAAATGATATATGAATAATATAAGAAAATAATCTCTTTATAATTTAAAGTCCATAAACAATTTTGTTAAATAAACGGCATTTCAGTTTTCACCGCGGCTGGCCATCCAGAAAAATAAACTCAATACATGTTGTCGGTTGTATTTATCGCTCGTTGGCTGTCTTTTGAAAACATTTCTCTTTGTTTGAATGAAGCTTTTAGAGATTGTTGATTCTGGTGCGGCTCATTCTTCTCTGCCCTTGCCTTCGTGTAATCGTGTTCTGCGGGGTAACGCGTCTTCAAATGCTTTAAGTTACTCGTGTTGAAGTTGCTAATCTTGTTCCACCCCTCGAAATTGCAGTATGGCATACGGGACATGTCGCAGTTTTACTGTCTGGTTGGTCCAGTCTGAAATACTGTTAAACAGCGGACATACTGGTAGCGCGCACGCGTTTTCTTCTTCGCTGCTCTAAACAGTGGTTGCTTGTGCCAACAGCACAACTCTCTGTGTCGCCACAAGCAACCACTGTTAAGAGCAGCGAAGAAGAATTGATCTCCGATTTGCAGCGTTATGCAAAGCTAGCGTGCATAACTAGATATTGTTTAAGAAAATGGTATCGGATCGGTGCATGGGTAGAAGTACTCGCCGATACCGATGCCAGCATTTTTATTGGTATCGGCGGCATTTCCGATACTAGTATCGGAATCGGAACAACTCTATTTACGTCACCTTAACATTTCCATGCGGCAATACACTTTCACGACATACTTATTGTTAGTTTCAGACACATAACATTGTAATACATAATCGTGTGTATTATTATTATCATTATTATATTATTATTAATTTGACTGCAACGTTATATTGTCCAAAAGTGTATTCTCACCGTGTACCGCCTGCAGAAACACTGCATCCGTAGGGACTGCCATTGTTGTTTTGTATGGCTTTGCGGGCTATGTGAGCTCGTAACTGGGAGTACATCGATCTAGTACGAGTTCACGGGTGGGAAGTCACGGGTTTGACTGCCGTTCCAGTGCACTTTCACGGGTATAAGGTTGGAAAAACACGGGTTACAGGTTGCCTGGCATAAATCTGACCATGAGTTGACTTTGGCGGAAAGCTGAAGGTTATTGCTGATAGGCTGTCTCAATCAGTGGCGCCTGCACAATCCAATCACGTTTGAGAGGGAAACAACAAATTGAGGGTTTCCGAGATTTTTCTTTTGTCCTTTTTTTTTTTTTTTTTTTTAGAAGTAGTAACGGGTACTCACGGTTATGGATAGAAATGTAGTGGAGTAAAGAGTACAATATTTGCCTCTCAAATGTACTTGAAAAGTCATGAGTACTCCCCAAAAATGATACTCGAGTAAAGTACAGATCCCTCAAAATTGTACTTAAGTGCTGTACTCAAGTAAATGTACTCCGTTACTGTCCGGCTCTGGTAAAAGGTGGGTAAGAGGAATGTGTGTTGGGGGCAAGACAGCGGGTGGAGGTGCAACTACTGCTTTTCGCCGGTGGCCTCCACGTACTTCCACACATACAGTGGCCAGTTCTTATATAACCTGCTGGCAGAAACACACAGGCTAACGCCGCCTTCACACTGGCAGTTGAAATCCGCTCCGTAATACACAATACACCCCCAGCGGACGTCGTACTACACCCTTGAAAAGCGTCGGAAGCGAGTAGAACAATGGCTAAGCCACGCCCCAAACGCAATGAGCCAATCACAGTGCGCATAGCTAACGCAATACACTCGGACATTCTCTGCTTCCACGTCCATTGAAATCCATTGCAGTTAGTCAGTTTTAATTCGTTTTTTTATGTTTTTTCTTGTCATTTTAAGTTTAAAATGTGGTAAATGTGGTACATGCAACTCCGACACTAGGTATCCCGAGAGGCTGGGCGACTGGAACTGATCCAGCCCTTCCACTGGGTTATCATACTCTCTGTAGCATCAAAATTCCTCATCTTTTGCCCCACTGTGTACTTCTATCTTTGTTTTCTATTATTACATTTCAAGTTTTGTGCATGTGTACCTTCTGTCTATTGCGTTAACTGAAACATTTCTGTCATTTACTAAATTTTAAAACGCTGAAATTTCAAAATGCTTTCTGTCATGTCTTGCATTTACTTTACAAACCCCACAGTTTTACTTCACAAGGGGATTGTGTGTGCAGTAAGTTGCAGATTAATGTTAATATTCGCTTGTAACTTGATCATGTTGAGATATACTGAGTGTTTGATGATATACGCGATCACATCTGCGCCAAACAACTCAAAATCTACACCTATGATAACAGTACACACCCTCTTTTCAACCACCCCTCATCCCTCCACTTAAGATCTGACGGAGAGCGTTTTGACTCCACTCACAGGTGGGCACTGCAGCTGTCTGTGTGGTTGTTTATGAAGGACACCATAAAATGTCTCAGCATATGTCACTTTTTAACCACAGCAACTGCTCCTGGCATTAAAGAGATAGTTCAGGCAAAAATGAAAATTCTGTTATTCAGTTGTTGTTCACTCTTGTTGTTCCAAACCTGTATGACTTTAACTCTTCTGTGAAACACAAAAAATATATTTTGAAAAGTTTTTGTCCATTCAATAAAAGTCAATGGGGTCCAAAACAACACTTGAACTGACTTTCATTGCATCGACGAAAAAACATTTAAAGTATCTTTTTGTGTATTTTTTACAGAAGAATTTAAGTCACAAGTGTGTATGACTTTAATTATTCCGGGATGACAGAATTATAAACCATCCCTTTAAGACATTTCTGACATATAGAGCTCTAAACCATAAGTTTAATTTGAACTTAATTCTTCTTTCTTATGTTTAGTACTGTATCCAGAGGGTGTTTCTGGACAAGGCATTGCAGTGAGACTATGGAGCAAGACAATTGAATGTCTTGCTCAAAAGCACATAGTGTGGGTTTGGAGCCAAATGGGCATAAGTGTAAATCCGAACCCTCAGTATGTGATCAGTATCTGATGATGTCCAGGATTGGTAACGCCTAGATGTTCCCTAAATATAATGGAACCTGCAACTTTTGTGTTAAGTCTAAACCCTTCCTAATCAGGCAAACTCAACCCCCTCTTCCAGGCTGGTAAACTAGTTGTTGTTTTTTAAACTAGTTTCATCCGAGACTTGCCGTCTGTAGCAAAACTAAAGCAAATACACCATTCTGAACTTGAATTCCAGGGTGATTAAAGGGATCCACTTGTCCAAGCAATTTTTTAAAGTGAAGTTCAAGTATGGTGTAGTGCAGAAGAAAGACCTGAGAGAACCCAAACACATGCATGATACAAAAGAATTATCTTAACTCACGTTTAGTGCAGCGCTGAGATCCTGGGGTCTTGCTCCAACCAACACAGCACTGCCCCCCACAGACGTTCACTCTGCAATGACATCAACAGTCAGTCACACTCACACACAAACCAAATGAACATACTAACCTTACTGTAACCCCCTCCCTCCCTCTCAACCCCCTGGTCAATCTCCTCGCCCACCCATAGCGGTTTCTGATGTAAGTCTGCTCTCACTGAAGTGATGTGAGGGCCCGGGGCCAAAGCTGGTTGAGGCTCCAATATAATCAGTCCTATTATTCCTACTGTGCTATTTCATACTGCACTTAGCAAAGTAAGAGAAACTGATCCAAAGCCCAGAAAATATGAACACTCAATACTCTCAGTGATTGTAGGGAATGTGGAAAAATCTTTGTGAATGGCCTACTGAAACTTTTTAAGGGGCATCAGGTTCACCGCTAAGGGAGCCGGACAATTAAACTGACTCTTGTGGCTTCCTGAAACAATAGATGTTACTGTGCTTTTTAGAATGTTATGATCACTGTAGACTTGTTGAATTTATTGATGGTTAATGACATCTGGTTGTTAACACATCACTAGGGATCAAAAGCAGGATTCAAAACTCTAATGGAACTTCAACACACATTCTTATTAACAATTCAAGTTTCTCATTACAATGGACACATCACTTGTAGTTTTTAGAATGTTGCTTTCATTTAACTTTTTCTTCTTATGGCTTATTTTTAAAACGTACTTTTAATTAACAAACTGTAAAATACTGACAGACAGGTCAATAATCGGTCTGACTAATATATATATATATATTTTACCAATATTCAGTTTTCAACTTAATCATTATCAGCACCGCTTGGTGGGTCTCTAAAGAAAATCTCTCAGTGTTTTTCTTCACGAGTAAAGTAACTTTTAAATGTTAATTGTTTGGATAATCAACTTTGTGACCATTTAGACTGCAAAACAACATTGCATAAAACATATTTTTTAAATACCACTCGATAGCCTAATAACCAAAATAGGCCTACAATATCTCAATATTCATGATGACTATTCATAATGCCTATTTTTACTGTTGTAATCTGTATCGTTTCGTAAATCATAATTATCATTCTAATAAAAAAGTATATTTATCGACACTCATTGTAAAGTGTTATGTAGGCTACTTGAATATAGTTGGCTCTTCTCTTACCCTGACACCTTCATATGATGGCTGGTTGTGTGTCGGCCAGGCGGCGCGTCCTGGCGGATCGGAATGCTCGGGTTCGGTTGGTGACCCATTCTTCGGGTTCGGACCTGGCCGCCGAAACTGGCTTTGAGCTCCACATTGTAGGAGTGTGGCTGTCCCGACGCTCCCGAGAGCGATGAAATGGAGCTCAAGTGAACCCCGTCCGTACCGCTCGGTCCCGGCTGCAGTACGTACAGTTTCCTGAAGCCGCTTTGATCCGCCGAAATCAAAGCCGGAGAAATAAATAACGCTAGAGAAATAATGTCCCACATCAGCACAGCCATATCCAGAAGAAGTGAAAGTGTTGGGGAAGTTTGAAATAAACACTATGTACTATATATACACACACTATAGAAAGAAAGATAGCCTACAAAAAAAACTATAGAAGTTCGACTACTCAGTCGCGTGTGAAGCAGTTGTAATCCCTCGCGCGCTGTCATCTATTCGCAATACATATAACTTAAAAGAGTGGGAAAATGCTTCAAGTGAAAGAAAGTTTCAAAGCACGAAACGGAAATCGGGGAAATCGGGAGTCAAGGAGGCGAGAGAGTTCGCGTGCGCGCGATTTGAGCTCGAGCAGAAGTTTGAAAACTCTTAGAAGTTTGAGCGCGCGTGTGTGCAAGGGCAGGAGTTTGTGCTCGAGCACAATATAGCCAATCTCCTGCAGACATGACGTCAGGGATGGAGCTCTTATTGGAACACACATGTGGGGCTGAACCCTTAAACTAAAGGGGAAAAAACTGAAGAACTCTGCAGACTTATGAATTTGAAGATGGGGGTTGTTTTTGAAAATATCAGAGAGTGCATCCATCATCATCAAGACAAGTCTGTCATATAGAGTGCAGGCATCAGTTCCACTGTCTGTTCCACACATCTCTTTAGAAAAAATAAGTTACAGAACACATCAAATGGGGACTGAACATTACACAAGTAAACAAAAATCCCATTAGAATCAAACACTGGCTGTGACATGTACCTTATAGTGCTGCGATTAAGCTGAAGCTCATGTAAACAGAACAATTATGCGCATAGAGTAACCATAATCACAGTATCTGTTTTAACCACATTTCTTCTATTCTGACCAAAATGCACATGTGTAGAAGAGAAGAAACTACACTATGAGGGAGCTCTGGAAACGGTTAATACGGCTATTTAAAATAATAATAACAATGACTGAGACCTCATGTAAAGTGTAACATTTCAGATTATTTGCCTCAGATCTTATACACTGGTACTTTTATATGGTGGCCCCTTTACTTGACAAAGAGGTATTGATTGTCAGAAACACTGTAATGGAATCCTGAAAAAATGTTTGGGTATGCTACAAATGGCCAACATTTCATAGGCCTATTTGAAAATGACAAAAAAAAACTTTGTGGGTGAATAACAAAATGGTAGTAAAAAACAAATGGCACTGGTAAGTACCCTAGCTTGTAAACAAGTTTAAACAGGTTTGTATATGTATTGTAAGCATCTTAATCTAATTCCACTGATTATTGGCAATAAGACTATATTATTTTACAAATAGCATAGCCTATTATTATTGTGGCACAGCACACACCCTGCTCATATATTGCCATCTGTCTCATCTGGCTTACTTCTAAAACTTGAGAAAAATACCATAGGATTTGATTGAACTCACATTAGCTACAAAATAAAAATAGGCTCATATAGGCCTGGTCTGTTGGCTGGATTTAGAGAGGTATTGGGCCAGTTTGGGACATCATTTGACTGCCTAGCACCAGCTTGACCAAGCTTAGAGACCATCTTCTGGTTAGGCTGTAGGGTATCTATATTGCAATCCTAACTGTACAAAAATATATAAGCAAAGCAAATTCTTAATTAAGCTGGTCTTAGATAGTTTGAAGGAAAGGTTTTCAATCCATTAGAACCATTCATTTATCCTGCTCATTTACTTAGTAAGTGGCACTTATAACAGTCAGAAACACTGAATCAAAGCAGTTTGTGTTGTTCATGCAGTTATGTGATCCAAATGACTTTCTCCCTATAGCATGCCTGACTGCTTACCAGCTCTAAATCTGACTTTGAGAGCCTTCTGCCTATGAACGGGGACCCTATAGCCTCCCTACACGTTAAAAAAATGGATCCTATTAATACATTCAGCATCTACACACCCTCCTGTTTCGACACATAAATAGACGAACATACCTCCATTCTTTCACACGCTCACAATTCCCTAAACTTAGCCGAAAGTCGCTGTCCTCCTACAGACGCTTGTTATCTGGATTACTAGAACGTCTTTACTGCATTACTGAAAGGTGACTCAGAAACATCCTTAGATCAAGACCATTTTAGGCCTAGACCGAGCTCAGCCCACTTTAGGATGTGCGTGGGTGAGACAGCCAGATACAGATAGACAGACAGACAAGGAATACCATTCCTCATAAGCTTTGCAGTATTTGGAAGGAGATCTCAGACTGATTTATTGATTGCATGAGATCATCTTGAGGAGAATCGAATGTCTTGGTAGAAGATGTTCTGTCACGACTCACGCAGTGCATTTGTATGATGTACATGCACAAACACTCTCTTCTGTGAAGACTACAGCTGAATTAGAGCTATGTTTTCATCAATTGATGATCTGCAATTGAATAAAAAGACATTCAGTTCCAGGTCTAATGGCTTGAGTCGAAAAGGGGATTCGGAACAGAGAGACAGCGCTGTCGTAAAGCTATTCTTGGGTCACAGCTATTTATAGTTTAAAAATAATGACCATCATAACTAAAAGAGAAAAGAAGAGGGAAAAGAGAAGAGAGAGTGAGAGTGAGAGTGAGTGAGTGAGAGAGAGAGAGAGAGAGAGAGAGAGAGAGAGAGAGAGAGAGAGAGAGAGAGAGAGAGAGAGAGAGAGAGAGAGAGAGAGAGAGAGAGAGAGAGAGAGAGAGAGAGAACATTGTTAATGGCAAGACTTTGGTATATGCTTCATGTTATTTTGGTCTGCGAATCCATATAACTTGCAACAAAACGTCAATGGTGAATCGCACTCAATACACAGACAGAGAAGGCCTGAGAGCCGAAATGTTTGTGAGACGTTTTTTTCCCTTTGTTACTGATAAAAAAAACAAATTATCTTTTTGATTTTTTGAGCGTGAATTACTATTGAGGTTTTGAATACTTTGGAACGCTGCATTGTATTTAAAAAAATTAAATGGGCACTAAGTGGTTCACTATTTCTTAGATGTACAATAGGAGCAAGCTAGCAGGAGTCACTGCAACACTAATAATGCACTCAGTGTGGCCATATAAGTTATGTGCATATGCAAATGAAATCTACCTCATCCCCAAATAATAGACTGTATCAGTGACATTCAAATTGAGTATTTAAAAACACTTAAAACGGCTACACAAAAACTATTTAAAAATAAGAAATAAAATCTCAAAAAAATAATTACAAAGCCTTCGTCATTTTTAATTCTAGGGTCGTAAATTCAACAAATTTTTCAATACAATTTAAAATAAATTTCGAACAGTTCAAAAGTTATATATTCATGGGCATGATTTGCAATATCAAAAAAAAAAAAAAAAAAAAAAAACCCTGCTTGAATTATCCAGTCTTTGAACAGTTACTGTGGTACTCAGAATCAGTAATGCATAAGAAATAGAGAGGCCAACTTTGTATATGAATTTTCCATAAGTTTCCTTTTCTACTTTTCTATGCAGTTTTCTGAGAGGTTTTTAACTTGCTGCTATTCAACTGTCATGGTGGTCTGTACTGGGAAAATGAAAAGAAGCCATCCCCAACTCATATTCTGCTCTCTATACCACTTGTTCTACCAACCTGTACCAATGGTATACCAATCTACCATCACTGATTTTATCATCCAGAAGGTGAAAATGATAAATCATTTATAGGACACCTCACCTCAATCAGTTCACATGGATGAATACTTCGAATTATATTGATATTATTATTGATATAATTCTGTCTATTTACTCACCTAAACTTGTAATATTTATTTTCTTCTGTGGATCACCAAAAAAAAAAGAAAAGATAATTTGGAATTCACTGAGGTGACGTCCAAAACAACACTGGACCTCATTGACTTTCATTGTATGGACAAAAAACACAGATATTATTCAAAATATCTCTTTTTGTTTTCACAGAAGAAAGCCATGCAGGTTTGGAACAACGTGTGTGAGTAATTATCATTTCTCCGCATTATCATTTTTGGTTGAACAACCCCTTTAAGGCTGTGTTCAAGTCCTTAATTTCTGAACTCACCTCTTGCGAATATCCGATGCTTCATCTGTATAGTAAAGCATCTGGGAATGCAAAAGATCAATTGTGTCAAACACGATCAACTCTTATAAACCGACAGAGAACATAATGCAAGGCCATTGGGTTCTTAAGTTGCTAATTTGTGCATGAGACGGCAGGGACACAATTAAACGATATGGCAACCACACATGCGGCCCACAAAGGGAGGACAGGAACTTCACACTGTATCAGTGATATTACAACAGCCCTGTGGGAGGAAGGAGAGCTGTGCTGGGGAATTAACAGTTTATGTAGCTAAAAATGTGCTTTGTGATTGTTGTCAGAGCCAGCAGGACAGCCCCGGTGGGAGGGAAGCAGATGTCTTCTGTCAGCAACTCTCTACTGTGGGGGTTTCAAACAATGTTTTGGTTTTAGATGCTACTTGAGATGCAATATTTGCCATTTAGACAACTGCATCCTTAAGAAAAAATAAGTAGAGCTTGATATTTATTTTAGGCACTTCCAAAATCTTAGAGTACTGCCTGGATAAGGTATTTTTGTAGGCCAAAACCCAGAAGCGAGCTAGAATTTTAGCACTTTCTGGTTCCATCATCCCAAAGTCAATGTTTTTTGTTATGTTTTTTTTTAAAGTTTTTTTCTCTCTATAGGAGCGTTAATACTGCGAAGATGGTGAGTCTGCATCGTCAACTTTATCTCTGCAGGCACTGACATAGAAAACACTTGTTTATTAATAAACAATTCAAATGTTTCATGCATAATCATTACTTTTGCCTGTTCTTTGTGGCAAGCTTTATTTCAGGTGTTGCGTCACTTGCGTGATATCTCTGCGCCCAAGTAGCCACGAGTTACTATCTTGAGGCCACGAGATACTTCTCTTGAGGCCACGAGATACTTCTCTTGAGGCCACGAGTTAATTATCTTGAGGCCACGAGATAGTTATAATACATTTTTTTGACAAAGTGGGACTAGGGGGGCTCCGTACTATGCTCCAAAGCATTCAAGATTTATGACCGTTTAAGTTGGAAATTTAATTTTCAGGTCCATGCTCAAAAGGTGAATAAAATGGAGAACTATTGTATTAATATAAGTTAGGTAAACCTACCGAATAAATGATTTTATGACACGCAAACAGACCAGAGGGTTAAATACATCGGTCACACCCCATTGTGTAAGCTAACAAAGTCACTGCTAACAAACTCTGTCTAAATGACTACAGGGGTTGTCCAGGACTAAATTCTTTCCCCGCCTTGTTTTTTGTGCCAGCCATCAACAGAATTTTTGATAATTTTCACAAAAATGTATCTGTATATCTGAACATGCAGATATTAGTGGTTTTAATTGTAGTAAAACCATGGTTTATTTTCGCTAGGGTTATTCTAGCTTCTGCTTCATGCATTCATTTTTTTTATCAACACTTGAATGTGGGTAAGTTAAATAAGAAAGCGTAGTTTTATACGTTTAGCATTTTACTTCTGCTGATTTTATTCAGGCTTAAAAGATTCATAAAAGTTCTGTTAATTTGTGAAGATTATCATGAATATTAAAACATGTAACGTTAATCATACACTTTTGTTCGTCACAGGGCTTATTTTCTGCAAATATCCAAAAGGAAAAGGAAAAATCCTACGAGGGTGATACCATCTTCCAGGTTGACCTAAAAAATGACTGCAGCGTTCCATTCAGAATCTTCTTGAAGAACATACGAGCACTTTTTGAATGATATTGTAGCATACGCTAAACACATATGTGGCATTGTGATCGAACAGCTCTGCTAGTGTGTTCACATTGCGTAATCTCTGGAAGTTCACTAGGTTGTTCCCAGAACAGACACAGGATGTTTGCTTTAAGTCATCTTCATGTTTTATTTTTCCTGTAGGTTCTCTAAGGCAATTTACCAGGGAATATTCGTACATCATTTGTACATAAATAGCCGAACATGACGAATAACCAAACACTGCCAATTTCCTTGTTTCTGTTAACGGTCAAACACAATGAAAGCTAATTACTTACAGATATTTCTCTAGAAAAATTACTGACGTGATGTCATTTCAGGACAGGCGCAGAGAGATGTCAGACAGGAAGAGAGTCTAGATGTGCGAGAAATCAGATGGTTATAGATCTCTAAATTTTCATTGGCATAGATATTTTTTGAAAGCCAATAAATCAACATTCAATAGGCTATATGAGTAATCCTACGGCAGAAATGACCTAATTTCATAGACATTTGTTTCGATCTAAAGTTTGTGGTCAGACAGTAAAGATATTTATATTGTTACAAAAAATCTATTTTTTAACGATGATCTTGTGAACTTTCTATTCAAAGAATCTAGAAAAAATTACCAGTTTCCACAAAAATATTAAACAGCACAACTGTTTTCAACATTGATTATAAGAAACATTTCATGAGCACCAAATCAGCATATTAGAATGATTTCCTGAAGGATCATGTGACACTGAAGTAATGATGCTGAAAATTCAGATTTGCCATCACAGGAATAAAATAATTAAATAGAAAATTATAAATATTTTAAATTATAATAATAATAATAATTCACAGTTATGTTGATCAAATGGAGCCTTGGTGAGCTAAAGAATCGTACAAACTAACCCTAAACTTTTGTACGGTAATGCACCTGTATAGATATTCTTAAATCAAATATGGGCTTTTCAAACATGAAACCCACAGTCATAACTCTCATTTTAAATGAACAAATGCAAAATTCTGGTTAGCCCAGGGTTAAAAGTTGCCTTAAATACATTAACCCAGGGATAAGTTTAGTGTGGGAAAAAAAGAATAGCATTCTTAAAGGTATAGCGGAGGATCTTTCCGAATTTTAGAGAAGACCCGCCCTGTCAAATTTTTTTAAAAATGCACATGCGCAACAGTCTATTTGCTCCCGAGAGGGAACGCCTATTAGCATCGCTAATCATAGCTTACATTAACTTTTACTAGCAGTAATTTTAAATGGATTTCTCCAAATAGCATGACAAACTTTTCCGGTCTAGTAGAATCTTCACGACTGCGGCATCAGTGGGAAGCCCAACCTGTGCTTTTAGCGCACGCCAGCATGTGAAATATTCACCCAAAATCACTCTGGTCTTGTTTCTATATTCTGCGGCCTTTCTCTTCTTATCATACATTTCGTATACATTTTTTCTCTTATGACCCTCAGCCATTTTCAAAGGAATGGCTGAAACCGTAACTCATCACACATAATACACCTGAAAGTGCGCATGCGCAGAAAGCGAAAACTACATAGGGACGAGCGCGTACGACGGCCTTGCGTAAACATATCACCAGAATGATTGACACTTAGGTGGACCAATAGTATAGGCTACCCACCCGGGAAAAGAAAATCCTCCGCTATACCTTTAAATAAGTTATAGCAAACATTGTCAGAGTTTACATTTTATACAGTAGTTTAGATTTTTGTCTTGACTCGGATTCAATCTACTGTATTTAGGTATTGATCTAGACTCAAACTTGAATGAGCTACAACACTGACACAATATATCTGATGTTGTGTTACCTAGATGTCAGTTGTGCAAATCCTTCTATATTAACTGACTGTACACATTCTCAAAAAACAAGCACAAAGATTAAATGTGTAAGAAAGATGTGTACTATTTATTTATTTGGAATAAGGCAATGTTGTACAAAGGAAGTTTGTTTACAAAGGACAGCCTCAAGAACCTTAAAAATCACACACTGTGTAATCGCAGGAGCACTGATTAGGGCAAAGACAACTGACCCTGGACCAGGTCATGATGACAAACATCTTTAACTGTAACTTAGTCTTTCAATTAGGTTTTCTCTGTTGATTTAACAAGTGACCGAAGTCCTGAGGCATCCAGGATCTCCAGATGGGATGTTTTGTTAATCTAAAACATGTTAAAAATGCACTGTTTAAACTAATCAAAGGGAGGAAGAAAAGGAGGGATAGCAGTGATGTGGCTTCTCATTGGCTGCGTAGCTGGCCACTCAGGTCCTGTAGCTCTGTGACAAGCTGCTCGAGCTCTGACACATCACCTCTGATGTCATCATGGAGCTCGCCCGTCACATCATCAGTGTACATTTGCTGTGAAGAGAAAAAACAAATGTGATATCTATAATGGCAGCTGATAAAAAAAAATAAATAAATAACTCAATGCAATACATATAGATAACGTGAAAACAAAATTCACTTTCATAATACATGTTTCTTGGTCTTATTGTGAACGATTCATCATTACAAAGTTATTTCATATAAAAAAGGTATGTAATATTTAATCAAAACAGCCATTTCGTTCTGACTTTTCATTTGAGCTGACATCAAGCCCACCTGCCATACTGTATATACCCCACTTTTTAAAATCCAGTCTATTCCTGATATACGTACTAGAGCTGCACACACACACAAAAAAATTGCTATCTTGATTCAAACAATCTTATTCCGAAATGACAACCATTTGCCAGTGTCTATTAAACCTTTAACAAAATCATACCGGAACATTCAGATCTGCGTTTCCAACCATACAGTATCATTATTTCTGTGTGAATATTATTTACTAATATTCAAATGAAGTGATCAAAATAGAAAGTAGAAATAGAAAGTAACTTGGAGCTTCAAATAACGATATTATCATTACATCATCATGCGACAAGTGAGGTGAAATTTTTTATTTGTCATTGAATCATACATTCAAGAGATTTGTAAAGAAATGCTGATTCATCCAGTAATAAAACAAGTATTTATGAGTGAGTCATTGAATCATTCATTCAAACCGATAAAAAAAAACAAACAAACATAAAATTCAAATTAATTAACCTTTTTTATTAATATGAATATATATATATATATATATATATATATATATATATATATATATATATATATATATATAAATATAAAAAATGTTAATGGCTGCTGTCTATATATATATATATATATATATATATATATAAAATGTTAATGGCTGCTGTCTATATATTATATATATATATATATATATATATATATATATATATATATATATACATACACACACACACACACACACTATACACACACACAGACAGCAGCAATTAACATTGTCAGAACCTCTTGTAAATTAGGCTACATGTTAATTTATTTAGTTGTCTGTTCAGAATCATGGGAGAATAGTGCTCTTATAAAAAAAAAAAATTAAAAAAAAAAAGTGATTCTCAATTTGCCCAGAATCGTGCAGCTCTATCGTTCAGTTTGGTGTAGGTTAGATTTTTTTTTAAATATTTTTGAAAGAAGTCAACATTGATTTGACCAAAATACATTGTGATTTTATATGTGATTTATTCCTGTGATGGTAAATTTGCAGCATCATTACTCCAGTCTTCAGTGTAAAACTCACTTTGGCTTTGGAGACTAGGCTCTTTAAACTGAGTCGAGCTGAAGTCAGCAACTGTAGAGCCTCTTGAGGATTCTGCTTAGACCTGCTACAGCTGATGGACACTGAGAGACAGAGACAGAGAGGAATTACTGAAGAGGTTCATCTCCAGCAGAGTCGCGGTGCTTCAGAGAGCATCTGCATGTGGGGAGAGAGGGAGTGTGGCGGCCTGTCAAAGGTCACCTGCAAAGTCAAGGTCTGTGGCCTAACAGAAAGAGCTGGTGATTATTTTCTGTATTTCAATATCTTGTGTATTGTTCACATTGAGTGATGGATCCCAACCTTTGAGCGGCTCATGTTTAATCACTACAGCTATTAGTGCAGCATCTAACAGCATTAACAGTCATTAAACACACACACAGTCTGGAGCACAACACCTGTCTCCTGTTCTACACATTTTCTTCACAATGAAACTCATTAGCAGCGTCTCTAGCAGAATATGATAATCAAACACGGATAACAGGACTCTGTCAGTAAAACATGTATTGCGTGCGCTGTTTTGCATTCCCAGCATGCATTAGTGTGCTATTTACCTGCTCTGTTTATCTTCCCCACACAGATGGAGGGAAACCGCAGATTCTCAGGTATGCATCTACATCAGTCTCTGTTTTTCCTCTCTCGCTCACCTTTGCATGCCCGTCTTTCTTTGTCTTTCATTTCATCATTCATTCTTTCCTTCTTTCCATCATTCATTTTTGCTCCCATCCTAAATTCTTTCCCTCCTGCTTTTCCCCTTTTCTTGTTTCCCCCTTACTTCCCCCCAATTCCTTCCTTCTTCCCTATTTGATCCTTTCCCTTCCTTCCTTATTTTCCTCTTACTTTCTAAAGTCCCTTCTTTCATAAATTCCAAAAAGACTAAATTCATTCTCTCTCTCTCTCTCTCTCATTTTTTTCTAAATTCTTTGTTTTTCTTTCTAAACTCCATTTCCAAATTCTCTCTCTCTCTTTGCAATTCTCTATCCCTTTCTTTCTAAATTCTTTCTCTTTCCAAATTTACCCTCTTCCTTCCTTTTTCTAAATTATATCTTTCTTTCTAAATTCTTTCTTTCTAAACTCCTTTCTTTCTTTAAATTATTTTTCTTTTATTCTAAATTCTCTTTCTAAATGTTCTCTTTTTCTCTTTTTTAATCTCTTAATTCTCTTTTTCTCTTTCTAAAATATTTTTCTTTTCTTCCTTTTCAGATTTATAAAATTATTTCTAAAATCATTGTTGCTATCGCCTTATTTCTTAATTTTTCTAGCTTTCTAAATTCTTTCATTTAAAGCATCCATCCATCCTAAATTCCATTCCTTCCTTCCTTGGACTCCTTTCTCTCTTTTCCCATCTCATCTTCATGTTGCCACCTGAAGCAGCATCAGCTGAAGTGTAGTGATTAATAAGTGCAGAGCTCATTAACATTTACCCCCCCCCCCACCCCACACACACACATAAAAACAGATCTACACAAATGCACAAGGTAACACAAACCAGTGAAGAATGGTCTCTTACGTATGCACACACACTTCCCTTACCCTTATATCGATCGATCCTCCCCAAACACACACACAGGAAGCGGGCTAGAGTTAGTGGGAAGGGACGGAGGTGTGCAAAGGGTTCTGCTACATTTGCTGAGCCGCCCCCTTTATAAATCATTAAGATCAACAACAAATAGCCTGCACACTCAAGGACAGCATGCTGATGGAATAAGAGACTCTAAAAAGATGATCACGATTGCTTAGACTAGCCTTGTCCATGTTCAATACCAGCTGAGAATAAAATTATGCAACAGTTTGATTTTTAAACAAAAAGTCAGACAGTTAGAATTGCTATTCAAACCAAAACCTGCGCTCTGTCTCAATTGATGTTTAATTCAACACGCACTCTCTGACCAAACCCTCAACATCCCTCTTAATGAGACACACACAGACAAAAGCAAACCCATCTGGAAAACACACACAGGCGCACGTGCCCACACACACACACACAGAAGTCTGTCTCTGGTGGAGGTCCGAGGGGTAAAAGGCTTGTTTGTCGCTCTTGCTCCTGCTCCGTGTTCTCAATCCATTAGCCCTTTCAGACGTTCATGCGCTGCCACATTAGCCATGATAGAGTGACTCACTGAATGAGTGCAGGACCACGATTCTGTGTGTCTCTCTCAAATGGCCTTGTAAAAGAGAAAGGCAAAGCATGACTGTGTGTGTGTGTGTGTGTGTGTGTTAAGTCTCACCATTAGCCATATCTCTGGCACCTTTCACCACAGATCTGAAGCTGCCCATGTCTTTCTCCCAGCCAGCTGTCTGTGTCTCACACCGATGGGCTTTACTCAGAAACTGTAGTGCCTAAAAACATCAAAATGCAGTTAGACAACATGACTAAACCAGATGCTAAGTAATAAAGCAACAACCAATAAAAGCTTCTATGTAAAACTGAGTTTGAAATTCCAATGGTGCAACTTCCCGTTCTTCATAACCATTTACTTTATGCATTTTAGGATTGAAGGTATATACCACTCAATCCTGGGGATTGAACCATGAGTGCTCTAACTCTACAGGAACTGACAAAAACGTTGAATATATTTAGAGAGAAAGTTTTGGGAACGATATTTGCTGGAAAAACTTCTATATATTGTAGAAAATCACAGGTGCTCTTTGCTCAAGTTAGGCACTTCTTGAAATAAAACATTTAAATGGACCTTTTCATTGTCTTCTACATTGTTGCTATGACCATCGCCGTAGAGTCGAGCGTACTGTTTCCATATTTGGGCGTCTGTGCTGTAGCGGGCGGAGACTCGACCAAAGAGTTCCTGCAGTTTTGCTTTAAGATTGGAGGCCTGTTCACCACGGTGATCTGTCAGGTTGTCCACTACTGCACGCACCAGGATTTCCAGAACCTGATGAAGGGAAAAAACAAAAAAAAAAAAGATAAAAGAAGTATACAAAACGCCAAAGGAGATACATTTCAGCAGGGTGAAACTGACTCCTGCTTAAACTCAAGAGCCAATCGTATTCACGAACCAATCTGAAAACTAATCTAGGGTTGACATTTACCCTCAGCTGTGCTGAGCCTGATCCCAGCCCGACTTAACCTTTGCAATGACGTCAAAACAGCAATCCCTAAACTTGACCTCTGCCTTCTTAGATGTTACTCGATTGGGCATCACCGTTTTTTAACTCTTCTAAACACTTACACACTAAAGGCCCGTTCACACCAAGGACGATAACTATAACGCGAATGAGACCGTTTTAAAAATAATTCTAAATATAAAAGAATAGAAGAGTCCACACCACAACTGTAATGATAACGGTACAGAGAACAATATCATTGAAATCACATTCAGAATGATTTTTTCCTACTAATGAACAGTAAAAACCACCACAGCCAATAAGAATCCAAACTTTCTGCCTCTCCTACACACACACACAAACTCTCTCTCTCTCTACATGCCACCAACAGAGCTGGGAGATTAGAGATGCTGTTCTCACTGTTCTCCCACACAAACAAATGCAGACTCTCCAGAGTCTGTACATATGCCAGGGAAAACAGAAAAAAGCCCAAGTTCATTCCATCTGTCTGAAGAGGTGCATTTATAAATCTCCCTCTCACACATTCATAGAATGGGTAACTGAATGGAGACAACAGTTTTGTAAATCATATTAGCAAACCCAAATCCACAGAAACTTAGTGTGTGTCTGAGAAACTATGGCACGGTTTACATTTGGTATTAACATCAATCTCGGGTGTTCATCTCAAAAGCGGTGAAATTGCTGTTTATACTCGATAGTATGTAAATGCATGTTGATAATTTTTTTAAAGTTATAAAAAAATATTTAAAAAAAACACGTTTAAAAAAAATTCTAAATTTAATCAAACAATGTGGTTAAATAGATTTAATAAAATGTGTTTGGACTGTTTACACTTGCATTTAGTGCCATCTAATTCAGGTCACCTGAGACGGATGTCAACGCTAGGGTCTATGAAGGCTTCAGTGAGGTGTGACTAGTCAGAAGTGTCTGATTCCCTTGAGGGAATTTGTTAAGAGAGAGTAAATGCATGCATGCCACAGAGACAGAGAAGGCTTTCTCCTCAAACTCCAAAATCTAAACTAAGCACACCACACCCTTAAACTTCACTAAACTACCAGAATACTTGACCTGAATGCTGGGCTCCACATTCCTCACTGTGTGTGTGTGTGTGTGTGTGTGTGTGTGTGTGTGTGTGCTATTAATCACAGCCTTCACACACAGTTCCACATGTGTTTGTATGCTATGTAACTAACAAGCTCCAAACTGCACTAATTACTAGAGCAGAACCAGAATTTGTGGTCATTAACTGTGTGTGAGAAGAACAGGGATGTCTGCTTATACACTGTTTTGCCTAGTTCTATTAAGTAGTAAAAATCATGAAAATTATATATATATATATATATAAAAAAAAAATTCCCTAAAGAGTGGCATATGTTTTATATATTCACACTACTGTTCAATAGTTTAGGGTTGGTAATTAAAAAAAAAAGTGTTTGCCACCAATGCTGCATTTATTTGAACATTAGTATAGTAAAAACAGCAGTTTTGTGAAATATTATCACAATTTTAAATAACTTGAAAATTTCTATTTTAAAATATATTGAAATGTAATTTATTCTAGTGACGGCAAAGCTAAATTTTTAGCATCGTTACTCCAGTCTTCAGTAAACAGTATTGATTTGAAACAGAAATATTCTGTAACATATTAAAGGTCTTTACTGCTTTTGATCAATTTAATACATCCTTGCTGAATAAAAGTATGAACTTCTGAAAAAAAAAAAAAAATTACCCCAACTTTTGAGCGGTAGTGTATTTTAATCTTTTTTTTTTTTTTTTTAATTAGGATGTTGAGCAAATTTTTTGATGCCTAAGTATAATTTACAAACCCGGTGACTGCTATTAGTGTGATTGGTACGCTTGATCGTGAAGTGATTGCTAAGACCATAAAAGTAATACAAATATGATGGTGTGTTATGATTGACAGCTCCACCAAAAATGACTAATGATGTCACATTCCAAGCATTCCAGAGCACTTTCGTTCACTTTATCAGTAGCCTTTGTTATTTACAAGATGAAACATGGAAAACTGACCCCAATTAATTTTACATGTTCACGTGTGTGTGCTTGTGTGTAGCAGAGACAAGGACGGCTCTTGAAAAGATAGAGAATGCGAAACACATGCAGTGATGTGTGTGTAAAAAGCTATGTCTACATAAAGCTATGTCTACATTAATCCAGATAGATTTGAAAATGGAGCTTTCATTTCAAAACGCTCTCCGTTCACACTAGCATTTTCAAAAAGTTTCTCATCCACACCGAAACGTTGGAGAACACTGAATTCACCTTACAGTGCATGCGTAAACCCTCATAAAAGCTCATTGAGATGATACAGACAGAAAAAGACAATCAAGTCATCATGCAATTCTTTTGGCAGGACAATTTTATTTAGAAAAATATCTCACCATTCACTGATCCAACTCACTCACCATTATATGTTTGGTCTAAAACGCAAATGCTCTGATGTTTTGGCGCAGGACAGCAAATGCAAGTGAATTTTCAGTCCTCCTTGCCGGACTGTGATATTATGAGTATGCAAGTAACATTTTAGCAACTGAACGAAAGTGAACAGCACATAACAGGCACAATACCGGTATAAACATGAATATATCTATGGGTTCAATATGCGCCATGACTAAAGTCATCGTTTTTAAATACCTCTGTTTTCACAGTTATTTTCAAATGTATCCACTTTGGAAAGCGTTTTCAAAAAGCTTTGTTTTCGTTGTTAAAACGGCGTCTCAGCGTGGACAGAATGCCAAAACGGAGCGAAAGATATGAGTTTTCAAACGAAAATGTATTAGTGTGAACAGGGCCTACTATTCACACTTTAACTGCAAACAGACTAATAGAGACCAACTTTATCCGAGCAAACGGCCTCCACAGAGATCAGTGTGTTTTATGTGGACCACATGTTCTCATGATAGTGCGTCTGTATGGCCAAATTGTTCACGAAAGCATGAAAATACACAGTTCACATTACTGAAGTTAAAGTTCATCCTTCATCGCCTCTCTCTTCATCACCTCCCTTTACAGCTATCACTTTTTCATCTTCACAGCACCATCTCTCCTGATTCTTTCATTCACCAGACCTGTTCAGACTGCTCAGCAGATGTGCTGAGATCTTTGTCACTCAAGTAAGTGGTGTAATATCTGGAAAGTCTCCTCAGACATTTCCTCTGAAATCTCATTTTTCACCCCGGAGACTCTTATAAGAACAGTTCTACCTCAAACTATTTGTCCAACAGCCATTATCTGAACATTACATGATGGAAAAACAGCCTTATATAATGAAGAATTTACTTTTATGGGCAATATTGATAACAATTTTTTTATAGAAAAAAATAATGAAAAGTTAATTATCTTTTAACACACAATGTTTTATTAATGTTTCTTGAGCACCAAATAAGAATATTATGATGATTTCTGAAGGATCATGTGACACTGAAGACTGGAGTAAAGGCTGCTAAAAAAAAATCAGTTGACATAACAGGAATAAATTACATTTTAAATTATACTAATATTTTAAATTGTAATAATATTTTACAATTTAGTTTTTACTATATTTTTGATCAAATAAACGCAACCTTGGTGAGCATACGAGACAGTTCCGACAGTTACAGAGTTTAATTTTGCGCCCACTATTCAATCCATCTTAAAATGAATCTATACAAACAAATAAAATGTAACAAAATAAATGAGAATCAGTATGGTACCTGTGACTGTCCGCTGGTATCATGGAACATGTGAAATGACTAGCTTAAATGGGCTTACTGGATAAGACTATAGATGATGGGGAAATTGAATGGGTGTCTAGGTGTAATTTCTGCACGATCCCCTTACAGCATGAAATTAAAGAGAGAGGCGAAGGAATGAAGAATGGTACAGAGGGAGAGAGAGAGAGAGAGAGAGAGAGAGAGAGAGAGAGGGGGGGGGGGGGGGAGGAAAAGATGATACTTGATCCATCTGAATTCTTTTTTTAGCTCAGGATGAGGGAGGATGGGTCGCTCTTTTCTCCGTCTCTGTGGAATGTGAATTAATGGGTGGGATCAATGACAGAGAGACAAGTCTTATGACTGTAGACTAAGATGTTCGCACACACACACAGCATTTCCCCTTATTAACAGATGTTCTCATCTAATTTCCCAATAACACGCATCTGAAGGATTTCTGTATGAAGAGAAAGATGATGAAGGGAGTAAAAGGAACTGTAGAGAGAAGTGAGTGATGATTTTGAGTCCAGCCAAGAGCCGAGATCCCAATTACCATCTGAAACTCTCACAGGGACTGGAGGCGAACGCTAGCGGTGACCTTTTCAACTTCTGTGCTTTCACATCACAACTTTTAATTGATGAGCTACTAGCTGCTCACCAGACGTAAACGAATAATCAGAATCGAAAATGGAGGGAAAAAACGGGAAGCGAAATTAGATGCGACAACGTAAGGAGGGGAAACATATGCCTAGAGTCTACTAATTTAAACCATATTTAGAAAGAAATCAAAATGTTTCAATACACAGTTGTGTGTGTAAAAGCAGCTGGCATCCTGACACGGGATTATGTCTGCACCCCTTTGACTGTGGACCTCACCTTAAACTTATTTCACAAGAACCCATTTTATTTCTTTACTTTTAATGGATGTGGAAACAGACTCATAAAAAGATGATTCTCAAAATAGCAAACAAATGTTTAGATGTTGGAAGTGTTGGTACAGGCAACACTTTATGTATCGGTACATTTTTAGATTTTGGGCTGTTTTGCTTTTCATAAAGTGTTTTATTAAACTAGTGGAAAGAAAACATCCAAAATACAGTTTTTCAGTAAGTGTTGCTTTTATTACACTATCTATTTGTGTAATACATATCTTTAAAGGAAGGTTTCTCAATACTATTAGTCCTATCCATATTCTGAATATTTTTACCAAGTGGTTTGTTCATATATAAATGTACCTGATTGTATACAACATTTTATTCCTTAAATAAAATGAAAATGTATTTTTCTCTGGCTCTTAACAGTATTTTCAGATTTATGGAGCGATAAAAAGAGAAATCCAAAATCTCCTGTCTAAAAACGTTTAACTCTAATGTCAACAAAATTAAACAAATTTTGAACCTGGCTTAATGTAGTCAGATTTCTGTCCTGGAAACGTATGCAAATTAGTGCATATTTAATTATACATTTAATTAACATAATTCATTTGATATTTGATACATACTGTATTTAATTGCCTCGTTTGCATATTTAAACAACATTTCAGAAAATGTTTTTTTTGTGCAATTCTTAAGGTAATCCATCAGCTGGGAAAGTGTGTGATATTGGTTCATTGTTTTAAAATAAGAAATAAAGACACACTGCAAGATATAGTGACAGTTTAGGGTATAAAGACAATTGTTAGAATTGGTTCCAATGACGAGAAATCAAGTCACACTGCAAAAAAATAAAATTTGATAATAAAAACATGTTTTTAGAGTGAAAACAGATGTTTCTTGAGCAGCAAATCAGCATTTTAGAATGATTTCTGATTCTGAAGGATCATGTGACACTTAAAATTCAGCTTTTCCATAACAGGAATAAATTACATTTTAAAATATATAAAAAATAAATAAAACCACTATTCTGAATTGTAATAATATTTAACAATATTAATGTTTTTCCCCCTGTATTTTTGATAAAAGAAATGAAGCCTTGGTGTGCAGCAGAGATTTTCAAAAACAAAATCTTACTGGCCCTAAACTAGTGTGTGTGTGTGTGTGTGTGTGTGTGTGTGTGTGTGTGTGTGTGTGTGTGTGTGTGTGTGTGTGTGTGTGTGTGTGTGTGTGTAAATAAATAAAATACTGCTTTACATTTTTTATATACTGAAAATAAATATCCACAATAAAAAAAATTTGATATATCGGTTTCCATTGGATATCTCTTTTCAACATAATTGCTCCGAATTAAGACAATACTTCCTTGAAAAAGATGTGTATTCTGGGACTGATTTGCTACTCGTTCATACACTGCTATGCGGTGTTGAGAGTTTTCAGATATTTTGCATCATTCACAAAGTAGAAGGGTGGGTGTTTAAAAATTAGAGATGCATGAAACAGCTTCTTTTTTAAGACGAGGCCATAATGTCTGTGAAAATAAAAGATAATTTACTGCCACATGGTGACTCCAGAGCCGCTGTAAAGTGAAGGAGGTAAACAGCTACTGGGCAATTTGACTACCAAATGATAAAACAAACAACGCATTTAATAGGATGTAGCAGCTGGTACATCAACCAGCCGCATTGCAAACGTGTCTAATGCCATAGAGCTTTAAGACATGCGTGTTATGACAGTGGCGCTATTCGATTCACAGCTGACGGAGGAGAGGTGAGATGGGGCCATGGATGCAGAGGGACATACAGGGGTGTTTAAAACAGAGCTGTTTGGATGAATGTGAGCAGACAGGACTCAGGAGCCCATCTGGGGTAAGAATTACTTTGTGTGCTATATTGGCAGATTAGGCTGAAATCATCTCTCTCTTCTCTCACACAAATATTCACTCATCAAAACTCTCAGTCACTCTCACTTACACACACACACAGCCTCTCACATGACCGTTTCTTCGGCGCATGCTGTCGGGCAGCTGTTAGTGTGGTCGAAAACATGATGACAGCAGACATCATCTGCTTTACACTGGTTACACAAGCCAAAGAAAGTTTGTTGTTGTTAGACATTTAATCTGAGAAAATCTCTCTGGAAATGTATGCAAAAAGAAATAGTTTTGTAGGGTTGCTCCCTAACAGTCAACCAAACGTTAGTTGATGAAAAGAGGTTTGGTCGACCAAATTTAATTGGTCACAACAACAAAAAAAACTCCACAGGAAGTGGTGAAGTTACACAGTCCATAACGGAGAGGTCATTAACACGGATGGGCCACGTGGTAATTATGTTGGCCAGAAAATTCAAAGGTTTAATCGAACTCAAAAATGGCTCATCATTTGAAACATGTTTTGAAACACTTTACATGGCTGCTCTCTCTAATGTTAACCTAGATAAATGTATGCTATTATTAGGCGTGGGTGTGGAAGCTAAATTAGTACAACATTTACTGTATGACATTTAACTTAACATACATTTATCTCTATACAAGCTTCCATTTTACTGTGGAGGTGACTAGTCTCAACTTCATCTTTGCATAAATTATTTTAATGCTCAGAGATTCTCCTTGGTGTCCCCCCCCACCCCCCCTTCATAATCATTACTGGTGTCGCTGTGGCAAGCTTTATGCGTGGGCTTAAGAGCTTTATTTAGGTTTTAAAATCTTTGGTCAGGGCATCCCTAGAGTTTTGGGTTAACCTGAGAACAAGCGTGACGTTGACTCACCTCCACGTCCTTGTATTTGTCCTTGAGGTCCATGAGCCGATGGAAGGCTCTGATAGCCTCACTGAACTCGCCCAGGTCTATACACACGACAATGAAATTCTCCCAGATCTGCCATCGCTCATAATTACACTTGAGCGCTTCCTGAAGGGTGCGGAATGCCTTCTCCCTGGAACACACACACACACACGAAACAAAATCAGTGGGTTAAGCAGAAGTTGCTCATGGATGGATTAAACTGTATGGCAGAACCAAGTTTTGTGTTTCCCTCTCTAAAATCGTTTTTTGGCAAATTATCAATGTGGCAAAGTATAATAGTTCTCTTCCAAAAACCTAGAGAGCTGCCTGCATAGAGAGCATTTTAGGTACACAGGCTGCTTCAAAATCTACAGGTAGTCAGCAAAATGACAAACTCCGTAACGTCAAACTCTGGAATCTATTCAACACATACACCACACACTGATATGGCAAACTCGGAATGCTTTGGGGTGAGCTAAATGAAAAAAGTCATTCAGGATGTGTGGTCGAGTTGATCATTAACATTTTAAAACCTTTACAATAACACAAAATCAAAAGTATTGTCAAAGATTTGGAAAACAATGCAATTATGCAATTGAACAATAGAGTGAAAAAAACTAGAAAGAGAAAGAAAGAGCACAAGAAAAAGAGCAAAAGAAAGAGCACAAGAAAAAGAGCAAAAGAAATAGCACAAGATAAGCAACAAAAAAAGGCAAAATATCAAAAGATAGAGGAAGAGTGCAAAAATAAAAAGTGAAAGTGACAAAGCAAGCAAAATAGCAAAAAAAGTACAAGAAAATGAAATGAGTGAAAGAAAGAGAGATCTAAAAAGAGTAAAAGAAAGAGTGAAAAAGATGTGAAATGAAAGTGAAATGTGCAAAAGAAAGCCAAAAAGGAAGAAAATTGAGCAAACAAGAAAAGAAATTAGCAAAAGAAAGAGCAACAGAGAGAAAGTGCAACCGACAGGCAGACAAAGAAAGAGCGACAGACAGAAAGAGCGACAGACAGACAGACAGCATCATACAGATAGAAAGAGCATCAGACAGACAAGAAAGAGCGAAAGACAGACAACAAAGAGCGACAGAGAGACAGACATGATCATTAGCTTTGCAACATACTGGAATCAGCTGCGAGTCTCCAGTTGTGCTTTATGAGAAGAGTTGAGTGTGTAACAGAGCATTCCAAATCAATCACTTACAGTATGAGGTTTCAGTTAACACACTGCCTGTATAGACACAGATCACTAGGTTTCATGTTTTTGCAAGCGCTGTCAACAAAAGTCTATGACACAAGGGTAGACACGGGTTTCATTATAACATCTAAAGCCAGGTTTCCTTTGAACACATGCAGGTGTGTGCACAATCTCCCACACACACACACTTCACTGTTCTAGATGGTCCCTATGAGCATTAATCAGGTTAATAGAAGATTCCAAAGACTCATCTCAGGGATGAGTGCACAGGGCTAATTGGACGAGGAGAGAAATCATTCCCAGAATCCCTCAGGTGCACGCAGTTACAGTGGTGTTCCAGGAAACACCTTCGTTCCTCGCACGAAATCAGCAAAAACCTCCAATCATATCAAGCAACAAATATCCTAACTGGCATTTAGCTACCAAATCTGGTTAATATTGGCGGGTTGGCAGTCGTGGTGGAGCACTGGCTCCTAGGGTAGACACAGCAAGAGCCCGGAGGAGATTTATCTTTGCAATTACAGCTGCCAAAGTCATTCCTGCAGTAATTGAAAAGAAAGGAGGCCTCTGAGGGTCCCCAGGATGCAGGATGAAGGAAACACAGAAACGCAGCATAAATCAGGTCAAACGGAACCTGAATAGGAGCTTATCTACAGTTTGTACATGGTGGCGATTTCAGAGAGATAAGTGTGCGGGAGCAGTGGGAGCTATTATTTAGCTAGTAACTGATCACTTAAAACTTTTAATTTATTTTTAAATGTAATTTATTCCTGTGATGGACAAGCTGAATTTTTAACAGTCATTCAGGGTTACTTCAAAGTCACATGATCAGAAATAATTCTACTATGCTGATTTGCTGCTCAGGAAACATTTCAAGTATTCAAAAGATGGCATGTATTCTGACAAAATACTAACATATATTATAATATTGTGATATTATTATTATATTATGCCTTTGGAATCACAGCTCATCTAAATATTGACGGAAAGCTTAACTGGCTGCTTATTAGCGTATTTATTGCAAACACGCAATGATTTTTTGATTTAGCCCTTCTTTTTAGTGCTGACACTCATACTCACTTCATTCTCAGTTTGATGTAGGCCGTGGAGAGGTTGTTCCATGCTTCTGAATTCTAAATGTAGGAGAGTAACGATCAGAGTCAGGTCCACGGGTGAAAATCATTTCTCAAAATAAACCATATAAATACATACGAAAGTAGACATCTAGAGAATATTTCCTAACAGCTTGTTTACTCGTTTCCTGGATGGAGTATTAAGTCTAGCTTTTGACTACATTTGAATTTTAAGTACACCATTAGGAGCATAAGAGGCTCCTGTGCTAAGGGTAATAGGGTTCTTGGTTTTATGGAGCTTTATAGATGCATAAAAGTGAGTAGAAGCCTGAAAGCACAAAAATAGGGAGGCATTCGTAGACAATCTATTGATTACGAAAGACATAAATCAGATTCGACAGCACAAGTACTGAATAACTAAGCACAAGCCCTTTTCTTTATGGTCACATGACACTGATCTCCTTTCAAGGACCGTGTGACTTACATCTGGTTCCAGTCCGACGCATCTCTGAAAAGCTTTGGCGGCCCCTTCGTAGCCTTCCAGTGCAAAATACGCACAGCCCAGGGAGAACCACACACCCAACTGTAGAGATAAAAGATGGAGAGAAAACTGATGAGTCTCCAAGTGCTTCACTCGTCTTTTAAAAGCGTTACTCTGCCCTAAAAAATGATGTTCTTTGAGCCCATGAACCTCTAGGAATAGGTCTCTTTCTTGTGTTTTAAATCTTCAGTTTCTTCTGGAATCTTTGCATCTCTGAGGCACTCCTCTGTCCTAACTTCAATCTCTAGGCCTGAAGGCAGTATTAGCTCCGAGAGGCCCTGAGGCAGCGCTGCGAGCCAGTGTTAAAGATCACGCTGGGGTCATCAATGAGTCCCTCAGGAAGATTACTCTGTCTTATTGCTGCCAGTGCTTCTGCATTATGGATGAAGGGAGGAATGAAGAATGAGTAAGGGAAAAAAAAAAAAAAAGAAAAAAGAGGGAGCTGTGCAATTTTTTTGGCTCTGTGTTGGATGAACCTGATAGCACTCATCCACATGCTGCTTTCTAGCTTTTTATCTACCCCAGTTTTTCTCATGTTCTCCGTCAGCACTCTGCCAATCTTCTCTATACATCCATCCTTGTGATCTTGTGCGTGTGGTCAACATGTGGTCACGTTCACACAGAACACGTTTTTGCATTCCACTGCACTGCTTTTCCATTGTTTTTCTGTTAACATGCTGGATGCTCATGTTGTGCAGAGTCTTACGCATGGCACAGCATTCGAAATAAGCTCTCTAGACCTTGCTCTTTTCATTCCCCTGCCCTGCATCTCACATTTTTAAACACAACATGTTCTTTATAAATGATCCCTAAAGCTGTGTGACCACAATGTCCACATGATAAAACAAAAAAGATTGATCCCATTACATCAACAATCTTGTTTTTATATAAAGTATGTTGCGCTGCACAAGTGGCTCCCGCCACTTTATTGTGCCTGTTTGTCTAAAATGGCAATCAATTTCCATATCTGCTAATGATTTTATGAATTATATTAGTTATTAAATAAGTGCTGACCATTATATTGAAAGTGCCATAAAAATACTAAATGCATATGAATGTTAAATGTTTTCACTAAATTCTTAAGACTATTTATTTATTATTTACAATTATTATTATTATTATTTATTTATTTTTTATTTAGAAATAATTATTAAACTTATGCTTAGAATTTTCATCATTATAACTTTTATAACAAATTACTGTAAATAGACACTCAAATGATTTTGAATGTAAATTTGTTTTAAAAACTTGAAAGATTTGTAAAGGTTTATTTGTTATGTTGGAACACTGACTTGAGAACCGAATGACAGCATAACTGTCTATAGAAATGCTAGCCAATTCTGACAAAAGTTTGCAGATTCCCAGCTGAACACCTGCATCATTTTAGTGGAAAAGGGGTATGGGTGGTTAACGTCTTCAAGTTTACAGGAAAGGAGGAAGCATGGTTAAGTACAATAAAGTTACACACAAGTGTACATCATACCTGCATTGTGTTGATTCGCAATGAACGTTCAAAACATTCCACGCACTGCTGGAATTCTTTGTGGCGCAGGTGATACAGAGCTTTGGACCGTTGGGCACGTGCGCTGCGGTGTTTGGAAAGCTCCCATGCACGGTCGTAATACTGCGGATCCTTCAGCACATCACCTAACAGGCAGTAAAGCGACGGCGTCTCCTTTTTCTCCAGCTCACGTCTCAAAATCTCCTCTGCCTGAGAGAGAAAGTTTCTACAGATTAAAGCAACTTTGACTAATTTAATCCTCAAATTGGAAAACGTACATGGCCAAAAGTATGTGGAGACCTCTTTCCAATTATTGGGTTTGACAAGGCCCCTTAATTCCAGTTAAATCCAATATAAAGACATTCTAGGGAATTGTGTGCTGAAACTTTGTGGCATCAATTTAGGGAGGGTTTTTTCTTTTCCAGCAAGACATGCAAGAAATTATTTAGTCAATCTGATGTGGAAGAACTGGACCGTCCTGCATGAAACTACACCTGAACTCTACTGAACACCTTTGGGATGAATTGGACCATTCAGGTAATTTGGTAACACTTTACAATAAGGTTCCATTTGTTAACATTATTTAACTAAATTAGTTAACATGAACTAACAATGAAAAATACTTGTAAATCATTTATTAATCTTAGTTCATGATAATTTCAAAATCAAAAGTTGTATCTGTTCTATCTATCTGTTGTAAAAGTATTTATCATTGTTAATGTTAGTTCATGCATTAAGGAATAAATGACGACAGGCTGTTGAATTATTAGAAAAATAATGCACACCAGAGGTGCACACACAAATGCGGCCACGACACAAAGCTGATGTCCATTATTTTTCAATAATTCAACGACCCGGAGCACTTATTCTGCTTATACTATGGTATAAAACATTAAGATGATGCATCAAGACATTTGTCAGGTTTTTGTTCTTAAACACACTTGTGTGTAGGACTTATTTCTTACGCATCTAATCCCAAGCCTTCGTTGCTAATTCCAAAATGTAATTTTTGTTTTGTCTAGTAATTTATTATTATTTGAGTTAAATTATTTTACTGATAAAATCGTCAGGGCAGCTGACAACACATTTCTGTGCGAGTGTGTGTCCGTATTGAGTGTGTGCGTGTTTGAGTGGGAGAGCGGGAGAAAGACAGTATGAGCAGTCCATACATAATAAAACTTAATTTTGTGGCAAAAAACATGGAAATAATTATGTGTTTTTATCCTATTGTTTACTATATTTAGTTCTATAGTCAGTGTCATTGTGGGTTTTGGTTCATTTGCTGTTATAGTCCGTAAGGACCTTTGAAATAACTGAAACTACTTTAGCCGTGCGTTTCCCTGAAAATAATTGCACACCTCGTCAACCAATTAGATTCAAGCATTCAACTGCCCAGTAGTATAACTTAAGCAATGGGACCTTATTGTAAATTGTTACCGACTTAAAATTAAAATGTAAAATGTTACCGAATTAAAAAGTTAATTGTCTAAATAGGGGCAAAACCACAAAATTGATAAAAAAATTTGTGCAAAATCTTAACACAAGAGTGTAAGCATTTACTAAGGACTCAGTCCCTATTAACGCCAATGGTTTTGTAATTGGGTGTGGCTTTTGAGTGTCCACATACTTTTGGCCATATAGTGAGTAAGGATTCAATTATGACAAGTATGTTGCTATTTTCTTTTTATATTATTAAGCATATTACTAAAACAGTTCATGAAAAAAAAAAAAAACACTTGCAAACATTGCTAGTATCCAAAATCAACCAAACCAAACATAAAGAAATATATGCAGTTTATAGTTTTGACAAGTGTTTGTTATTTTCTAGCAATAAGCATTAACAATAATTATAATTCAGTAGACAAAGGCCAAAAAAGATCCCTAATAAAATTTCAAACAAGAAAGACGAGACTACTATTTTGGAGAACAGATTGAGGCAGTCTTAAACCTTCATCTCCAACATGAGAAACAAGGACCTTCATATATTGAGAGTGTGAAAACCAGTAGGCTATGGCCACAAAGCCATATAAATATGAGAACTTGACGTGATAGGACTGACCAGTACTGTGCTACAGCCACGAACAACTTCTCTAAACGTAAATTCTCCAGATCTAGCTGGTGAACTTCTACAGCCGTTAACACATGCCCTTATACAGTCACTGTGAATGTGGCTTCACTCTGAAATACGCTGGACGTTGCGCTATATTACACAGTGCATCTCTCATCGGCTCCTGCCCTTCCACCCCTGCAAGTGTCCATGGGGATGGAAAGATAAAGGGCTTTTTGCAAACGCTTAGAACTGAAGCCGTAGTGGGAGAGAGGGGGTGGGCGGCAATAAAATTCACATTGCTTGGCCAGCACTTCTATTTGGGTGCTTATTTATTTTCATGGGTACAAATAATTTGAGAAGTGGGAACAATATCTCTTCCTACTCGACACAATAGATACATAAAAAAACAAACTTGAAGGCCCAGACAGAGGGTGAATAAGCTATTTACTTGGGTACAAAAAGTCTCATATTTCCGTTTTATTAGAGCAACACTGATAAGAAGAGGTAAGAGAGAGAAGAGAGAAATGCAGAAGAGAAAGAGAGTCCCATGGTTTTGACAGCACTTGAATGTCCCTTGGGGCCATTATTAACTGCACATTTCCCATTGGCCACAAACAACAAAGTTTGTGTAACCCAGTCAGGCACGGTGAGGCTACAGGCGGCTGGATCTCATGACTGCCAACACCACAAATGGATGCTAATCCAAGCCAGGTTGCCAGTTTCACTTTTAGAAGGGAAACTGAAACATTCTGGTGCCGATACCATGTTTACCATGGTAAATTCTGGTAATAGTCTGCGGCTAACTACAAGAAACCCCTTAAAAATCCTTCATTTATAATGACAACAGATTTTTTTTATCCTTTCTATACATAGAAGAAGAGAAGGAGGAGGAGGAGGAGGAGAAGGAGGAGAAGGAGAAGAAGGAGGAGGAGGAGAAGGAGGAGAAGGAGAAGAAGGAGGAGAAGGAGGAGGAGAAGGAGAAGGAGGAGGAGGAGGAGGAGGAGGGGGAGGAGGAGAAGGAGAAGGAGGAGGAGAAGAAGG
Organism: Meda fulgida; assembly: GCA_030578275.1. Classification (NCBI taxonomy): domain Eukaryota; kingdom Metazoa; phylum Chordata; class Actinopteri; order Cypriniformes; family Leuciscidae; genus Meda; species Meda fulgida. The sequence goes on along the minus strand of CM060632.1, from coordinate 18,655,566 downwards.
AGAAGTAGGAGGAGGAGGAGGAGGAGGAGAAGAAGGAGAAGGAGGAGGAGGAGGAGGAGGAGGAGGAGAAGAAGGAGGAGGAGGAGGAGGAGGAGGAGGAGGAGGAGGAGAAGGAGGAGAAGGAGAAGGAGGAGAAGAAGGAGAAGGAGGAATATATCAAAAACAAAGTCATGAAAGAAGGTACTTAACCTTCAGAAAACTTTCATCATCAACTTCAGGAGGTCAAACTAAATATTATATAAGCTCAGTATTCTATATTAATTTCATATGAGATCTTAATGATCTAAATTTTTTTGCAGAATTTTGGATATATATCTAAAAACATTTGAAAGAAAAAAAATTGTTTTTATTAATTAAAATCAGTTAATTAAAAAGTTTACTACAATGAAATAAATACTAAAACTGCTCAATTGTTATCCCTTTGGGCTGAAATGGGGAAAACATCTAGAGCTTCAGGTATTAAATGCAGTTAGACTCAGATGGACAATAATTGCCTAAAGAGGAAGGGGCGGAATTTATTGCGAATTAAATCCATGCAATGTCTGTTTCTGTGAATACTATTTTTCAACAATCTAAACTAAAGGATTTTGTGTTTTTTTGTTGAGAAAACTACAAAATAATGGAAAATGCAAAATAATTCTAAATAACTGGATTTTTGGCTCTTGTAATGTATGTAATGTAATAGGACACCAAATGGTAAATTCCAACAGTAATTTCCAACTACACATTCAAGCTCTAGTGGAAAAATAAAATGAACTCAAATCAAATAAACAAACACAGTATATCATGGGTTAATCCATCAGACAAACTAACAAAAAAAACCCACAAGTCCTTATTCCAGCCTTGCTGTTTTTTTGTAGACACCTTTTTCTTATCTCACTTTCTCTCTCATTTGTCACCAATTTCTTTCCTCTCATATGAAGTGTCATTCCCTCATGCCTGTCTCTGTATTCTATCTTTTACATTCTTTTACATGCATACCTGCAGTTTATGACTTTAAACTTTAACATGAGTGCAGGGAAAAGTAGAGTGAGTCAGTACCTCAGGTACCACAGTACAGTGGAGTACATTTTTATATTATTACATCTCAGATTGGGTGGTTTTATTGACCTCAGAGGTACTCTATAATCTGATTGGTACACAAAGTGGACGGTAACTTAATAAAACTCTGAAATAGCTCCCAGAAAACTGCACTGACTGACACACACACACACATGCATGTCTTGTTAGAGCATGGAGCTCATTTAAGGAGGAGAGACAGAGGAAAAAAACAAGAGATGGATGTGAGGGAAAAATTTGCAATCAATTGCTCGTCAAGACCTTTAACAGAAGTCACGTTCTCTTATCCCATCTTAATATGTAGAGACAACTGTAAGAAATTCACTTTTAGACTGATTTCCCTGAAGAGTAAACACTGTCAACTGGGACAATCAAAACAATGATCTGTTCATTTGAACATTATGATCGGTCTGACACGGCAACATTGGCTCAACCAATGGCATAAGTTTGGGGCAGGACTATTCATTTGAAATGATTGGTTGTATGCGAGTAGCGTACCTTGCCGTGCTGACCCATCCTCTCCAGGCAGACAACTGCATCCTCCCAGAGTTCCAGTTGTTCATAGATCAGCAGCGCAGAACTCGTCAGGCCCAAATCAGTCAACAGACTTGCCAACTGGCTCTAAATACACACAAACAGTAAGCCAAGATCAGTCAACATATGGCCCACCTGCCTGTAAATACACACAGCATGCGGGAGGCACACATATTCTGTCTTTTTTTCCTTTCTAAAAGGATGCATTCCGTGGACAACCATCCATCCATCTCCACGATGTCACGCTTCACAGGCAGCAGCTATATATACACATCTGTGCTATTAATGACCCTCGTCTGTCTCTGAGGAATGCTACAGATCAAATGTGTTTACGGTCTTTCAACTCCTTTTGTCATTCAGAGCTGCATTTCCCAAAAGCACATTGATCGTAGAACCACTGCCACCAAAGGTCTCTATGATCAACTTTTGGGAAACACAGCCCTGGTCATTTGAGGACGGATGGATCAAGAGTCTCAGGCTGTGTCCACTGCACGTCCATGTATTTCTGTTAATAAACATACTGAGATGTGCACCGACCCCACTGGAGATCATATATAGTACTGATGATTATGATGTGTAAAACTTCTATATTTGTGGACAGCACACATGACCTGAACTGACTTCACCCTCGACCTAATCAGCAAGACATCACAAACACGTAGCTGCAAGCAGTTTCACGGCAGGAAATTCCTGCTCAATTTCTCCTTCACCTTTCTGTCCTGTGACAACCCCCCCCACCCACCCCCACCTCCAGTGGCATATCACGTCCCACAGGCATTATGGGTACCTATAAATCTAGATATACAGTATACACCGGTGAGGCTGCCGGTGATCATGTGATCTATCAGCCAGGAGACAAAACGTGATGATACTAACTAAACTGGAGAAAGAGAAACACACACACACACAAAACGAGCTGTACTCTGTATCAACAATTATCAACAACAATGCTACAGATCAAATGTGTTTACACTTTCAACTCCTTTTGTCATTCAGAGCTGCATTTCCCAAAAGCACATTGATCGTAGAACCACTGCCACCAAAGGTCTCTATTCTTATTTTTTTTTTATCGTATGATTCATCTTAAGTTTGTTTTTTATTTATTTGCCTAATGTTACTTATTTGAATTTGTTAATTGCTAGTTTTATCTGTAGTGGTACAATATTGTCAGAGCCCCATTTGTGCAACTTTTCTATTTTCATTTCCTCATTCATTTCATCTGCCACACTGAACGCTGTCCTGATTCATGTACATGCAAAAATGATCCCGTCTGAAAGCAAATCCGACAATTTCAGAAATCTGCTCTTAAAAAAACAAAACAAAAAAAACAACGCTCTGCCATCTCTTTACACCGACACACACACAGACACTTTTCTCTGGCTGCATGCTGCTCTCATCTCTCTCTAGCTTGCAGTTTTGCTGAGTTCTATTCCCCTGCCAGCAATAGAAGCGACTTCAATTCCAGCTTTATTGCTGTTCACTGTTATTACACAGAGCGCGAGCAATGTTATCCACAGGACTGATCACATCAGCGCTCCCTTTTCATCTATCCATCCCTCCCTCCACTCACTCACTCTCTTTCTCCATTCAGTCATTTCATTCCTTTTCTTTCAAAACCCTTCATCCATGCTGGCCTGTTACAATCCACCAAACATAATTTTTTTCCATGATTTATTCACTTGTTTAACAATCTCTCACTTCAGGAAACATTTGTTTGTTTTTCATTAGTTCCATTATTGCCCAATCAGACAGGAAGGGATAGTTACAGGTTGCTCTATTACCTGACAAACACTGTCAAAATGAACTCATCGTCCCGTATCCCTGGATGCCCTCACCGTGTACGAGAAATGAATTTCATATTCTATCTGCCAAAGCTCTTATTGACACGACACTGGCTGCATAACCCAGCACTTGTGTTTACCGAAATGGGTTTTTGAGAAGAAGATAAATAAATAACGGCTGCCCATGCTCATTTGAGGTGATTAGCTCAATGGACTTGTGAGTCTAGTAATGAGAGAAAATATGCAAGCAAATCAATTTGGGCACCAACAAATGAGTCAATCATTTCCATTTCAAATTAACTCAGGTAATCTGGCTTTATAATATGTGAATTATTCCCCACATGGGAATAAATTCAGACATAATTAAGATGTGGGGGAAATAAACTCAATCAAGGGTCAAATGGGTCCCAGTTAAATCCAACCCCAAAATTCACAGGTCATGATCAACTACACACAGTTTTGTTTGTTTGTTCATTACCAATAAGACCTAAGGAAGGATATCTTCCTATTCCAGCACTGGAGAGAATGAGTACTTTAAGAGATTATAAATGTTGTGCATGTACATCACAGGAACTTCTTTCTCTGTCTGTGTTTATTGTCTGTTTTGTTTGTTTTTTTACCAACTTTGGAGAGTAAATGTATAAAAAAAACATTTTGTGAAAGATCAGCTTCATAAATAAATAAACCATCTGAAAAACAAACTGCTTCGGGTTAATTAATAATCATAAATTAGTGTCATTGAAAAAAAAAAAAAGGTTTATGGAAAGTCCCCACTTTAATACTTTCTATTCTATTCTAGATCTATTTATACAAATTTAAATAAAAGAGTTTCTGATTAAACTGGGAAGGGTCAAAGCACTTGCATATTGTTGTCCTATTGTTAGTTTACCTGCTTCTATTGTTCTCATTTGTAAGTCGCTTTGGATAAAAGCGTCTGCTAAATGAATAGATGTAATACATTATAAGTGATTCTAAAACAATCATTTTGAGAAACCAGAAGCCTCAATTAAACAAACAGGAATTCAGGTCACCTGTAGATCCCAGAGAGGCGGCGCCCGGCAAGTGTAGAACATCTTTAGTCTCTCAGTGATGGGACACTTCTTCTCACTAAAGAAATCCACCAAGGTCTGAAACAGAACAAAGTGACATTTAGGCCAGGGGACATATATTCTCAGTTTTCAAGCATTGCTACTTCAACGAATAAAAATGTTCTTCTTTGCCATAGCGATTACACCATGTCTTAACCAGACGAGATGCGATAAGATTCCAGCGACAAATAGTTTGTCTGTCCATACCAGGGACGCGATAAAGTCAATCAAAAATATCGGCCAGTCAAAAGAGCACGTGGTCTGGCTCTATCTGGCACTCGCAACGAAATGGATCATACATAATAAAATTCATGAATATGACACAATTTTAACATTATTAAAAATACATGCTGAATTGTTGCTTTCAGTACTGCTATAAGACACTAAATGATATTCAAACTCACATTAGATGCTTTTAACATTAAATAAAGCACATAAGCACTACTTTAGCAGAAATAGAAACCATTTCTAAAATAGAAATGTCGCAGCCTGTTAGGACAAAAACTCTGATTACATTGAAAAGATGACTTTTAGCTCGGCACGTCTGTTTAGGGCATGGTGTTATTCTAACAATGATGCAGATTTTCCTTAGAGTTTGCTACATGTAAAACAGGGTAGTTCATAGAATTGAGCACCTATGAGCCAAAATCTCAAATCATATACTTTTGGAGGGTACCATTAAGATGAATGGGAATGCTAACTAACACAAATCTCCAAGAATTATAGACCTCCCTGGAACAAAGAAATCAATATAAGGAGCGTTTTTTTAATGTGCTTAGTGTTTGGTGTGATATCTGACAGGGATAAAAACACCCCCAAGCAATTAAAATGCAGTGTGGTGCAAACAACTTGAAAACTATTCCAGTGAGTCAACCCTTCATATTTTGCTTTAATTTATTGCTCACCACACAGACCTAAATATATTTTCCAATCATTAACAAGATGGAAAAAGTGATCTAGAAGCATAAAAAAAACAACTCAAACCCAAATCACAAATTCCAAGAGTGATAGCAATAGCAAATAGATGTGCCAGCACATGCCAAAATGAAACATTTTTATTAATTTTATTTTAAAGACACCTCTCTGCTCTCCACTGAGAAATGCTACAGGATTTGACTGCTGCGTAAACTCAGTTAAAGCATGTGCAGACCTGCTGTTTGAGTCTCTAGTGAGATGATCAACACTCATTCTGTTCACAAACAAGTGTCAATATTTCAAAAATCAATAAGACAAAACAATGCAGCTTTGTACAACATGCACACAAGTCCACAAATGCACATTGGAAGCTGATGGCCATCCTTGCCTGCTAAATAGTGAAAATAAATGCACAGAACGAGGTCTATCGTATTACCCCACAAATATTAAATTGACACCCCCAGCTGTCAATTATGAACATATGGATTGCAACTGGCACTAATAGGAGGAGAAGGCCTAAACACATTATGGAATTAAAACTGTACCAACTTAAATATGTCCACCCAAAATGCTGTAAATAACTTAACGTGGAGCTGATGTCTGCAACATTTCAGTTCCAGAACATTCTGGGATCCAGCAGAAGTAAGGAAACATTACATATTCCATAAAATGCATTTCGTAAACTGATGAAAAAAAAAATCCAATATAGATGTAATTTTCCAGTTCTAGTTGGGGTTCACTTAGGAAGAAACTCATCTGGAAATAAAACTTCCGACTGAGTAGATGCAATCAGTTTCTATGGAGGATGGCAAAGCTTGTCTGCGGGTAGCAGATAACTAATTACTTATTTAGCATTTCCATGGATGGAAAATGCCAGAAATATATAAATGCTAATCTTCCGATCAGGAGGGCTGAGGGATACAGATGTGGAGGCTGTGTGCTTTTTCAAGCTATGTGCTTTTTGACAAAATGGGGCAAAGTAAACTCCCCTAAAGTTGACAATTTGGCAGTTTAGTTTGAATTACACATAAACCTTTCCATGGAGGAACTCCAAGAGCCAAATACAGCGACAGAAGGAATGACATCACTGAGCATGCTTCATGACTCAGTATACTTTAAAAGAGGAGGAAAAGAATAAGCCCCATGGAGTCAAAATCCATTCATTGCAATTTTAAGGCCCACTGAAGTGCCTTGGAACGCGCAGCTTTGTATGATGCGTTGACAATTTCCACTGAAACAGAAATCTAAGGCAGGACATATTGAATGGCTCCTCACCCTTTTCAAATAGCCAATAGCGTTTAGTTTACCTCACAGACTACAAGACGTACTTGACAGCACCATGGAAGTGAATCCGAGCGCTGATGATATGTTGGATTCAATAGTAGAGGTGTGAATAAATTTTAGACATTCTTAACGAACGTACAGTTGGAAAACGGAATAAAAACTTGATCGTTTGAACAACCGAACACACATCTCCTACCCATATTGCTACGTGTCTACGGTCCCTTTGGCCAGATGGTATTTATAGCATAGGGGGCGGGACACTTTAGACTCTAGAGAATATTTGATTGGACAGAAGATGTGATGAGAAGCTTAAGTCTGCAGTGATGTAATAAAAATACATGATCCATTTTAGCGGAAGTGAGAGACTAAGTTTTGAATGCTTAGATCCCCTAAATACGAATTTTGTCATTGTACACTTCTGCTTATTCATAACCTTTAGACTAACATATTCACACTAATATTACTCATAAAACATTTTGATTTCAGGGGCCTTTAACTGTAGTCTCGCATTAAAGCAGAACAATGGGTGCTTTAGCTCTTAGTATTACTGTAGTACTAGGCTAGTAGTGCTCTTTAAAAACCAAAAGCTTTAGAATCCAAAAGGCTTTCAGTCCATGTCTGTATAACACTGAGACCATCTACGCTATTTGATGTATTATGTATTGTATTATATATGCGTTGTTGGTGTATGGTTGCATCATATTCATATAAAATTAATGTCATACATTTACTGCAGTGTGCACCTGTATTTTTTTAAAAACATCTCTCTTCTGAATTATTTAAAAAAAACGTTTTTTTTTTCTGCTCCAACAATTCTGTACGTCATATGCATATGAGTCTTTTTTTTCTTTCAGCGTTGCAGTGAGAAGGCGAAATCCATACCAAGAACCAAGCTGCCAACTTCTATTTCAGGGATATTATTGATTAAGCACTGAAATTGAATTTGAAGTAGAGAAATCTACTTCAGCCAGGGCCTGATCGGAGTCCTAAATGAAAAATAAGAGGGCGGCAGTCGATAGCGCGTGGTGTTAAGCCCCAAACAGGCAAATTGTGCGGTCACAAAGACCGCCTCTAATCCAACAATGCACCAGACTCTGCTATTCTGAATACACAAAGGGAATAAAAACTTTTCTGAAGTTCTGGCCCACTCAGTGGCCTAGATACCGACAACTCTAAACTGTGAGAAAAATGCCTTTCTGCCATTTCTGAATACACACTTTACATTCTTGATCTCAGAAGAAAGGCCAGAGGAGGCAGAGGAAATGAAATTTGTCAAATACCGCTGTGAAACTTGAACAGCAGCAAGGAGGTGGAGATAAGGAGACGATTTTCACGAAAATGTCACGACTGTTCAGAATAGAAGGGGAATAAAATTGAAGACAAGACAAAAATCTTTCTGAATTGATTACATCAAATGTGAAGCTGATGAGCATTTATGAATGACTGTAAAAATGTTCAGTATGTGCCTGGAATTCATCCAGTCAGAACTTCTGCCATTAATGGAGTTCTGAATCAGCAGTCAAGTAGATGATTCAGTTCATTAAAAACAAATCCGAATACCCAAATATTCCAAATACTTGGAATAAAATTGGGGTGGCCGAAGGACTCCCTTTATCTATTAAGGGGTTTGGTAGCAAAAATCTGTAGCGCCACTGTAGCGAGATTTCTTTAAGAGCATTGCAACAAACGTCTTATCTTTCACCCTTACGTTAAGTGTTTATACAAAGCATTTTACGATAGTTTCTGGAAAAATATGGCAATGAAACAGCAGTTGCTACAGTTATGTAATCTCCCACAATAAACAGAACATAACAGACCACTGACTTTTAAACTAATTTTATATTTACTAAACTATACAGGTGTAACTACAGTTTTTGAGTTTTATTTTATGAATTTTATGCAACGGGGCCTGGAACTCTTTGATCTAAAAATAAAAATTTCATCTGCTTTCTCACTTTATCTTGAGTTGATTGAACCAAGTACTTAAACTAGATGGACAGTCTTGACTGTTCAAAATTAGAAAATTTCTCACAGAAAAAAGAAAGAAAAAAAAGATCTTGACAATGATAAAGAGCAAGATTTTTGATTTCCACAACTATTGAAAATTACGTCTAAAATTTTATTCTGGATGTCTGATTTTATTTCAGCAACACTTTATAGACATCACAGTCATGCAGCTGTTGAGTTTGACGACCTGGTAAAAAGATTACACTGCTAATTATTTTACAGTTAGTTGGCCTAAAGTCATGAGCTTTGTTTCTATTCTTTGACTACAACAATACCAATCCTTATAAGGACGGCCATATTGCCTGTATGACATTTACAGTTTTATCCGAATCAAAACCAAATGAGTGCAAACAGTAACTGATGTTTAAGGCAACACACAATATGAAAAACAAAGGATGTGTTAACTTTTGAGGTCATCAATTTGTACCAAGCAAGTCTTTTTTTTGTTTGTCAACCATCCGTTATGTCAGGGCAGTACTGATTCACGATATTTTCAATATTTAAATCACTCACAAAAGAGCCCAACATCTTAAAGATTTACTTAAAAAGGGCATTCAAACGTTGGGTTGTGCAAATTGTATATGTGGATTTGTACCTCTATAACACACAACCTGACTTTCTACATCATTTTCCTCCCTCTCTCTCATCTGTTGAACTTTGTTAGTGTTTCGTCCTCTCGGAGAGTGTGCTGTCACTCTCTCGCCGTCGCTCCGGGGCCTTGCTCAGCTGGGATCCTTCTCAGGGTGACTGAACTCACTGGTGTCAGTGGGATTTGCTAAGCGCTTCATGTTTCTCTAACTCTGTGATGGACAGGTGTTTGTGTGACTTGCGGTGATCTCCTGTCGGACTCAAACTTGCCCCTCAGGGTGGCCTTCTAATGTCAAGACTCCCCCAATGATCAGTCACATTGAGTTTTGAGATGTCAGAGAGCAGCTCCACTGGGCAAACACTTAAAACTTAAAGGAAAAAAGAAAGCAATCAAAAAAGTAGAGGGCAATGTGTCACACCAAACTCTGCCCGCTGATGACCTTCCATCTGTCAGATGTTCATACAGAGAGTGTCTGATCGCAACCTTCAATTCTCAGCTCTTAACTGATGATCACCTGCAGCGCTCATGGTCACATCCATGGATTCCACTTGAGATCAAAAAGAGGGATGCCATCAGCCACAGCAAAAGGAATACAAAAGATATTTTGAAGAATGTTGGTAACCAAACAGTTGATAGACTCCATTGACATCCATAATATTTTTCCCCCCCCCCCATTTTGGCCCATGAATTGTTTGGTTACCAACATTCTTCAAAATATCTTCTTTTTGTGTTTAGCAGAAGAAAGAAATTCATGGTGGTTTGGACATCACCAACTTGAGGGTGAGTAAATTAAAGAATTTTCATTTTTGGGTGAACCATCCCTTTAAGCCCTGCAACAATTCTTTATCTGATATTTGTAAACAGCACTTGGTCCTAATAATAATTAATTAATCAATTAATTGATGAATAAAAAAAAACATGATAAAATGGATAAATATATGGATAATAATAATAAATATAAAAATACATAGTAAATAAATATATTTAAATGAAAAAGGCATTTCTTACAAGACTAGATTTAAATTACTGTAGCAAATTCTTGGTTATATTTTGCATTTATGACAATTTAAGGAGCTCTTCCATTAAAAAAAAAAGGACCGATGACACTATAAACTTAAACCAACACTTTAGCAGTAAACCCCTCTCAGAGCAGAACAGATGATTCAAAACAGTCATACAGCAGATTTCTCTCTGTGGTGAGATGGGCCAACGCAGAGGCTACGCAGACTTTTTCATAGTCCTACAATGAACAAATATCAACAAATAAAAATGTATCTGGCATAATGGACAAAATAACTGGTTTCAGTGACAAGTCTTTCTGCTCCTCAGAATGTCACTGGAAGCAAGAAAATTAAATTTGATCAGAGAGGACATTGCTGATTTGGAAAGGCTGATTTGTTTAAACAAATTTCAATAAAGCAACAAATTCCATTCTCCTAAAATCCACACACAAATGAACAAGAATACACCCCAAACATATCAGCACTTTCCCAGTTTTACTGTTCTGGCTTTTCCTCAGTAAAACATGGAGACAAACTGTCATGATAAATGACAGAGGAAACGGGAAGCAGCCAAAGGGAAGCTAAAGCATTCTTCTCCCTCGGGCTTATCTGTCCATTTCTCTTGCACACATACACAAATGCAGCAAAAACAACAGGAGGAAATCTGGGATCTCGTTTCTCCGGGTGCAATAAAATTTTGGAAGCATTACATTGAAACAGTAAATCAACAAATTGAATGAAGTAATCACTACCCTACAGCTCATATTAAAGAGAAGAACTGTACACTCCTTAGTGCCTCAGACTAAAACGAGTCACTAGAAGTCTGCGTTTGGTACGATTTTTTTATGTTTTTAAAAGATGTCTGTTATTTGATCAAAAATACATTTATTCCTGTGATGGTGAATTACTCCAGTCTTCAGTGTTACATGATCCTTCAGAAATTATTATAATATGCTGATTTGGTGCTTAAGAAACATGTAGCACATAGACTGTGATCCTGATTGCCTTTGAACCATTATTTATGATAAATTTTCAGGTGAGCAACACATTCTATGAGTGTAAATGGATGTGCATTCTGACCGACATTCTACCTGAGTTTGCATCATGGCACGTTCAACTCTCCGTGAGCTTCCTCTCTCCAGCTTAGTCCTCAGGCACAATGATGTCACTTCCACCGCCCAGAACTTTGGCTGAGACAGCAAACACTGAGGAAGAGAGAGAAAGAGATGAAAATATCACTCATGGTGACACACAGATTTTTCATATCCCACTTTCATGAATATGAAATCATATGTGGAACTACATCGCAAACCAAGAGGAGATATTCCTGACACATTTTTAACCACAGTGACAGAAGGCACACAAACGCATACCACACAAATAAAAAAGGAATCTATAGCATACAATCCGACAAACACATACCACCCTCTGCAGACAGAGACGTGAGCGTTCACTGGCGTGTATCACATCAGCACAGGGGCAGGTAAGCGAGGGGCAGAGGACTCAGATGGAAATTCTTTCCGACACACGTTACTGGAAAAGCATCCTGTCTTAACTGGAGCAAGACCGACACGTGAATGCGGAATTAAAATATATGAGATGCACTATTTAAAACAGCACAAGGCAGCCAAGAAATCAGGAAATATACATCTGCACTGGGGAAAAGGCTTTAAATGCTAAGGCAATTTATACTACTGAGCAAACATTTACATATTAAACTAAAATCTTGATGTTTAAAAAAAAGTTATTTAAGTTGTCCGTGTTATTTGTTGACTAACTAGTACTAGGGACTTATGAGTATAAAAATTCTGGCTAATACTGACAAGGCAATAATTGTGTTATGGCTAATAACCAATCAATGGCTAATATATTTAAATATTTTGTATTATTAAAAAACTTAAAAATAAACAAATGACGAAAACATACACAAATTAATCAATCAATGAATAAATTAAATAAAATACTAGTAAATGCTACAATTAAAGCATCGCAACATAATACTTTTTTTGTGTTTTAAAAGAATTACATTTAGATTGCCTTTTTTGTCATCTTACATTCACTTAATGTAAAAAAAAAAAAAAAAAAATGCATTGCTCACTATGATAGTGACCCAAGTCATATCGAGTCAAAATATATGTGCTTTCAATACTTTATAATATTAAATTAATTATTAGTTTAAATAAGCAGTCATTGAGCAGATTCAAAGCGACTAAAGAGATCACTTGCTACTGGTACCTGGAGCACCTGAAGTGCCAGAAATATTCCCTATTTGGATGATGCAAATGCTTAAAACATAATTGCTAGTTGGAGTCCAAGGACAAATTATTTGGAGGCTGTGTGATGCGCAGAAGAATTAGTGCCAGAAGCAGAGATCAGATCATGGCGCCAATGATAAAAGACATTGGTGAGTCTATCCGGAGTACAGTAACTCAATAAGAGATACTGAACCGCTGTCAGACAGTCAACTGACACATGAGCATTTTCACCCAGAGAGAGAGAGAGAGAGAGAGAGAGAGAGAGCGAGAGAGAGAGAGCGAGAGAGAGAGAGCGAGAGAGAGCGAGCGAGAGAGAGAGAGCGAGAGAGAGCGAGCGAGCGAGAGAGAGAGAGAGAGAGAGAGAGAGCGAGAGAGAGAGATTCTGGTCTTCCTGGACAGCAAGAGAGAGTATGAGTAATGGAGTATATGTAGTAAACGAACAAAAGGTCAGTTCCCGAGAATGACTGTGGCCGTACACACACACACACACACACACACACACACACACACACACACACACGTCTCGTGATTTAACACCACTTCGGTCCTCTGACCTACAAAGGGGAAGAAAGGAAAGGGAAAAAGCACAGCAAGGCTCAGTGTGATTTATGAGGACTTCAAGCCCGACTAATCAAACTCCTGCTCTTAAACCTGACATTCACATCAAAGCACTCCCATCTTCCTTTCTTAACTTCAAAGCTCAGATATGCTGTGAAACGCTGCTCACCCTCAACCTCCCTGATTTACAGGCATTAAATATCTGAAAGGCATTACAAATTTTTACTACAATTTTTCAAAAACATATTTTATAATTTAGACAAGTCTATTATAAATACATATCTTAAATTTTTTTTTTTTTGGGGGGGGGGGGGGCATTTGAAATGTAATGACGTAATTGGAAATGCAGAAAAAGCAGTAGAGTACTGACATCATGAGTACTGACTTTATTTTAAATCATAGTGTTAGAAAATGACATTTGACATTTAAATGTGCTGCTAACATTGAATTTGTCTTTCAAAACTTGCACAATGGTGGCGGATTTATTTTTAGGAGGAGAAAAAAAAAACGAAACATGGTTGTGTGTTCCGCTGGGGGGTAATGTTTCTGTAAGAAACATACCAGTCTCCAGTGGGCCATTTTCTCACTGTGTGTTAAGCATAATGTTCTGTGTGTGTGTGTGTGTGTGTGTGTGTGTGTGTGTGTGTGTGTGTGTGTGTGTGTGTGTGTGTGTGTGTGTGTGTGTGTGTGTGTGTGTGTGTGTGTATTTATCTGTGGAAACGTCTATATTTAAACTCACCCTTACTGTAACAGGCCTCACCCCAACTATGTCTACAGACACAAGGGCTCCAGGAAGACTACAGTGCCCAGTTGAGCTGCCTACCCAGAAAGCATTTTTAGGCATATTTGGCAACCTCACAATGCGAAGGTTGTTCCGAACAGAAAATCCCCAAATGGCAGAAATGTCATTCAGCATTAAAAATTATTGATAGAAAACAGATTTATCTAAATCAAAGGAACAATGGCTCTTGAACAAAATAAGTAACAATATGAAGTGTTTAGTCAATAAATCAATGAAAAATTTAGATTCTCAACATGCAGTTAGAATAGAATAAATTAGAAGATATATTCTAGACACTAGATATCAAGACCCTCACTAAGGTTTGGTACCGAGCCACAAAGATCTCAATTCTCATTTTTGGACGATCCCTCAAAATAAACCTGGCTATGTCTCTGAAGCGCGGATGAACATAATGAATAACATAGACACCTTGGCTGTCTCCCAATGGGCTGAAAGTATCAGATGGAGGGGCAGAAATTGTTAGTGACTTAAGCATTTTGGCAGTCCATCTTTTGGAAACTCAAGCTGATAATGTGCGGATTATTTTGTCTTTTTCCCAGCAAAACTTCCTGAGTGCTCTCGAAGTGTGTGCTATCTATCTATCTTTCAGAGGAGCATAACCCAGGGTGCATATCTGAGATCTGAACCAGATAACAGAAGATCCCTGAGGGGGTCGAGGAACGAGCAGCGTCGCCTGAGGTCAGGCAGAATCTAAGACAAAACCCAAATTCACTCCGACCATAACTACACATTGGCATGCACAAAATCGTATTAAAATCCCAGAAACATCTACAAAACAAGCATAAAAACACAGCTTCAGTTGAACTGATGAACAAGTCAGGGAGAGAGAAAAAGGCCCCAAATGCTGGTGTGTTGAAAAGGCAGTGGATTTCCAGAGATAAGTCAGCGGTCACCATTTAGTTTGAGGATGGATATCATTTCAACAGGCCTGATTTTGTGTGTGATACTAGGACAAAGCCTCACAAAGTAGAGGAAGTAGAGACTGTTCTTAGCACAGGAGGATATGCCATACAGGGGGTGACATTAAACAGAATACACACACGAGAGAAATGCACTGTTCTCAGCTGATGAAAAGATAATAAGATGGTATTTTGTTTGTTTGTGTGTGTGTGTATATATATATATATATATATATATATATATATATATATATATATATATATATATATATATATATATATATATATATAGTGCCACTGTGTACTTTTGGGGGTTGCACAAAACATTCCCACCCTAAGAGTTCTCGTTGCTCACTGCAATGCCAAGTTAACAAGATGACTATCACAAAGCAGCTTCCTTCCCTGGGGAAGAAGAAACCACCAAGAAACAACTTTAAGCTGGTAACCCCTCCCAATCCTTCCAGAATTGCACCTCTGTTCCTCTCCACATGCTTCTGGCGCTCTGAAAAACCTGTGTTGCTATGGTAACCGTATCAGGGCTCGGAAAATGGGAGGGAAAGCATTTTAATCACCAGACCAACCCAAGACTGAGACAGAGTATGGTTAATTTTGCAGAAAATAACTATATTGGACTCCGGTTTCCTTAGCTTTTAAGTTGCAATGAAATGGGAGTAGCAACATTTTATTCCATATTGTGATGTATATCTGAGTGAATCTGATGGAAAGAATGTAGGGCAGGGACTTGGTTCTATAAATCGACTGTTGATTGGATAAGGCAGATCTGAATGCAAGCTTGCAATAAGAAGGGGAAATGGTTTATGTAGATGAAACGACATGAGAGATCTGACATGTCACTAAAGAAAAGATCAAGTTATGAAATCGATTAAAATTACGAGGTCAATAACTTGCTTCTAGTAAAATAATTCTCATTTAATGCTGGCTTCAATTTACCTGCCACCTCATACTCATCATGACAGGCTCAAAATATCCTTGATCATCTTTTCACCAATCACTATAACGTCCTTAATGGCAATTCATTACCCTTCCTTGGCAAGTGAAGTGTATTCAAAATTATTAATTTGCTGTACTATAAAGGGGGTCGCACCCCGAAAGAGCAGCACAGTGCTGCCTTGCGCAACGTTTACAAATCAAACACGTTTTGTCAGTCTGTCAACAGCACTCAGCTACGATTCAAAATCCAGTTTTTCCATTAAATCACATTATATTTGTCCCAAATCATCATTAACATACTGACTTCACACTGTGCAGCAAGACACATTTAGTTTTACAACTTAAAGTCTAAACATACAGGAAAAACGGTATAAACAACGTAGCCCTTTCTAATCTTTCATTTTGCCCTGTTGTGTCTTTTTTATACATAACCATATCGTAAAAGCATCACTTTTTACTGTTGTGATTGCATTCAATGTCGTAAGTTCACATTCCCAACACACTTCAGTTGACTTTAATAGCGTAGTGTAGCGTAACTATCAGTCAACAGTCCTTTTGATTTTTCATGACTATGTACCTGAGCTTCAACTTTGATACCTGAAAATACAAATTAGTGGATGTAATTGGTCTATTTTTCCAACTTCAAGTGAAGGAAACCATATTTATGGGGGTCTTTACCAGTAACTAATGAAAAAGATCAAAATTTGAAAGTATTTTTCATCTGATGAATTTAAGCAAAACTTTAGAACATTGTTTTAAGCTTAAACCACTTACAAACCAATCAAACAAATTAAACAAACTTCCCAGTACTTCAGTGTTGTGACGTAATTCCAAGTGAAAGGGAATACTGAATAAAGGGCGGGTTTTTTTTAGCGTACCTCCCCTCTATCCCTCACTCGTCGCAGACTGACGGTTGGAGGGGAGTGGTTAAGGATATTAAACCCAGGCCGCCAAACTGACGTCATCAGGGGAGCAGCACCCTTCCAGAGCGGAAGCAAGTTTTCAGATTTTGATTAAAGATTACCACAACAAACATTTATCTCTGTGCATTAACTTGCTTGGATTAATTGTTCACCACAAGACTAGTAATGTGCACTAACAAAGTAAATGGGGTCAATTTTGATTTCAAGACTTTAAAAAGCAAAAAATATATAAAATAGCCAGTCTTCTGGATACTAATGTATAAGATTATGAAAAGACTTTGAGTGACACTGAGAAGCTTGACATCACTAATAAAAGCACAGCTGGAATAATAAATGAGCTAAAGCCACAGCAGGCTGCCTTTAGAGACACCCGTCCAAAGATGAGAGACAGAGCAGTAGCAGCATAGCTCTTCAGATGTCTTTCCAAGAGGGACACCATGAGAGATTGAGGGAGAGGGAAATTTAAGAGGCGCCTAAATGAGATGTTCAGTGGTCCGAGTCTTTACCTTTATTACTTTAATTACACAAAGAAAGAGCAAAATGTCCTAATTTCTGGGAATAAAAGACTTAAGGTTCTTTCTGTAAAAGATGAAGGCATGACTAAGTCTAAAACGCTATTGTGAAACTCCCTGAAAATCAGTCTTTACTTTTTACTGAATCAGAATTAAAATACTGGTTAATTACAACAAAACCACTAGCAATGTAAAGCATTAAGTTATATTTCACTTGGGACTGCGTACTTCTTATTAATACTGCTGAAGTGGTGGAAGGCAAGGCCGGAGAGCAGGAGACTCTGAGTCTATGAGTCTAAGATGTCATTGAATTGAGCAATAGAGGGAATATTAGATCATTTTCTGTGACAATTTACGTCAACACTGAATTCTCTTGGGGCACAAAAGTACAATGATTATACAACCTGCTAAATGTTGTGTTGAACTCCTGATTACAATCTTGGCAGTTGTGACTTATAGTTGACCATGACGACATGGCTTGCTTGGAAGCAGAGCCAGAGTTGTCATTTTGTTTAGGTATGGATGCGTTTATGAAAAAAACGACAAAAAAAAACCCCACTGGCATTCTGAATTTCACCTTAATAGAGCAAAAATATCTTCAGTAAAAATAAATAAATAACTATTTAGTTTTAGATCCTGTATAAATAATTTTACAAATCATTTAAATTAATAAACAAACCTCTGGGAGTAGATTCATTTGTTGAAGTAAGCTGACATGATAGATTTGAAAACTCAAAAATCATATGAATAATATCCATGTACAAGTAACTGGTTGCCACTGGGCCAATATTTCTAAGCCCATCAGAATGAAACGGTCACCACAAAATCCTGCATCAGCGTCACTGTTCAGGAAGTACTTAGACGAAAGATGGCTTACCAAACAGATGACGCAAGTGAGGACTATCATCCGTTGAAAACAATATTCTACCATTCATCTTGAACCAACTCTAAATTGCCAAAGCTTCTCTGTGAGCCTGTGTAAATAGTCCTTCACTGTCAGATCACTAATGTGTATCTGCACAATGTCTATTATGAAAAAGAGAGAGTTACCATTAGCAGAGCCGCTACTGTAACACTATACGGCTGCCGCAAAGTATTTACATGGATATTAATTTAATCTGTTAGGTATGTGGGAAGAAACCTCAAAAGGAGGCTATAAATTCAGTACAAAATCATCAAGGTTCCCTGAATAACAAAGTGTCAGACATGAGCTCATATCTTTATCTTCAAAGTTCAAGTGCCATTTCATTCTGAAGCAGGCGGCCCAAGTATGATGCCATGCGCAGACTGCAAAGAGATTCATTTTTGCATTATACCATTTAAACCTGTCAATGACAGCCAAATATAATACAGCTGTGATGCGTCACCATGACTTCAAGAGGAACGGGTTTTGTGTTAAACTGTTGAAAGAAAAAATAAAGTTTATTATCTGTGGCTACATACTTCCTGCAATACCCCTTCACTAGCAGTTTTACCTGTGGGGGACTGATGTCTAAACACATGATTTAGGCAAATATGAGAGTCAACTTTCTGGAGAGAAGAGCACTCTAACCCACTCAACCCCACCTGGGTCAGAAACATAAGGTTCAAACATAGGTAATGTATCTTGATCTTTTGACATATTTGATGTCATTGACCTATAAAAATATCTTGTAAGTTTCAGAACCCAAAACTTTCTAGTCCAAAAACAGCTTTTATTGAAGCCAAGAGACTAGTATCGAATTGTGTCACATTTTTACTTCATAATGCGATAAAAGACTGCCTCAGCGGAAGAGCAATGCCTACTCTAGATCATTGCCTCTTTAGCCCCACCCACTAATCCGTGCATGTCACAAACTAGTAAATACGAGAAAGATGCAAACACAGGATTACTCCAGTAATCTTTGAATTGCCATCCTTGTGATTCTAACATTAAGCATAGAAACTTTCCATTTTTAACAAAGTTCCAGTCAGATTGCATTAGTAAGCCACTGTTCGTTTGAACGCTTCATTTTACTGTGGATCCGTTTTTAAACAAGGAAGTTTGACACAGGATTTTCAGAGAGACTGAAAATAAAAGATGATGTATTGCCAACTACATTGAATCCGACAGTAATGACAAAACACGATGAGTTAGTTTGTTCTGTTAAACAAGACAAAAGATGATATATTAAAGAATGTTGGTAACCAGACAGTTGACTGTAGCCATTGACTTCCATAGTATTTTTTGTATTTCTTACCTCTAACATTAAAAAAAAGTCAAATTTCGGAATTTGAACTGAGGCACACACACAAAAAAGATTTGTAGAATTAATTTGACTTGTAGATTTAAAATAAAGTTAAATTCAAAGAAACGTATATACAGTAACTAAATGAAGTATAACTTACATAGAAAATTAAGGTATGTCAGGACAAATTTTTAATAATTTGACAAACCCTTGTCTGAAGTTCCATGTTCAAAAAGGTCTTGATTGAAGGTTTATAGGCATTACAGGCAGACAAACAAGTAAACAGATCGATGTTTGAAATGTCAGCAATAGAAAATTATAAATATTATATATAATGCCTGCCATCAAAACAAGGACAAAAGGATTTAAAGGACAGTTTCTTCACCAAAGCCATAACCACCATGAACTCTAAAATGCACTGATCCCTCTCTGCTACATACACACACTGCAGGGTGCTAGTTTTCCATTCTTCACTTTGCAACAAACAGGTTTAGTGCAATATATTTCTTATTAGTGCAATATTTAAATTTAACTACAAAATTGTTTATTTTTGTACTATGTTTAATTATAAACGTATTATATTTGTGCTTTATGTAATATTGTTTGTTTCTTGTATAATTTTTCCGGCACCAAAAGAGGAACACTTCCTAATTTCTTTATACATGTGTATATTGACAACAAAGGCTATCTAATCTAAACTAATCATTAATAAAATATATATTTATGATAAACCAAATAATTAATTATAAATAGGCCTATATATAATTTTTTTTTTATTATTATTTAATACATTTATAGACTAGGCTTGAAAAATATCATACTTCTGGGAACTACTTTCCAAGAATTAAATTACACGTTTAATTTTTGCAACTGTAATCAAGCATATAACATTACCATTAATTCCGATTCCTGTGTTGCAGCCAATTTGATTCAAATTAATACTCAAACAGAAAAGGAGCCAATTCTTCAATTCTGAATTTTGACTGGCACTGAGAACACTTGAGTGCTGACCAACACATCTGATCACAGCATCATTCATTCAAAAGGCTAAGG